>CARXXK010000003.1:12324879-12924879 GCA_949089665.1 Macrosiphum euphorbiae | reverse complement strand
TACAGTAAGACTTAATACTGAGTAAGTAATACGTACTCATGGACTTAAAGCAATCATTCTTATTGTTTCTCTGGTTTTCAATGGGGTGCCGCTTTAATGCTCTTTGCATATACTTATATTTACAGTTATTTTATTACACAGTTCTAATATTTAAATCTATATAAGGAGTTCATAATCTACTCTCCAAACTACTTCTTATATTGGGGCATACAGCACGCATGGGGTATTATTTTAAAGTTTCTCTTTTTTATTCACACTCATTTTCGATTTCTATATAACAAGTACGAATGAATCAATAAATGGCAGTATTTATTTCTGTAAGGAAACTTATACATTTCAATCAAATTTAGTTATAATAGTTGAAAAAAATATTAAATAGCAAAGGTATGCTATATTTTTAAATGTTGGGTGCACAAAACGAATCAACTTATTCGTCGATCAGTACCTATATCTTGAGTTTTGACAAGAAAAAATGCAAGTATTTATCTCTACAAACAATAATTTCAGTTGCCTGTTGTAAAAATTAAGTAGTTGACCTCAATGCTCAAATATATTATATTTAATAAAAATGAATAAGGATTCTAAACACGGGTGAAATGTGTAGATTTTATGTTAAAAAAAACGTTATTGCTCTACAAAGGAAAAGCGTAAAATGAATTAAAAGAATATGATAACATGCCAGTAAATTTTAGTATGACGAGTAGAACTTTTCAATAGAAAAAAAATATCCATTTAAAGTGTTATAACATAATACGCGTCGTACAGTTGTAATAGGTCAAACCTAGGACATAATAATATCACATAATATTATATGATATTATTATTAAGTAATTATAAGTCCAGCTGGGAGACATTAAAATATACGTCGACGGCGGTAGGATGTAAATCACCAGGTGGTTTGGGTAATATTCTGGATGTGTATATAATAAAGACGTGAGAAATTGACGGCCTCACAACATAGGTAGGTATACGTACGAATCGGCCGACCGGACAACAATATATTCGTGTATTTTACTACCGACGTGCGATCAAGATTACACGATGATGGAGCGAATAATTTTAGGTATTATGTGCTCGGAAAGCCAACTATATTTCTCGTCGTTACACCCATTTATTTGTTTTTTAGCAAATTGATTTCATATTTTTCCCCACGGACATAATATACAGTGTCGAATTTCTACGCGGCTTGTTCAGACATTATATTATTATGTTATCACTATACCTACTATATTTATACACTATGCGATATCTTATACATTAGGTACATTCGTAGGTATTTATACTATTTATGCACGAAAACGTGTGTGTGTGCCCTTCACCATATATAGCGGCGATAGCTGTTATTTAGCTCTATAATAATATTATAAATGTAGCCGAGGACTGTGTGTACTAACTAGCGAAAAGTGTAAACGGACGTCCCCGTAATTTAGGTAAAACGAGTTTTTTTTTTTTTATAATCACGTGGTCATGTGTATGTGTTTTTTGTTAAATACTATTATTGAAGCTTGAAGTAAATTATTTTTGAATAAATCTTATTAAAACATTTTTTTTTTTTTGTACCAAACGAACGAAGACAAATTATATTATTACGTGTATTGTAGAGATTCCTATATCTATACGCAATATAATAGTATTGTATAATACGACTGATAATAAATAATAATATATAGCTATCAGGAAATGGGTATAAACGCACAAAAAGTGAATCACTGAGAAAATTTGGATCGGTACATTACTACATAATATTATTATATATTTGGTAAACAGCAGAGAAGTACGTGATGGAAAAATTAATTTTGATTACCATCTTTGATTACGCGTTTTTAATTTAAAAAAACTTAAAAAAAAAAAAAAACCGAAACTGTGATTATAATAATAAATAACACGGTCGCGGCTGTGCGTCACAATTATTGTGTATATTACACATATATATATATATTGTATACTATATAATAATATACAGTCGGCACGATTTAAAGCACGTGGATCTGTATAATGAATATATTATTATTTTTAAATGTTATGGTACATACAGGCGACCGTGCGGCGTCGTAGAAAATAATATAATATACATACCTATCTAATATGATGGGAAGATAACGTGTAATTCTTATTATATAAACCGAATTCATTGATAAGCGTATATTATTTTATACGTATAAAAACGGCGAATTGTGTCCACAGAGCACATAAAGTGCAGATATCATTACGATTCGAGCTGTGGTGACCAGACAACGATGAGCGAAATACGGACAAAATAATAGAAAAAAAAACATCCATCCGATACATTCGTGTTCACGTGCTGTACTCGTCGCGCGTGCTCGTTCTCTACAATGACTTTTTGTAAGACGTGATTTCGATAATAGCAAAAAATTATAGTTAGATTAACCCATACCGTATTATAATGGAAGACGACCACCGCCGAGCATGCAGCTTATCCCATTTTTTCCCCTTTAATAATAAAATTATTCAAATTCTGATTTCTGGAACTTTTAAATACTTATACCAATTTAAATTACCAACCGTGTTTTCGAATTCTTGACATTTGTCTCATAAGGTACTCGAGGATTGTCCTTTGATGATACAAAATTCTGTTTTTAGAATGAGAACCCTCTTTTTTTTAATATTATTTATTAAGTGCATAATTTTTTTGAAAAACAGTCCTTAATAATGGGTTCACAGAGGTATAGTAGATGTAATATTGGATCTGATATTTATTATACTTGCCCATTTTTACTAATTATTAAACATTTTAATAGATTAATATAACAATTACTACAGTAAATTATTTTAAAATCATCATAACCCCGTATATCTCCCAGAGCACATTATCATGGACCTATTATCCTAAGTACAACTAGTAAATAACTCCTTAAGTAGGTATAGGTGTTGGTTAAATTTTGATTTTGATGCAGCAAAATACTCAGAAAAATTACTCTTTATAAATAATTTATAGTAAAAAAGGGATGTACTTATTTACTCCACAGAACACTCGCCTTACGTAGCACAATAAAATCTCAAGATTTTGAAACTATGGTCATCATTAATTGAGTATATTTAAAAATTACAAAAATCAGATTTTGTGAAACCTCATTATTGACGAAAAAAAAACTGTTACGAATCGGTGGTTATTATAATTGCTGTACTTACGTAAAGCCGGAGAAAAAAATGTGTCGAAGTAGAAAAATATGTAACATAATAACGGTGTGTATGGTGTGAGCTGTAACCGGGTATATAATATAATATGTAGGTACCTACGAGAGGAATCGATGAAGTCAAAACTGCCAGGTATACATAATAATATTATATAAAGAAAATAATATTCACAATGTGGTTTCTGCGATCTATCGTCGGCGGTGTAGCGTACATATAAGTCAACGAAAATTATAAAATTAATATAATATAATATAGGTGTACATACTTTACATGTTCACTGTACATACACATATCATAGTAATAATTACTTGTTAAACACATGTTATTATAGTATATAGTTTGCAATTATTACAAACTATAATATTATAATATGTGTTTATAGCGAGTGTGTCGTTCGTTTATATATAATAATAAAACGAACACCACCAAAATGTACTAAGACATAATAATATATTATAATGTCACGTATAAACCATACGTTGCACAATGCGCACAGGAAGCGTTTCCACAAATTCCGTTTGGCGAAACCGAGACGAGAGCGACCATCATATGCGATTCGTATTATTGTTTCGACGAGTTCAACGTCCGTATCACTAATTATAACAATGATCGGTCGCAGCATCAGCCACCACTGCTCTGTTGCAGCATAATATGTGTATATGTGATGCGATGTTAACCCATTGATTGTGTTATAACCCCACTCGGATTAACAACAACTGTCCCCAATTAAATTACGCAACAAAGTATATTATGCGTGTACAGTGTGACGGACGAGTTAAAAATAATTAAAAAATTAACAATTTTTTTTTTTTATGATTATTTTAAGGCGGACAGGTGAGACACGCGAGTAATGTCGTGGAGGTTTTTTTGTTATTTGTTTTTCTTTGAATGTATAGCATCAGAAAATTGTTTGTCTTTGAAAAATTATAGTTAGTTGTATGATATAATCTTGAATAGCTCGTAATATTG
The DNA here is from genome assembly GCA_949089665.1 of Macrosiphum euphorbiae. Taxonomy (NCBI): domain Eukaryota; kingdom Metazoa; phylum Arthropoda; class Insecta; order Hemiptera; family Aphididae; genus Macrosiphum; species Macrosiphum euphorbiae. The sequence goes on along the minus strand of CARXXK010000003.1, from coordinate 12,920,754 downwards.
TAATATAACGCAGGGAACAAATTATGATATTGTATAGAACAGCAATTGATATTTACGTATAGTACCTACAGCTAATACCGATGTTTTCGTACCTACACACAATCGTAGGTTAGCCTATAGCTAGGTTCATATACTAACATAAATACGTCATTAGAAAGTAAAAGAAAATCCAAATCCTTTTAAATGATTGATCGAATAATCGATTAATCTCTTGAATTGGAAACCAACAGAGAAAATGTCCCACTCCCAAAACGATAATTATGATTAGCAAATAATATCGATATAATAGCCATGGTGTATCGATTGCGATACGTACCTACCTACTTCTTACGATTGTTATATGTACGTACCGCCGCGATTTCGACGCAATTATTAGACGATAAAATTATAACGTGTAATAACTATAATAACCAATAATTATGAACAAATAATAACAATAATTTACCGAACTGTGTTTGAAAATAATGCAGGTAACACGCATGATAAATATTTATCAAATATTCTGCTATTACAGCGTGGTACAGACTATATACCTACTACTCGTATACAGTATACACGGTTTATTCTATGCGTAAATTATACATTTTCATATTTCCAAAACGATTATTTTGTGCCATAATACATTATACTTATATTAATTTCGAATTATACGAACAAATTATAAATCGTACATATCCCATTAAATAAATGCCCGAGTATTTTCACCGTAATTTTATTAACGCCAGTATATATATATTATACTATTATACATCTCCACGCACTGTAAATTCCAACAGGTAAATATTATAATTTGTCCTCCGCACTCTGTATATTATGATCGATAAACCAGTCTGGTAGTTCATTGAAATATTTAAATTAAATTAAACTAAAATTACAGACATCGAGTAGTCGGGATACTTAACAATTATTATTGATTTGCAGTTAAAAAATTGCAATTTTTTTCATTCAACTAAAAAGATTCCAATCAATTTAAAATTTAAACACAACGACTGACGTTCATTTACACTACCCATAAACGGTATACACATATAGTATATTATGTTCGACACTCGGCACGATGATAATAATATATATATATATCATATATTGATTCGCGTTCACAAATTAAAATGTTTATAATTTTTAATAACTTTAATAGCTCGTGGCACATTCTGATATTTTTGGTCTACGTCGTATGGACATTGGACAACATATTATGTGTTGTAAATTATAATATATACACCGATCGAATCTCAAAATGGTATGTAGGCGTTAAAATTGAATGAATTAAAAAAAATATATGTATAACTAATTCTTTCAAACTTTATGAAAATATTAAGAAAGTATATATAAAAAAAAATCCGGAACGTTTAATCTGTCAAAATACTACATTCTATACATACGCCAGTTGCGTGCTGTCAAATATAAATATATAATTTTATTTTTTACAAGACGTGCATCCCGATATTATACCTAACCAGAATGCAAATTATACAATTTTGGACACGTTATGTTTCTTGTGTTTGATTTATAATGATTTTCATTCGGAACGAAGTCCTACAACTGTTCACTAAGATAAACCAGATACAAAATACATGGGTTTTGTGTACTGTGTAGGTTAAATCGCTGTCATATACACGTGCATATTTCTGCTAAACATAGCACATTAAAAACGGACCTCGTCCTAGTTACGGATCGCTGTATTTTATTATATATTTTATTAACGTATATTTTTCTGTGCGTGTAAAGACCCACACGAAAGTATCGATATTATCGTATATAATATGTTATATTGTGTGTAACATACTATAATATATTATATGAATACCCTGCAAAGCTTATATAATATAGGTAGGTACCTATATTTTGTTTACGCAAGACCAAATAGAAGCGAGATCACAATCAAAATGAAAAAAATCCTTAAAACCGATCGGCTCTGAAATACAATGTCGTGTAAAGTTTTAAACACCTCTGAGGCTTTAAAACTCACATATTATTATTCATTACACGAGAAATCGACACTACATAACCTGCACACAATATATTATGTCAAGACTATATCCCGCAAAATACGAAATATTATACAGATAAAACGTCACAGGAACATTGAACGAAGACTAAGTAGACGATCAGGGGCTTCATTTGGGGAGGGAGGAGGGTGTCAGCTAGGGGTGTGTTTATATTCTGTACCCCTTACTTTTGAAATTGTCATAATAATTTGCCTGCTGAAATAATTCACCATTATATATATGGATTAAATTAAAATTTTATTTTTATATTAACAGTGGAAATTGAATATAAAAAAATATTGTGCTATCAATTAATTGAAAAAACAATAAACATAACAGCTGTAGTAGGCATATGCGTAGTATATATATTCTATAACTATAAGAGATAATCTACAATCGTTGGTTATCAGTTATCACACTGAACATCAGGTTAAATTTTTATATTGATTATATACTATAGACATTTGTGATTGAATCTTAGTACATGGCTTACAACTGTTTTTTACTCCGTACAGTTGACGGTAGTTTATAGGCAACTGATAAGTGACAACAGTAGTGAACTGATAAATTTAAAATCTAACGATGGTTAAAATGTATTATTATATTATTAAAATTACCTAATAAATTTTTCTTAAATATAAATATTATTTTTTTAGAGAATGTTGTATAAGTATAAAATATAAATGACAATCAATAAAAGTAATTATTATATTGTGGGCTTTAATTTTTTTTTCTGCATTTGTTTTCTTCGAGAATTGCATGCATTTTATGCATATTACTTATTGGTTTTCAGTTTTCACAGACAAAGTAAGTAATCAATTATTTACTATCGTTTTGTTTTTAAATATTGCTTTTTACCATTTATATTAAGTATTGATAAGGTCCATGATCTATAGAACAAATTAAAAGCAGGATAATGACCATAGCCGCGGTATGTCTATATTCATATGGCCTGGTGAAATTTCAAAATGGCCTGCTTGAAACCTCGCACAGCCGAAAAAAAACTGAAAATACGCCCCCGAGGATACCTACGATATAATATACGTTGTATTTACAATGTGTACTCATGACTATAAAAACATGGTGTTTTGTATGGGAAAAAAATCACCGCTGCAGGCAGTGATGCGACTATAACAGAGTACATAATTGTCACAAGTAAAGCTGCCTGACGATAAGATGTATAGAAAACACGCACACGCGCGATCGCGTTCTACCACGGCTTTGTGATACCTATTAAACTAGCCGTTACCTATATAATGTTATATCGCTTTATCATGGTTATTTAATTACAATGGAAAAACGATAGTTCGATAAACAAGCGCATTATTACGAGCCGCGATCATCTTTTTTGTTTTTAAAGATTTAAGTTTCTATAATATTATATTGTATATTATAATACGCGATTGCGTCACTACTCATAAGTCGAGGCCGCGTTTTGATATTATCATATAGGTATTATACGAAAAATGCTATCATAATATTATAATGTAAATATATAATAATAATAATAATGTGTAGATTGTAATTTGTGAGTATACATTATGCGTGATTGCCTTACCGAGCCATAAAGTAAGCCGCATGCGTCCATGCACAAGTACATGCACGTCGCTACGCCTTGGATGTTTAGCTGTCCCATGTTCACCGAAGTTCTTTGCAGGATAACTGAAAAAAAAAAAATTTTAAATGTTTGGTAAATTCATAAATATATATATATATATATATTGTGCACGTATTCAAGTGTATAATTTGTGGTAAATAAAATGTATTATATTGTAGTATATATAGTGAATGTACACCACCTAGGCGCCTGGCGCCAATATACTTTTTTATATACGTGTGACACGTTCCATTGTTTAGTCAAAAATTTCGGCACAACGATCATATTACATTATACAAATTATTGTAGCGATTATACGGTATGACGATTAAATAGTGAGGTACGATATAAGTAGGTAGGCATACATATTATTAAATGCGTTGTATAATGACAACCGTATATACTGTGATAATGTGGCGCCAAAATATATAAATATATTATTTTTCCGACGATCTGGCATAACATATAAATGTTATCAAAATTCTAATATACCTACATCACGTACCTACTTAATCACGAATTACATCTGTCTAATTAAAGGCATTGATCGATCATAATAACTATGTAGTTACACGGTGATTTTTTTTCTACTATCGTTTTTAATAGAGCCGAATTACGATAAATAGACATTTATAGGTATATACGAGTAGGTAGGTACCTATTGTAATTGTACCTACACAATAACAATATTATGGTAAAGTAGTGCAAGCAGTTTTTTACATTGTGTTCGCATCTTCGTAGTGATCAACATCATGGTAACGCCGTATAATAAAATTATAGTGTCCACAGTAAATAAAATACAAGCCGATTGCAGGTTTAAATATAATATTCCCAATTTCCCGTAATTGTGATTGGCTCAAATTATTTAGTTGGAATATTTTTCCATAACATAATGAATAGGACAGGTTATAATCTCGAATAATTAGTATTTTCTAAATAATAAATACTATTCCTCTGATAAATTGAGGGTCTATTATTCTGAAAATACATAATTTTTTGTCGTCAAGAGTATAATAAAATACACATATAACTGCTGTAATAAGTTATATATTCAACCCGTGACGTTTATGCCATTCCGTTAGCTATAATATCGTATATTGTAATGCTAAACTCTACCATTATATGTATAAATATTTTAGTAAAAATATAAAAATATATAATAATATTATGTCTTTATGGTAGACATATTTTAAGCTCCACTATTTATAGGTAATATGTGTGTAGGAACTCGTGGCAGCTTAACGCGAACTAACTCAAGATCATAGTTAATATATTATTTTAACGTAATAAAATTTAACAATAAATGTACCCATAACATCGTTTTGTATAAAACACGAAAACATCTTTCACGTGTTTTGCCATTCGACTTTGTCTGTTGTGTGAAAAAAAAATTAAAATAAATACATAATAATTGAGATTATCGTAAGCCTTCATATTATATAATATTTAATGACCAAATGAGTCCCTTCGATAGTTTTATATAATATTGAAGTTGTTAAAACCGGATATTCATATTATATAGCAAAATCGTTTTCTGACTGTCTTGTAACGGGAATCTCATAGACATATTTCACTACGTAAATGAGTCCATTATAGAGAGGAGGCCGTGTTAAGGCTAACGAGTCGAATAGTTACTATTATTATTATTGTTATTACTTATATAAGTTTGTAATGACGATCCATATAAAAAAAATATTATAATAATATTATTATTATTATTATTATCATTGATGTAACCGAAAACGTTTATTATAGAAGGGAGCGGTTGGCGGTTGCATTTAAAGCATCCGAGTCAAAAGAATAATAACTGTCGGTAAAAAGGAGGCGCCTATGTTCGAAATCGATTAGAATATTAAATGCATATAATATTATTAAGTATAATATAGTTGCCGGTCAGAAAAATAGTACCATAAGGTTCCTGTGCGGCAACCGGTTCGTCAGTATGTATATATAATATATAAAATATGTTTATATGTGTGTGTGTACGAGAACATATTTATATGTGACTCCCAAGCTCATTAACACAAATTTGAATTTAAAGGGAAAATAATAAAACACTTATCCTTATCTGAACCCCAAAGTATTGTTCCGATCTCGAGTGGGATTCAGGAATTTTACTCAAATTGACACCAGCTATTATATTATATAGATAGAAACCGGCACCGCCGCACACCGACCACTAACCGTGATGAAACCACACACACACACACACACATATTATTATATTATATAGATACGCATTGCAGCTTACTTTTTTATATCCAAAAACAAACTTTATGTGTGTGTCCCCGTCACCGTGAACAAAAACTCGTGTTTATTTAGTTTTTTTTTTTTCTTTTTTAGATATCACCCTGTGCGAGTATTTTACGATTACGACCGAATTACACGGGCTTTCAAGAAAATAATAGAAAATACTATACGTAGAGGCGTCTAAAAAGTGAAATTGCCGGACGCATTGTATACTCGTATTGTACCTGCGTTCATATCGTTTTATGACCTTTATCCCAAGATGCGTTTGCAGAGAACTGGGCGGAATCGCTTCTCCGTGAACCAACGGATTTATATAATATATTATTATATCAAAGCACGTAATATAATATATAAGAACACGATGATGGGTACATAATATTATACCGTTGACTAATAACTCGACTTAAACGTGTGTGCGTGTATAACGCGGTGCGTTTTTCATTTTCACACAATACCGGCCGATGAGTTGATACGTTAAGACCGCGTCCATTTATAATAATAATAATAATAATAATGTTATGTTCTCCCCTTATTTGAAAAATTTCAGCTCACGACGACTTTAAACGACGTTTTCCCGACGATGCGGATTCCGCACTACAATAGAGTTACGTACACATCGTATAAGTATATAATAGCATATATATAGTATAATATGTCGCAGTGTGCGTGTGTAAATGGAAGCATTCGAAAATTCAAACGAATAACAGGTATATCGTATTATCACGTTCTACGTGAGGGTAATCCGTTGAAATCCGATCAGAAATAATAATTATGACTAATGATTCTAAAGTATGCTTCATTTTTCAGGCTGAACAAACTATAATATGGTGATTATATTATTATATCATTAAAATTATATTTTTAAAAGCACCACGCACATATTTTACACATATTATGCTGATAGCGTGCATACACACACACACACACACACACACACACACACACATGTGCTTCAACATTTGTTAAACTCGTCCTCGTTCACAATATACATTTATATAATTAGATAGGTATTATACGAGGTCTTAGGTCTTTTATGTTTCGTTGAGTAGAAAACGTAGAGAATCCCACCGAGGCACCGACAGCTATTTTGTGTATAAGAAAAGTGATATGTTGTGTTAAGTTCCATACTATAAAGAATCGCATGAGTAGAAAAAAGGTTTTTAGAGAACAGCTCAGGTATCTTAATGTCCCTAGAGTTTGTTAAGTATTTTACAAAAAAGCGATAAGGAAATTAAGAGCATCAATAAAATTCATTCTATTTAACTAGAAACAAAATGTTTACTTCGAAGGAAACATATGTTACGATACTAAATTATAATACATTAAAATAGTTTTTAGAGTAGATAAAAAAGTTCTTATATTTAATTAGAAAAACATTACGTTTCAAGTAAAATAATAAATAACTATATGTTTCTCTTTCGTACCTCAACTACTTTTACTTAAATCTTAAGGGGACAACACGCTTGAATGTGCTGTATCCATTATAGTCCATCTAACATACAGCATACGGCACACCAAAATAATTGTGTTCGACAGAACCGATTATATAGCTTTAATACTATATAGGGTGAATTGACATATTATGCAATTTAAAGGTAAGACCATTATCCGTGTTTTTAAGTTTGTTTTTACGATATTTTAATAATTATTAATAGAGTTAAGAGTATTTTTATAATGTAATATTGTACAATGCATCCTCTATTAAAGGAAAAATAATTTCTTCTCATGCCTTATTTTAAATTTGCATTGAGTCTGTACCTATATGAAATAAAAATAAATGAGCCAAATCGCGCTATGCTATATAAACAATCATTTTAAGTTCGAATTAATTTATGGGTCATTCTGTATTCAAACGCATTACTTAATTTTAAAATACAATACGATGCGCATGTTTTACAACCATTTTCAATGCTATATACATAATACATATATCTAAGGCTATAAAATAAATCATTCAACTTCTCGTTATACTCAAATTATTTTATGATAAACCACAAAAAAGAGTTACATACTATTATAGAAGATAAACCAAATATTTAATTCTCAGTATATCCATCGAAATATAGGTTATTACTTATTAATTATTAGCAATCAATTCTAAAAAATAAATTAAATTCATAATATTTCAAGTTACACAGATAAATGATAATACATAATAGTTATGTAGGTATAGTTATGATTATCGTCTTTATATGTACGAGTGATAGGTTTGAAAAAATTGTTGTGTAAATAAAACGTATTTATTCAATAAATTTGTATGTATCTGTATATTTAAAACAATGTACGTTATTTTAAGATTCAGAACTGACAACATCTTTTTAAAGATCAAATAAATTTTTAAACCTTTTGGTACAAAGAAACGTATTAGGCACACTATAATACATTATTTAGATCTATATGATAACAATTATTACAAATTGTCGATAACTCATTTAGTTATATAAGACGAGTTTTATATTAGGTGCAGTGAACATTTTTTCTTATAAACGGCCCTCAGGACCATTTAGTTATAAATACGCTTCACTATCCACCACAAACTGTACGTCGAATGAACCTATTATGAAAATATTTTCCATTGCCAATGTCGTAGTTTCCTTCACCTTTTAAACTATATTGAATTAAATTGCACTGTGTATTAGTGTGCCAAAAAAAAAAAAGAATGTAGTACATTTTCCACTGAAAACATCCAATATATTTCCATAAACTGTTTGACTGTTTGGGACTGGTGGGGAAGAATACAAGGTTTTGCATTGAAATGTTCGAAATATAAAACTTTAAAATGCCAAGTCTAAACTGAAGTTACTGAACTGTATCTGAACCATGCATGGTTTAATATATTATGTTATAGTATAGACTATAAATAACAGTTCGAATTAAAAAAGAAACTGTAACAAGATTACAGACCGCCTTGTCTATATACTATACGATATATGCCTACCACGCAAGATCCGGGGGGGGGGGGCGGGAAGAACAAACGAGGCGTTTAGTAATCCTAACTTTTCTCCGATCAGAAATCTTCGATCACCTGTGGCTAATGAGATTTGATCATGACAACGAGTAACAATACGTTATATGTACAAAATTGGTAAATAACGAAACGCCTTCGGTTCGTCTTTTAATCGGTGCGGCTAACCCTTTATATATCACTCTTACGCGTATGATATAGTAATATACAATAATATTAAATTATATAATATTAATATGTTATTTACGTGGATTCGTTTACCACGGTCCACGAACCTCGGATATTATTTTAATATTACGTCAGTGTGACGAGAAAGCATAAACACTGTAGTGGTCCGGGCCACCCCACACGTATAGGGAAGGGAGAAAAAAAAACGTCTAAACAGTCGCGTTAATAAATCGTCGATAATTAATTTATATTATACACGCGTGTACTGCCGGCGTACAGACGTACCGTCTACAATATATCACAACGGTAATAAAATTATGTCCATATTGTATTATTATTATTATCATCATTATTGTTATTATATGCACGTTTATCAAGTTGTTTTCTGCCGGTCGGCACGTGGACACGCAAACGTACCCCGCTGGAACCCGTTTGTATTGTACTCGGACTTGCTGGTACAGGGTGTCACGCCATGTTTGTTCCAGCCGATGATTTGTTTTCTGAGTATTATTTTTTGAAAATTATTCCTCCGAGGGTCACATCTTAAAGATTTTTCGGTTCACCGTAACTCGAAATAATTGTAATTACAAACTTTGCTTTAGGTAAATATTTTAAAAGTGAAATCATTAATCATTTCCGTCACCGTGCATATTGCCATTGAATTGCATCGTGCTTTGTCACCGATCGTCAGTCACATGCATTTACCTGTATAATATGTATAAACGTGACATCATGCAGACCAATTTTAAGCCTACTATTGCCGTGTTCGAGTGCCGAGCGTGGGGTTTCGAAAGCTCAGTTCCCGCAATGCCTTTAAATAGGTATGTAAAATAGAATGTTAAGAGGACGCTACACCCGCATGTGTTGTCTCCGTCTTACACACGTACGACATAGACAAAACGCGTTTAGGCAGTCTGAGTATAACTCGCTCAATTTTGGTTCTAGAGTAAAAATACCTATTATGAAATTGAATTGTGATAATATTTCTAAGGGCAAGACGCTGCGGTTTTTTTAAAAAATTTAATTTTTTAAAAGTCAAAGGTATTTTAAAAATGGTGAAATTTTTTCTATTTCTAAACGATATAATGAACGTTATATTGGGTATAATGGAAAAACCGCAGCGTCTTGCCCTTAGAAATATTATCACAATTCAATTTCATAATAGGCATTTTTACTCTAGAACCAAAATTGAGCGAGTTATACTCAGACTGCCTAAACGCGTTTTGTCTATGTCGTACGTGTGTAAGACGGAGACAACACATGCGGGTATAGCGTCCTCTTAAGTATAGTCTGGGAATGTATACCAGACCGAACCCGTCAAGACACACCCTGTATGCTATGGTACACGGATTAGTCGGATGCTTATATTATATATATGTATTTATGACGGTATACCGGTCACATTATACCGCACAGTATACCTATATACCTACGGGGGTGAACCTCACCGGAGTCGAGTCGCGACAACAACTGCGGCACGCGGAGACGCACGCCAGTGGGATATCAATTAATTAATGACGTTTATACGGTCAATCGTTTGTTACCCGCGCGACGACCAACCGCGGTGTGTATGCCCATTATACCACGGTTCCACCCGGTAAGAGATATTACAATAATAATAACAATATTTAAGTAATAAACGAAGTTTATGACGCGTGACGTTCGGATCCTTTCAATTAGGCGCACGACCACTGGACCGTCATAATAAGATTATAGTGGCGCTGGCAGCGGAATCGTCTCCGTCCTCGTTGTGTACCTACCTATATAATATCATAGGTTTGCGTTTTCCTACCTACATATTATATGCGTTGTATGACAATTAATAACAACGAGTCGCGCAGACCGTACTAAGGCAATGACGAATAGGAAATTGTATGAAAAAAGAAATCAATTTAAAATCAAGAAAACTGAAAAATAAACCGATGCCGGCAAAATGTGTTATATCGTTATTACGACTGCCGCGTGAGTAGAGATTGCTGACACTATCATTACCGGTGTTTGATATTTATTTAGTTTTTTTTAGGTACATGGCGATGTGTTGGATTACGTTGCAAATTGCAATTAGTTCATATATTATAAAATAGTGTGATATAAAGTGATTGTTAAGAAACCCCATTTTTTAAGTATGATCCAACCGCGAACTAAACTGTTATTAAATTTAACGAACTCAAAACTAGTTTTTTTTTCAATGAATATCAATAAAGTTTTATTTGTTGTGCCAAAAAGCGTGAAAATGTACAAGGCTCATGATATATTGTTACAATAGCAGTTGAAAAATATTAGAAATACATAGGCACAGTTTTTTTTTTAAAAGCATTTAATGTTCGAATTTTAACAGAATTTATAAAATATTAAACTTCTATAGTTATAAGGATTGAAAATTTAAAACAAGATTCCACGTAAATTGGTTATATATGAATTACTTTTTTAGCAATAATATCATCAAATATACTTATAGTAATATCAATTATCATTAGCTGTCTGACCGTCTTCGCTCAGAATCGTTTTTCTTGTACAATGATATTCTATCATTGAATTTAAATTTAACACCATCCATTACAGTGACCCACTTGTAACCTACTGTACAGCAGAGTAACCCCCACTTGCCCACATTTTTTTAATATTACACGCACTAATGTTTAATCTTAAAATGTGCTAGATATATAGTTTATGTCTTATATAGTTATATGATGATAATATAGTGCAGCAATGCTGTATATATAGGTACAACTACTATACGCGAAGTAACACTATATAGTAGATACCTCTACATTATAAAAATATAAAATACACGCTTTACGATGTCTAATGACGTTATCTTAGGGTCAGTAAACCGATAAAAATATTTTTAAATAAAATAGAAAAAAAAATTTTTTAGCTCTTAAGTTAGCAAATTAATATACCTATATCCGATATCCGAAATCCGATCATAAAATCGCATGGATTCCATTCATTTTCAATGACCCATTCACATACTAAACAAAACAGCAGAGCATAAACGAATTAGTATACTTTCAGTCGATTCCAGCCGGATTATGAACTAACATAATATTTTTATTAATATAGTATTGCGTGCGTTGCTGTAGTTAAACCCGATATTTTATATTATATATATCATAATTAGCGAATGTTAACTTCAAACGACTTTGTAGCAATAAGCGAACCACAACAGGTTTCGTGTGGTGAGTACGTGATTCCTAGCTGGTGCGGAAATTGCAACTCAGATTCATACGGATCATTTCTTCAATAGAAAATAGTTTATTTTCGAAAATGTGTTAGCGTTTCGTTTTGCCGATCATAGGCGCAATTTGGGTTAAATTTATGGGACTGATAGATTTATGTCGACTGAAGTAATAAGTGGGGCACCCACAAGCACCCCCCCCCAAATTGAACCTATGTATCATATCGTATACCCTACATAGTATTACATACTTTGTTATCACGCGAGGTTTACTATTGGTAGAACAAAATTAATATTATATTAAATGAATAGTGTATAATGTATATACAGATGACGTTAGAACGATTTTATATTAGGAATTATCACTAATTAATATAACAATGTTTAAATTATATTTCTAGTGATCAGTCCTATTGTTTTTACTCCAAATATATCTTTCAGTGTTCGGACTATGTATTAAAAAAAAAATTGTTTGAGCGTATAATATCCTAATAAGTCACTTATTATATGGTGTATAATATAATAAAATATATACATGAGAAATAGTATAGGTACTCGCGTGCATATCAAAATACGATTGGTAGAAAAAATCTGTTAAGTAATGACTAATGACAACACAATATATTAATAGTATAAAGTAATAAACTATGTGTCTTTAAGCCCACGAGTGTCTAAAAGATAACCTTGACTTAATTTCAATAATATTTCCGACAAACATCGTCCCACTACAATGGGCCGACAAACACGTGGTTATACACTTATACGTTATAGGTATTATTATTATTATAAATTAAATATAATTTTCGCCAACACAAATTACGAATTACAATATAGTTTGATTTATAGACACTAATTGATTTTTAATTTGATAAGGTAAATGTTTAGGTATACACTTGTAAAAGTACTCACGTATTATGTGTTCCTATACAATTTTCAAGGTGGTATTCGTAAGTTTGAATGTTCCTTTAAAAGTTTAGAGTAACTTTGTAAGAATGTGTATACTGTATAGTAGTTATGTTTTAAAATATAAACAAATTTGATTATAGTTTAATATATTGTTATCATCTACATTCTACATGGTTCATTGACCAAATAGTAGGTATAGTAGTATCTACAACCCTTTAATGTTATGATTATTTATTTTAGTAAATTAGAGGAAAACAATTCAAAAGTTTAATCAAAAAATTATTCGACGGTTCTTTTTTCTCACGTCCAAGGAAGTTACTGATATAAATAAAAAATCATCGAAATATCAATTTCAATGAATATCCAATCTCGAAAGTACTACCTACTTGAAACGTTTTAAGCACTATATTATATTATAATTTATAATTTACTCTATATTAATTCATTAAAAATAAAATAAAAAAAAAAGTAGTACGTTTAGTAACAACTGACATTATTTAATTATTAGAATCAAAAATGATAAGTTCTTAATTATATTAAAATAACACAAAAAAATGCTTAATAATGTTGAACGCAGAGTTGAAGACCTTGACATTTATTGTACTTGTACTACCTATAATCTATTATGAAATCTGAAAAAGACATTTTGATAAGACAAAAACAAATTTATTTTATTTATGACACGGACAGATACTTGAGATCATGTACGAGATATATATACCTATATGGAACTATTACACTCCTGAATCACGTGAGCATATTTCGAGTGTAAATAGTTCGACGCGTTGAAAAATATGCATCGAAGAATATAATTTACTACATAGACACACAGAACGTAGTCCGAGTATAGTATAGTATAATATTATTTAACGTGAATAGATTAGTACTTAATAGTTGATACTTATAATAAATTAATAAGATTTATAATAATATATTATAGCATTGACATTTCGCATAAGCATGCCTTTATAGTATATTTGCATTCAATAATAATTATACTATCATCGCCATTAACTTATCCAGGTTAACTGGCGACAATATAATTATGGACACATCATTACCGTAAAATTGGACTCCACCCATATTAATCTCTGGGTAATAATTTAAATTTAATAGTTGTATGGAAAACCGGAGAAGTCACTATAGCTGCAGGTTTCGAGTGTTTGTCGTCGTTGCGAGCATAGGTATAGGAGGTAGTCAAAGGAATAAAATAATGAGTTTGAAATTTGAATTCGATGATAAATCATTGCACACGAAAAGCAATTCCTAGTGTCATTTTGCCCATCCTTTATTTCTAAGGATATCTTATAATTTGTTTTTCTATTAGAAATAGCTATTAGATTACCTAGGTATGTCACTAGGTCCTTAAGTCCTTTATGTGTAATACGAATTTATGGTTAATGATAATGGGTTTGGAAGATATTGGGGTTTTGGTGCTTTGAAAATTATAGTTAATCTATCAACATTAATAATTTGTAAAAATTATCCAAGTATAATAAACACTAGATACAATATTATTATATCTATTTTATATTTTTGTAAACCAGTTTTAGACTACATATTATTCTTACTAAAAACATTTTAGTAACAGCAACACTATATTCGCTTGAATTTTGGATTAGATACCTATACTTAGGTACATCAAATTTTTCAAAAAAAAATGGAGTTATTCGTTTGAAAGATAGAAGTTTTTATCACTACAGCCTACAGGCACTTCCTGAAATCCTAAGTAGTAAAAAAGAATTCAAGAATTTGAAAATACCGTCTTTAAATATATATATAAAAATTACAGAATTTGAATAAATTCACTATTGATGGATAACATGATGACTAGTGTGCTTGGTGAATCACGCTTTAAATTATGTGGAAATGTGAAATAAACTTTTGAATTGAAATTCATTGCATCAAAATATCAAATATAAATTAAATTTAACGATGCATTAAAAAAAACTACATCAAAAATCAGACGTATTCAATTAAACATATTTCATGGACAATAAAAAATGTACATAAAACGATCAAGAAGCCCTACAGAAAACATACGTAAATATAATATACAATATGGTATGTATTATACTTAATTGCGTGTATTTTGGAAGTCTATTTCAATTTTGATAGTCGTAAAAGATTTTTAGAATAGCTTCCGCCCATGATTGTTCAATAAAAATTTAACGGCATGAATATCAAAATGCCAGAAGTATTGACGACTTTAAATACTACATTTTTAGCTTTACGATCGTCTTAATTGAATAAATATTGTTTCAAATGAAATCGTTAATCCAAATTGTAATTCTTCGAATAATATTACTGTTTTACTAGGCGGCACTGTTGGTAAATAATATGTTACAGTTTATGATTTTTAAATAGTTATGACGATCTCACTGTATATAATATGCACCATTATGCACTACACTTTTATGTAAACATGCATTTTTGTTCGCCGTTTATCGACGAGATATACACGTGCAAGATGACAACTCTCGATTTTATGATTCAAAAATGTATCTGGTTTTCTTTTTTGCAACTTACATTTATATACTTGAATAATACATAATATGGGTACGATAGTAATATAGTATAGGTATTTACAGTAGAGTAACTTTATCATTTTGGACCGGGACTCGACCATTTTGGCCCCACATTATATTATGCTCATATTGAGCAGGCCGCCGAAGGAAAAAGGCCTTTTTTTTATTTAGACTGTATTATACTTATGCAATTGTCCTAATTTTAGTTGTATAAAGTAGGCATTATTCTTTTTTGCTATAATCAAAATTACCATCATAAACAAATTAGAAAACGGCTATATAATATTCTTTTTTTCAGCAAACTAAAAAATTAACTTATTAGATGTGTATTAAAATATAGGATAAAATTAACTTTTTTAAACTTCAAATAATTATTTATCATAGAATAAATTCTAATAAAACGCCCAAAATTAAAAAATTGATATTTGGGTAAGTTTTTGCGACCAGGGTACCGCTACACCCCTTGATCGCTCCTATATCGTAGGCACGGTGAAATTTCCTGCATTCTAAATAGTCTCAGAGGGTAACATAAGAAATTCGTATCGTAGAAAAATTTGTTAAACGTAGAATTGAATAAATTTGGTTCTGACTAGGTTGTTTTGCTGAAAAATAATTCATCAGAAAATGTCGTTAAACGGAAGTTATAGTCATACTGAATTAATATATTGTTGAAGTTTCGCTGTATTTACGTAAATGTCCATTTCGTACGACGCAAAAATAACGCAAAACGCTGTGCGAATGAACAATATTCTCACGATCATCAATACTCAACACGTCTTCGACTGGTCCATAACGTACAGTATAATAATATGCACCTAACCTACCACGTGCGCAAGTATTGTATTACCATAATAATATATATATATGTTGGTGTTATATATTATGGCGATTTATCAATTCGCTTCCGATTCGTTAAACACGTATTATTGAAACGTAATCGCGAATCGGGCACACAGGCGGTACCCACTATATAATATTATGTATATATTATCATATACATTATTATAATATAAACCATTCGAACACTTCATCGGTGTAGGAACATCGTACATTATTATAGGCGACAGCGACGACTCAATCGAGTGGCCCCCGAACCGGTTTTCCCGACATTTGCGGTCCCGCGTGCGTCCAATCTCGTGGCATGCGTGTGAGGTCTGTTACGTGCGGATAGTTATGGTCCAGTCGTGATGATAATAATAATAATATAATATCATATAGTACATATATATGTATGCCCGCGAAATATATCCAATTTCCGTCGATCTATTATAATGATATATACGCATTTGTTACGTATACACTGGTTTAGACCATAGGTGTAGGCTTACAAATTCTGCGGATGGTTTGGTCCAAACGTTTTTTCGGGTGGCGAACATCGTATCGGATGTCCGCTGCGCTAACGAATGCGCCTGATAATAATATAAAATTATCGTGATATTGTGCGACTATAGTTATTATCGTAGCTGGTATATCGTGTGTATATATATAATATATGTGTCATACTTATTTACTAGGTATTACATATTATTATACAGCTTTTAAATTCACGTGTGCGGTATCTCGTGTATAATAATAGGTATAGGTAATACACACCGTTAATATATACTGCAGCACGCGCACATAATATCTTATACGTATATCCAACTCAGGTATATTTCAAATATTTGACGGAGAGTCGAGAAGACATCGTTCTCTCATACTATTAATAATTATATAGTGCCCACGACCTGCTATATGTGAGTTTTTCATCGTAGCACTTTCGCCGTGCAGTATAGGCATACTTAATAATATGTCTTAGTCGGTATATGTCCTAATCGATATCTTCATGAAAAGCTGTAAATTTCATGAAATGGAAACGTCGCCTTTTTCGCACTTCGTGAAATACGAAAATATTTCACAAAATGGTCACTCCAATTTGACATAATGTAATTTTTGAAATATTTATCGAACACAATTATTATTTTATTATTATAAAGTGAACCCAACTATTAACTATTGATTAAGACATAATATTTAATACCATACAAGAATTTTTACTTATCTAATGATACGTTACGTTGGGATGTACATACACAGCAATATTTATGAATATTTAGCCATAAGTACTGAAAAAAGGGAGTGACCGTTTCATGAAAAATTGACGGATTCGGGAAATATTTTCGTATTTCACAAAGTGTAAAATGCCATTTACCCTTCATTTAACGGACAACTTTATACGAAAAGGATTGATTTCATGAAGTGGCTACAAATAGGAACAGAATCCGGTATTTCTAGGCGAGCTCTTATAACATAATAAGTGTTTAAAATTTAAATATGTAGAATATAGATATACAGACGCATACAAATTTAAGTATTCGAAAATAAATTTAAATACCTAATATTAATCAAATAATTTTTTGTTCAAGTATTTAAATACCTATTTGAAATACTTGTAATTCATTTTTAAGAAGTATAGACCCAACCCGGAATGCACCCCGAAGTGATTAACAACACTTAAAGATTTGCTTGTGTTAATAATTTCTCTGAAAAGCCCATAACGTTTACACAACATACACTATACAAGACATAATAAAACACCAAATCGATAAAGTTTCACGCTCAGTTTCAACCTAACATTATACACTCACCAATAACACAACTATACTTGCACTATAACATTACTTACTCTATATTTTTTTTCAATTTTTTGACTACACAAAAGTTTAAATTGCAGTTACCTAATATTATTATTAACTAATATTGTTTTCTTTTAATTATATTATAATATTATGTCCATTGGACAAATTAAATAAAAAATAAAAACAATATACACTTAGTGGCTTGTAAGACTATGAAACGAAAAACACGATTTACTTTGTATGTAACTCAACACATATATTATTATTATATCCAGGACTTGAGGAGGTCCAGACCGATTGGACGTATAAACAGTATTGCTATTACGGTATATATCATAATAGTTATGTATGTTTATAATATGATATATATTATATAGTGTATCCATAATAGATAGTTGTGAGTTTGTGACAAGCGGTTGCGGGAACAATTAGCCGCGGTGTAGTCGAAACGACGAGGAAGTCTTGACAGCGATAACAACAAGTGTGCGCGAGTCCAAACGGACCCGCGGGGCGACACGCTAGAATATAGGTACCTCTACTATTGGGTAACGACTATAACGAGGCAAATAATAAATATTAATAATAATAATAATAATAATGATAACGATAATAATAATAATAAGAAGAAGAAGAAGAAATAGAAATTCCGAAGCAGGGGAAACGACCTCACAAGAAGTGACTGAGTTTCAGGTACATTATATTTACGCTGCAGCGTATAATATAATACATAGGGAAATGTGACAGCCGTTACACTATAATGTTATATACCTAAAATGAGCTACGAATACCGTTGCAGGCTGCAACTACAGATCATTGTGATTCCCTTGCGCATCATTGGCACCTAAATATTATAAATTATATTATAATATATTATTATCCATCTCCAAAGCACACCGGTCCAGTGGTCGCAGTGGCCATACCGCGGTGTTTGATGGCGATTGTGAAATAATAATAGGTACGCGGTGTGTGTGTGCGCGAAAAGGACATATTATCATTATAATATTATATAATATATGCGCTTTTTTTTTTCTCCTCCGGGAATTTTAACCGCGGAGTATTATTATACAACACTACAACAGAAGTCGCGTTATTTCTTTTCATTTCTTTTGTTTCGTTTTCTTTTCATTCCTCGGCTTGTCAGGGAGACAAATCTGCTGGCGTTGTCGGGGGAGGGTCCGACCGGCAGCCCCGGACATTGTCCGGCGATGTCTCGTGTCATATATATTATTATATGGACGGTCGCGACAGAGTCGAACGCTCGCGGACACTCGAATCCCGAGGGACACTAGACGGCGGCAAGCACCGCGTGCACTGCAATATTATACCCATCATATTATTATTATGCGTCGTATGCATTCTCTAAAGGAGAATAATATATAAGTATTATAGTATATTTAGGTACAGACAGTACACGCCGACACCAAACGTGTAGGTATCGGTGTGTGTGTGTGTGCATTGTTGGCGGCGCGCGTGATCCCTTCAATGGACCGCACGTTGTAATATTATTATCAAGCGACGGTCTCACAGTCTCGGTTTCTCGTTTACCGCCATTAATCTTGGAGATCATTTATTCACTTTTTTCCTCTCCGTTTAATCGAGTACGAATGCACAATAATGATATTATTATTATTATTGTGGTCTACTATACCTACGGGTCTCCACCACGTGTTCATAATAATTTATAATGAAATATGTACAAAACCCGTGTTACGCGCTTTGTATCGATATAATATTCTATTGCATACCTATACAACACAGTAGTACAGTCAGAGAAGGATTTCCAGTTTACCCTGAACTTCTATTTTGCTGACTTTCGATTTATTTTCCATCCATACGCGAGTAATTTTTTAGTTTGGGTTTTGTTAAATTTGGACAATTTTGTACGTAATCCGTATGCCCGTATTTTTTGTAATTATGGTTATTACTTATTAGTCACCTATTACAAATACTATTTTTATTATTATAAGTAGGTACTATATGTTTATAATAACAAAAAAATATAGTACCTATGCAATGTTAAGTTGTGGTATAGAAAAATAGATAGAATGTAATTTCCAACACCTGATTACAAAAAGTAAATACACCCCCTGAAACTGATTTCTGCATACGTACCTGTTTATTTAAATTGGCATGAATTGATACTGAACAGTAATTATTATAATATTATTATGTATAATAGTATAAAATATACACTACCCGTAGTCGGGCACCGTATATACTAGGATTGTTAAGCTTCAAAGTGTATGTAGTTTGTTAGTTCAACTCTTCAACAAATTCGTTTTGTCTAAATTGGGTCAACCACTATTAAATTATTTTTTATAGTTAAGGTTAACTCGGGATTTTTTTTATATGTATATCTAATTAACAGCAGGAGTGCCCAATAGTTATACATATACTTTAAATGTGTATTACATTTTGCATGCACGGCTTTGAATCACCTTTCATAAATTTTACAAAAAAAACCAAGTAATATATCTATCACTATACCAGTTACAATTTTTTAGGTTTACCTAAAATGTAATCTATATATAGTTATGTCGTAGGTAATGGCGTACGGTTCACTCGCACAAGCACACGGTATACTTACAAAATACTTAGTTAAGAATCTCTGTAAAACCAATGGTTAATAACCGACTTGGCCAAATAATGACTATTACAATATCCAAACTAGACGACCACGAAACGAGTACTGAACGGTTTTGGATGAAACTCGAAAGTCGTAACTATATACTTATACATCTTTTTATCTAAACGACCTCGATGATAAGCTGCACGGGTTAAATACTTATAATCATAATAAAAATGTATAAACAATATCGGGACCCAAGGAAGTCGAGTAATTTAATTCATTAATAAACACTTTTTAATAACACACACACATTATATCATGGTATCGTCAATGCTCGTGTTCGCGAAAACACACCGACTGACCGTGGGGATCGACTACTTCATGATGCTCTCCCACGTGCCATAACTAGAGAGAAACGCCACTTCTCTGCATCGTCGTGACGGCGGCATTTTATAATCATTACATTATGATGTCTCAGCTAATTTTCTTCACTTTTTATAATGCTTTATTTACTAATCCCATATTGGCCTACCGACCGATGTTAATCGGTATAATTTATAGAGATCATTATTCGATTTTTTTCGATTAGAAATCCCAATATTAATGATACATATTTCCATCATGGACTTGTTTTTGATATGTCTCGAGCATCCAATTATTAAGATAAGTAAAATAGACGATCATTCGTTAAAAAATAACTACCTACGTAAAAGTAGGCACCTATATACAACACAGAAAAATGATTCAGTGGAATGGTGGCAAAGAAAAAATATACATGTAGAATTATTATATGTCATTATATACCTACTTATAATAGGTACACCTACTGATAGTTATAATATTACGTTTATATTTAAATGTGTATGATTGTTTGTAACATGCTGTATTAAGCAAAAGTTGAAAAGTGGGTATACTAGGAACCACTAGAGTAAAAAACCACTTTTTACCACTAAAAAATTAACATTTACTAGGTAAATATTGTATAACATAGCCACTGGTTGTTATTTAATATAATATAAGGTGGGATGTAAATGTATAACATTGATTATAAATGTATGAATACTAGTATTTATAATCAATGGTACAACTAATTTTTATTTATTATTCATATAAGGAATTTACAATTTATTCTGTAGAGAATAATAAGCAAAATGTGATAAAGGTTTTTTAAATAGTATAGTTATAGTGAATCTTTTAATTGAAAAAGAAGATGACACTATCTATTTTAATGACAATTTTATGAATTAATATCAAACTTATAATCTTATAAATTATAATATTATTTTAGCCGTTTTTTAAATCACACCATCGATGGAGATCCTTTAAAATATTTGGGAGGAGACTTCGGTATTTGGGGAGTATCTGGTCGAAAATAGATCCTCCGTGGGGTTGGGCCCTTGTTCCTAACCTCCATATCTTTCTTACTGTTACAATATTTTACTTTTTTAGAACTTTTGTTGTGTTACGAAACCGACCGGACTATTTAAGTTCAAAGTTTCAAAAATATAGGCTCAAACAATTATTTTTTATATGCGTTTAATGTTTATAATTTCGATATTTTCAAGGACATTTGGTGATAAGTGTTAAGATGTCAATCCTTAGATAATTATTGATGGAGTTGCGACAAAATAGTTAAAATAAATGTCATGATTCGGCCAATTTACCGTTTTTAATCCAATTTTAATAGTTGAACTTTATTGTGTAAACAACAGCTCCAAAGAAAAAAAGAACTATACAATTTTTGATAAACGCTTGATAATTAAAAAAATTACCTAAATAAAGTTCCAAACTGAGGCGATTTTTGATCTAAAGAGAGGTACAAAGTTGAATTTTTTGGATCAGTCGATAAAACAATAGATCCTTTCACTCAGAACCTAAAATCATTTGATTTAATGATAGCTTAATGTAAATCTAATTTAGATATAATATTGTAAAATATGTATTATTATTATTTATGGGAGGGCTGAGCCCTTGTAAGCCGGGGGGTGGGGCATATCTCCGCCTATGAATCACACGTCATTTGATGAATTATATACCTAATGGGTAATAACTATAGTAAGTTATAAGTAAATAAGTTATTACTTATAACCAATGCTATGATCACACATTTTCAATTCTATGGTTTGTTATTAATTATTATTCTCTTACCTCTCGCAAAAAAATCAAGAAATCATACAGGTCAATCATTAATCACACTGTTGCAATCTTTTTCATTCACATAGCCATTATAGAAGTTGATACTGAACTGATATTTTTATGCATAAGTCGACGAAAATTTATTTAAAATACAAAACGTGTTTTATTTAAGAGATGATAGAGGGAAACGGCTACCCGTTAGTTTGCTCATTAAGACCTTAAATGTCAATAAAAAATATACAACTTCAGAATATGAAAAGTGTAGTTGAAGATCTTAAAATGTATGCGATAAAAAATAAAATTGTCATCTGTCAAACATTTGTATATAATATCTTATATTACACTCCATAATAACTCCTGCGTATGAATATAAATACAAAATGTATCTCATACTTAAAATCGAATTATATATTAAAGAATTTTTTTTTCGACAACAAATTGTCAGGTGGGACAACGAGTGTTGTTGTCGTGTATGTAATAAAAGAATCGCAATTTACTTATTTATATTATACTGAGGACATGCGTGGTTTTAAAATTTGGTTCGCTCCGTGCTGGAGAGGTTCTGTCCGACGTGGCCCGCGACAAACCGGACGTCTGGGAATATTAATGAACCGCGTGGCGTTTCCAGAACGAATGATTTACGTTATATTCGGCTAGACGCAGTGAATATCTTCTTTTTTTCTTTCTGTTTTTGTTTTTTTTTTTTTTGATTTCTAACGCTTCGACCTTATCGGCGGCGGCCCCTGCGCCGCGTCCGTAATCCGTTCCGTAGTGCGATGTATAATATACATTTCGATCGTAAATCTTTTATGCTAATAGTTGTCTGGTACTCCGGTACGGCGCGAACGGGCCCGACGATCGATTATGCGGCGGACAGAGAATAAATTACTTTTTAATTGATAAACACGTAAATACTATACGAGGCGGTACACGTATCGTGTGTAATAACACCTATGTCGATCGGTCCGATTTGCCGTGATAGGGCCATAGGGGTTATAATATAGCCCACTATATTATGGTATATGCGCGACGAATATAATACAGCTGGTGAACACAGCGTGTTCATCAGACAATCGCGATCTTATCGGATCCACGATTTGCATACACATTAGTATTACAAATTGATATAATTGTTTTATTGCTCTGCGGTGTCTATAGGTACTGTAAGTCACAGCATTCAACCGTGGGTACGAATAGTTTACGAAAATGTAATTAACTAGAATATCTTCGTGATATGAAATCATTACCGTAATTCCGCCTACTCGTATCAAGTTATACCTACCTAATTTGATAACGTATAGAGATACCTAATTAGGTATACTATTTCTAATATAATATATATTATTTTTCCTTTAATAGTACAACTATATAGTACCGTATATACTCAGTTATTCAACTCGTGTCGCACTCATTATAATATTAATATAACGTATTCAAATCGTATATTAATATATTATTACACCAATAAACAACTTATAAATGTTTTAATTGTTATTACTTATTTAGGAGTTAATACAGTATAAGTTGTAAATATAACTGGAGAAAAAATTAATTTAAATTAAAACTTTAATGGACCATTGACTAATTAAATCGTCTACATAGGGCTTCAGATTAAACTTGAACACATAAATGCAAATAAAGAAGCTGTACAATAACTATTTATATTTCTCAGATGTTTTAGACCACTAACGACGAATGAGATGTAAAAAAAATATATTTCACACGCGCATTCTTTTTACAGCTGTTTGAGGCTGGATAAAGGTGTTTTTTTTTTACAAAACTGCATGAACATAATATCTTTATTATGTTGTAGCGTAATACGCAAATGGCGTATAATAATGTGAGTATAAGTTATTTAAATAAGATTAGATTCATTCAGATTTCTAAAAATAAAAGAACAATTTGACTGGATGAATAACTGAAAATATTGAATACAATTTTTCGTCTAATTCATACATATACGAGTATATTATATAATACAAAGGTGGGCATTAACTTGTTAAAAAGTTAAAGTTAAGTTAAAAAGTTAATTTTTTTTTAACTTTTTAACTTAACTAGTTAATTATTTTTGTTTTTAACTTATTAACTTATTCAGTTAAAATGTTTATTGTTGTAACTTAACTTTTTACAGTTAATTATCATTGTCATGCAGTTAAGTTAATTTAATTTTTGAGTTATGCGTAATCAACTAGGCAATACCAATTGGTCGACTTTTTTACGATTTTAGTAATTTATTTTCGAATTATGTATTATAATAATTTAATTTTTTACACAGTGTTAAATATCTTGGTAAATGTTTTTGTATAACAAAATACTATGGTAGTATATGACTTAAAAATATTGTACCTTCAAAAAAATTAACTTTTTTTTAACTGAGATAAGTTAATTTTATTTTCTCTCTTAACTTTTAACTTATCTAGTTAAATTTTTTTTCCTTGTTAACTTTTAACTTAACTGAAGGCAATTTAAATGAATTAACTTAACTTTCCAAAGTTAATTATTTTCATTAACTTGCCCACCATTGATATAATATATGATTAAACACATATATTTATTATTTTACATTAGTAATTATAGTCTTCCGAACAAAATATTTACTTATGCACTTTACAATGTTAGTAGGTAGGTATATAGTGATTAGTGGCTATATAGTAAACTAATTATAGGTAGATTTTTTTCAATGATTCATTACTTTATGATGTCAAAAAATCATACAGAAACTGCAAAATTTAAGAATCCTATACTATTATCTGCAAATTTATCAAATAATAATATTTTTATAAACATTTTTTTGCAATTAAAACATATAAGAATAACCCAATGTATTTTGAAAATTATACTTTATATAAGTCTTGGCTACTGTAGTAGATATAATATGTGATAAATGATAATATTTCATCCATTGTATTATCAAAATACATTAAAATTACCATTATATTTTAAATTAAAACTTTTAAGTATTTATACTACCTACGTAATATTATAGTAATGATGTATTGACCAGAATAGTAATAGAATTTCAAACGATTGGGTACCATTTATCTCGAACTAGGTAAGCTCTTTCTACACGAGAGACCATATTATATGAAACGAACAATTATTATATTGTACCTACAAGTAATACGAGGATGAGAAATATTTTATATTTTAATTATTTCAATGTTTTAATTTACTACATATCGACACTGGAGATCGTTGGTTATTATATTTTTATCGAACACCTGTATTTATTATTTATTGCTTTAAGTACCTACCATCTGTAGGTACATTTAAAAACGTTAATAGCAAATCAGATAAATTTAGATATAGTTTAATATGGTGTACACATTTTTTGTCGTTCAATATATTATATACTTATAGGTACCTAGCCATCTAGGTATAAAGTAAACTGTACGAAAAAGTTGAAAAATCAATCCCCAAAGATGTAAATTGTTGGCATAGGGTGCATTAACACATTATTTTTATGCATACATAATAATGTAGTATGTATCGTATATGCAGCGTGTACCCATTTAAGGGTACATACATCTGTATACATACAGATATACAGATAGACTACCATAATATAACATATTATAGTATAAATTCAGATATATTATACCTATCATATAAAGTACAACGCACATTATACATATGCATACGGACTATAGTATATATTATACCAACGAGAATATCGTATCTGAAGAGCTGCACAATGCGTCCAAACAAAACGCATCGCAATGATTTGATACTATCAATGAGCATTTATACACCGAGTAAATGCGGATATCGTCGGGGGCATTTAGCGCTCGGGGGTTGACCATAAATTATCGGCTGGCAGTGGCCATAAAATGCTGCTAGTATTCGGCACCGCTCTGAACGATATAAACGAATAGTGCTCCACCGAGTCCACTGCAGGGTTTTCGGAATGTTTTTGTAATCGAAAAAAATCGAATATCTAACAATATACGCATACATTATAATATCGTACATAAGTCATGTACACCCGCGCGGTATTGTCAAAATTTAAATGACTCGGACACAATGCACTGATCGTGATCTCTTAGTATGTGTGTTTTCCTGTATAGGTACGTATTATTATTATTGTTATTTCCACGATATAATAAAAATCGGACACGTGCGATTCCCGCAGTGTTATTATCCCGATAATTTGTCACATTCGAATGATATATAATATTATCGGTATGTGTGTGTGTGTGTGTGTGTGTGTGTGATCAAACCCGAACACCATTACTGCATAATGAATATAATATACAATATTAAATACCTTCTGCAGGGGGGGGAGGACCTTGAAGTCTGCGCGGGCATTTTCGTTGCATATTTAGGTACTGATTTTTATGGCCATATACGAATAATTTTTCATTGAGCTGCATAAAGACGTGTGTTACACATGCGCGTCTGGCTTTCGAATAAAACCCAAGTACCTATATCCGGGAAATTTACGATTCGACCTCACACTGATACACAAAAGTCGCGCCGCCGAGCCATTAGGCGAGTTCTTTTAGAATTTCGAACACCGCTCTCGTTTTACAGCTACAGCTGCTTCTGCTGAAAAATGTCTATTCAAATACCGTATGATCTGTACATAATGCACATATAGTTAGAGATATATTATATTATATTCAAAGGTATTTCGTTATTATTATTATTTTTTTTTTCTGCTCAAAATCTGTACGTATTTTGTCGTTTTCGTCCGATATACGGCCTGATATTATTTTATAGAGTTTTTATCGTACAGAACGCAATTGTCTAAGAAAATAAACACGTGAATATAGCCATATGGCTATCATTATTATTCAACGACCGCCGCGTCGCCGACAGTTTGAGTTTTATATGACACAGTTGATAATAATTATATATCTGTTTTACACACATAATAACCATCGGTAAAGCAATATATACAATATTATAGTACAACAGTCACCTATATACGTGAAGTGTGTATTATATTTTTCATTGATCGTCAATATATGTATGTAATAATTTATAATATATACTTACGATGGGTATATGATACGCATTATGTGTGTCATCATAATATATATGTATACAATAATGTGTACCTAAACGGTAGATATACGCATTTTTTAATATACACAAAATATTTTTTATTACCATAATTTTGTCGGTGATGGTAAATCGAAGAACAGATAAAAAGATTATAGTACAAAAATGTAAACCAGATTCCAGAACACTTAGTAGATTAGAGAATATTATGTATTGCTATTGAAATCTAAAACACAAATTAATATTTATTGATGACATAATTCAGGAAGTATGTAAAACTACTAGCAAGTAAATATTTATGTCTTACAGTATTATAATATATTATACGGTTGTATATCAGTAGTATACAACTATGAAAATATAATAAATTATGTACGCATTTACACACATATACCTACACACGAATACATACAACATACATACGTATACTCATATAAATTCTAGTTTTTATGATTATGCAAATAGCTAGGCATTTTACACATTTCCGTACGATGTAGGTGGCTGGTGTATAATTATTATAACAAGAAAACATTATCGCATGTTGGAACTTTTAGAAACAAACCATATTAATATATTATAATATACAATAGGAAAATAAAACACTAATATTAATTTAGGAAGTAATGGCCGATACCTATACGATATTGATTTATTTATTTTTTTTTAGAACTTTTAGCCCAAACTATTATAAACGAAATTGATATATTACCTAAATAATTATATCGTGTATCGTAATATTTTGATATTTGTATTATTGTACGCTCAGTCCTACTAATATAATATCACGAACGATTTAAAAAGTCCCATCTTACAGGATAGCCGCGATGTACATAAACTATTGTTATGTGTTTAAAGAACTAAAGCCCCACTTGGGTGTGTTTACCTATAGTACATAGAGATACCTGTATTTGTATATGAACCTACATTGAACTCTACAATAGTGTACTGGTCAAAAAAATATTTCAAAAACGATTTTGTATTTTCATTCAGATGTGATTTATACAAGTAGGTAAGATGACGTCGTTTGTGTTTCCCTTACGCAGGAGAGTCTATTATACTTGCGCGCACACCTGATTTATGGACGCATTTAAATGAAGTCATAACGAGATATACATATCTCCGAAAAGACATTAATCTTTACGAACAAATTACTTTACACACCAACCCGTATTTATTTATTTTCTTTTTAAATAGGTCTGCTAAAGGACTCCAGTTTGTTCCTTAATTATAATCGTCATGTATCGGATCCCTTTGACCCGCACTAGTCCCCACGACCACGATGTCCGCGAGCTTATATACTACGCGCTTTTCCTCGTTTCAAATCATAACGTATATAACACATATATATATATACATACCTATATAGTACATGGTATACTTAACCGGGCACCATAGTCGCACTGGAGTGTTTGTAATAAAATAATAATAACAATAAATCCGAGCCGAGTGTAATCCTACGGCGAGTATTACACGTGTAAGTCTTGTATATTATATTATATGTACGGATGTGTTTATACACGCACATACCGTGTTTTGGGGGGGAGGGGTAGGGGGGTTGTGTCGTGTTGGGTAGTCGGTGGACGACGCAAGAGAAGAGTGCGGAACAGAATAAAAAGAATCCGTTCTAAGTTATTGTCATCGTCACACGCCGAGAAGATGGTGGGCCACTTAATAATATATATATACATACCATATTATACATTATACAAATATATTATGTGAGTGTGTGTGTGTGAGTATTTGTATGTAAGTCATAACGTATGAGGGTAACCGCGCGTTTATAACAAATGAAAGCCATAAATATAAACGATGTATTTTCGGTGCAGTGTGCGCATATTATTATTATTATATTTTATAAAAGCAGAGACGCGCGTGCGTGCGGTTCAATAACACAGAAGCCGAAAGCAAAATTGCCCCGAAAAATAAAAATTGTGACCATTTGAAATTTGAATTGCCGCGGAAACAGGCGAACTATACGATCCCTCCGACCCTCCTCCTCGACCCTTGCGTGTATTGTGTAAGATATGATTCGTACAATATGTTTGTCGCATCGAGGTGTATACATAACTAATATATAATGTAATAAAGTCGAGCTCAGCTACGCAATATTGTGGGTTGTGTTAGGGGAGGGTGAACACGACGACGACGTCCTGCCAAACTGTATAGCTTAGTATGCAGTTATTAGGGCTACCGTTTGAAAATCACTGTTGTATATTATGTTACCGTGGTATACTGGTATGGAGACCCCTAGATTTGGTTCGAAACACGGGAAAACGACATCCGCCATGTAGATGGAATTTAAATGAGAAAAGTGTTTAGATCATTCATAACTATGATGGTTGAATATTATACTATATATATGTATACGGTATAGCATATTGTACTCATGGTGACGTGTTTCTATACGAGTGTCGTTTTTCGGCATTTTGTATTATTATATTTATTTCCGAATCCTTCGGCACCTCTGCGCTGCGAACGTATATAAGCGACACGTTTTATAACTCGTAAATTTTTATTACTTCAGTACACTCGATACAAAAAATAGCATTGTAATCTTAAACATGCGTTTGCATGCAATAGATATTCACACACGTTCCCCGTTTGCTTTTATTACGGCAATCGTCGTACAATTTACCACGTCGAATTCATATACAGTCGAAACACATAATATATTTTATGCTTAATGTGTTGTGTGAAATCTCAAATCAGTTTTTACTGCAACTGCGTAATCATTGTAGGGAAGGCAATTACGGTATATTTTTATACAAACAGTTATTATTGCCAGTAAACGATGTGATAAGTACGTATGTATTATTGTTTAAAATAAGGTCGTCTTTTATATTTAGGTATTTATTTTCAAAAATACTGACTGTTGTCTAAAAAAACACTATTGTCGTAATAGTATAGAAGTGTAGCATAAAAAAACATAAATGAAACTAGAATTCTCTTAGATTACATCTATACAATAATTTATTATTATTTTGTATCTATAATATTATTGTTAAAAAAAATATCGAATTCCTATAATTCTATGTTGTGCGCAGTGCCGTCTTATATCATAATACGGGTGAGGAATGACCACTACAACCCCTCTTGAGCTGAGTGTATATTGTACAATTTAAATTTGTATATTATGTGTATTGTGTAACTATTAGATAAAATGCACTTCTAAAATTCTAAAAAGAAATCACTGATACAAATATGTACGCATAAGCTAATAAAAACTATTTTTGCGAATTCGTATATTTTGCTAATGGTTATATAGGCATTAGACATAATTATTGTAAATTGTGTGGGCCGTGAATCAAATGAACGCATAAATCAAGGACCAGCCCATTTTCACAGATATAGCATTGGAAGATTATAAAGTGGCTGCTCATTATGCAAATTACCTCCATTATAAATTTTGTAAATGGTGTGTAGTTTTAGGCATTCTAATTACAAATCACTTTATAACCCGTGAATACTTCTAAAATAGTAAGTAAATCAAAACGTTATTAATATGCAGAGTTAAATTCTTGAACATCAATTTTAAAAACATAAATTTCATTGATATGGTTTGCTCTACGTTTCAAGTCAGAAACTAGAAACACTTAAGGTTTAAAATATTATAAGTTAAAACGAATGCACACTATAATAACGATTATATTATTTTAATAAACTAGTATGTAATACTTCCTACATATATGCTTTTGTTCATTTACGCGACGTTTAAATGCTGTAAATTGGATAAAATAAACAAAGTTAGGTAGGTATAAATTATATACAAAAATATATGTATACCTACTATATACTTGCGCGGGGAAATGAGAAATAAATTAAAAACAAATATGACTGCCTACCTAAATGATAATTATGATTATTTTACAGAATGATAGGTAATACTGTATTTGATTTTAAAGCCAAATCCCTCGCTCGTGGAGTTTTGTGAAAGTTTACGTCATTTAACATTTTACACTGAAATGTAAATAATAAATATAAGCACCACAGTGTTTATACTTTTTATTTCGGTAATTATTAGAGAATTGCCCTCGGGTAACGTCCACCCGTCCATTGTCAATTATTGAGGAGGACTACATTTTTTTTTACATATATATAATACGAATCGTACGAAATACCGGTATACGTCTCAGGCCACCTTGTAGTCGTCACAACGTCAAAAAAAAAAAAAATAAAACAAAATAAAACGTTTCATGTCGCAACTGACATTTCCCAAACCTGTCAAAAAGCAATGCCTAGAAGATAGGTTAGTAGGTACTTTTTACTTTAATAAATCCAATTAAAATAACTCATTAAAGAAAAAAAACAAAAATATAAACAATTGATTTAAATAAACAAACTATATTTTAAATAAACGAGTTACTTGATTATTTTGGTCGGTTGACGGTTTGAAAACTTATATCTCATATGTTGCAGAGTCACATAACCGACAAAGTGTGGTTCGTTTTAGAATTGAAACGAATGCTATTACGTTTAACTCGTATATTATCAATCTACGGTGGCTAATCGATATCCAAATTTATCAAGCACTCGGCATTTTATCTCGGCGTTTTAGGTAGGCAATAAATACGCAATTTAGTCTGAAGAGTTTTTTTTCGGCCTTCCGCTAAGACACGATCGGAGTGTACGCATACACGCGCGGACCATTTAGACGCCATTCGAATAATAAACATTTTAAAACAATTTAAAAATAAACAAATAAAAAACGTCCCCTCTTTCTATATCAGTTGATTTACTCTTGCTTTCAAAGAGCTAAAAAACTAGTTTATGGATCTGAACTTAAAAGGCAATGCATTTAGAATATTATAATAGAAGCCACTCTGTTTTTCACATGATAAAATGTTAAACATTGCGATGTTGTGATTTTTCTCGGATGATACGACTCATGAGTGCTGCTGTTAGGATCTTTTCGAAGCCATATTTGAATAACTATATTTTAATATTACATAATAAGCAAATAATAATGCGTGAAATAAAATAATTTTTAATCAAACAAAGAACGAGCCATTGATTAAACACAAATAATTGGCTGGCAAATAAAGCAAATTACACTAACGCAAAAAACAATAACCATAACCGTATGATATAAAAGTAATATTTCCTACATTAAGTTTAAATGATTTTAATTATTACTATAGCCATGAACTTTATAGGTAGGTACAATTTTGCTTATGAATACTATATAGTTAAAGTTTCTTCTTATATATTTTTAATTATTCAAAAGATTAAACTACAATTATTAC
Source organism: Macrosiphum euphorbiae (assembly GCA_949089665.1). NCBI lineage: Eukaryota > Metazoa > Arthropoda > Insecta > Hemiptera > Aphididae > Macrosiphum > Macrosiphum euphorbiae. The sequence continues at coordinate 12,887,598 of CARXXK010000003.1, read as the reverse complement.
AGAATATAGAGAATGTTTTTTTTTATGATAAAATTGATAAATAATTTAATTTTAAATCTATCGGAAAAAAATATTCAATAATATAAAATAATTGCAGTAAATTACTTAAATTAAATGAATTAAAATTCCTTTTATTAGTAAATATTAAATATTTTACAATATTTAAATCCTAATCAATTTTTTTTTACACGTATAATTTGAAACTTCTATCAGCTAGTTGTAAACAATTAAATACACGATTTCTGTTTTTTTATATATATATATAATTTCCAATGAAATGTTATTATCTTCACAAAAAAAAAAGTATTATATGTAGGTATCACAAAAAAAATACGAATATGCATTAAGTACATTGTAATTTTAAATTAAATGTGATGATTGTACTTATGGCTGTGTTGACGAACTTTGAGATTGAATGATTATAAATAAGTGTCTTAAAAGTAAAACATAGATATAACTATATATTCGTATACGAGATAAAATATTGTTTTACATAGACCTAAGTTTAAGTATTAATTGATTTACTAACTCACACATACCATTTTTATAATGGAGAGCTCCAAAATTCTTTGCATACGTTTATCTAAACATCCTAAACACGAATTTTATTACGGATAGCATTCAAAATAATTACATAAAAAACAATTTCTAGAAAGACTATAAAAAATAATTATACATTATCTCAGCCGTGTGTTCATATTAATTCTATGTTTGATATTAAGTACCTACGCCATGTTAATACGCATAATATGAGAATACGTCACTATTTTTTTACAATATCAAACAATCTAGACAGTGTATTATAACCGTATAAACGCGCATAGAGCACGTTTCATATAAGAACATTGAACTCGTCGTCATTTTTGGCAAGCCGATTAGATTATCACTTCGAATTAACCTAAAAATGAGGTACATCTACACGGATAATATATTATCAAACGGACGAGACAACAACAGAAACACCCGTTCGTGCGCAGCACAATCATAATTAACAGACGAATAATATTCATCACATAGTGTAAATATATTTTTACATCTTCAGCACACGGTAATATATTATTATAATATATACTACGGTTAACGATATATTAGAGAAATAATTAGAGGAATGGTATATTCAATTTCAGACACATTATATTATGTTATGCAAATGTGTTCTCGATTCTGTTACGAAATAACTGTAGAACGATCATAATAATTGATTGTATCGTAAACGAAAACCACCGGTCACAACATAGGTATAGCGGTTAGGTTCGACTCTCAAAATATGTAAAATAATTTTAAATCTCATTACCCTACACTGCATTTTAGTCCGCAAACTGTTCGAAAACTCATGAGCATAATGATAATACTATTATTATGCTCACAGCTAACACCATATAGTTATTTATCATAATATGTTTGATGTTGTGTAATAATATTATTATCCTATTACTATATCGATAACTATAGGTGCGCAGCAGATAATATACCGACGAGTATTTTCATGACACCCGTGATAAATAGTTGCGGCGATTTATTATTATTTTCGATCATATTATTATTCGTGTTTACGCGTATTATTGCGGTGCCGTCATCGTAGCACTAATAAATTATATAATGTGTGTGTGTGTGTGTGTGTGTATGTATATAGTATGTACGTATAGCGGCCATATATTATCATTTTGCTCCGGTTAATTGACAAAAAACCATTACGACGACACTGCCGAAATCAAAATTTATTATTTTAATGGGATCTTTATTGGCTCCTTTGGAACTCGCGTAGGAACGGGAACGCTTTGTGTGTATCGTTCATTGATGTTTTTTAACGTCCGCCAAACCAATCGCGGTTGTGTCGGGGGGAGGGGTATACCACTCGATCATCGACATGCGAGCACAGAGTATCGTATTTCGAGAACGCTACCTATTATGTACTGCAGAAAATCCATTGCACAAAAAATATTACTATTATATTATATTTTACAAACAGTCGATATAATAATATAATGCACGTCGTACATTATCGAGCATATTCGTACGAAAAGGTTTCACACGTCAGCCGGCCTGCTCGGAGAACCCGCGAAATGCGATATCTTCAGTGTATAGATATATAATATAATATGACCTTTTGCAGCAGACACAAAGGCACCGCCGCCGTGACAGACGGACTCGCGATGTGGTTGACGACGGCGAGTCGGTGGAGTCTTGGTTTCATTTAAGACGAACCCCGTGATATGGTGGTCGCGAATCGGCGGGGGTGGTTAGTGTTTAAACCGAAATCTGCTCGTCGTATATATATATATAACACGTCGTATCATATAATACGTAGGTATATATAGGTGAACACGAGCTGACAAAAAATGTATATCGAAACAATAAACGTGCCGCCCTCTCATGAGATTGCTATCCCCGACCTATATATGCGCGCCGAATTGTACTTTATAAAAATACATAAATCGCTAAAAATCGTTTGTCACCGTCTACCGTTTGCCATATCGCAATATCCATAGTAATATACACAATAGTATACCATATTATTAATGTGTACTTGCAGTAATATGTGTGTACCTATAAAACTTATTAATACCATATAATCATGTGAAAGTCATCACGTCTGACGCAGCCGTAATAAACAATAATAGCTTGATTATTTTACATGTAGGTATCATCATATGTAATATCAGATGTATCATATGGTGAGGAGGAAGAGGAGAACGAGTATAATATTGGGCTCGTTGCTGGAACAGGAGGTTGAAAATTCCTACGAAAAAAACACTTCTATAATGTTGGTTTATAAGTAAGCTCTTACAAAAAAAATTAATCTAATACGTAACTGTATTTATTAAAATATCCATGTATTGAATATACTATAAAGGTATAATGGTATATCCATAATATGGTTTAAATAGAAATTTAGTCGATCGTGTCAATCTTAAAACGATGATCGTATAATAATTACTACCTTTTTTATAGACTATTAATCAAATTTTTTTCAACTAATTATCTTCAGAAGCCCACGTTAAGGTATGAACAAACAATAATTTAACAAAACTAAGTATCAATATTTGAAGACGTGTGGTTGTTTAGGCATTGACTCAAACACAAAACAATATTTTACATCACATTCTATAAAAAAATCTATAAACCAAATATATGATTATTAAAATTCCTTGCTACTTTCCGAAAAATATTAACAGACCAAGTAGCTGAAGTTTTTTGAATCTATATCACTCCAAATTTTAATTTAGTAAGCATCAAATTGTACATTGGGCCTGTAGAATTTAGTTACATCTTCATGCGTTGTGTTCCAATATTTTACTTATAATTTGTGAATGAATTTTGCACATCATTAGAACTATGAACCACAATATTGTTTGTTTTATCTTTCCGGGTGGTTGACAGTGAAAAATTAAAATTATATTAGTTTAAACGTATTATATTATCAAATCGTTAGTTACCTACTGCAGAAGTTTTTACGTACGGTCATTAAAAGGGAAATTGTCAGTAAAATTTTGAATACGAGAATACATATTATTATAATATTGTATATTAAGTGGTCGTATTACGAGTATATCATTTTAAATATATAATTCAAATAATTTGTCTAAAATGTCTCATTTGGAACCAGCTGTGTAAAACACTTTACACTTAAGTTTAAATTGACCAGATGCAACTCTGCGCTAATTCGATTGGTAAATACGTTTAAAAAAAAAATCACAAGTGTTATTTCTAATCAAATGGTTGCAGTATTATATTATGATTATTGTAAAATATATAATAATCTTAACAAGCGATCATAAATACCGTTACAATGTTCTAATGAGTTTATTAATGTTTACGCTAAAAATAAATCCAATAAAGAATGAAAGCATATTATATTCATATATAGTGCATATGTGCATTCATAAGTGTTTCCGCATATTAAAATATATTGTACTTGAAATGTTTGCTGTTTATAATAAATGTCATATAATTGCAACACGACTAATAATTGCACAGCAATATTTTATGTTTTTATGTTGACCAACAAAAATAAAAAAAAATAATGATTTTTGTAGTGTGCAGTTTTATAGCGTGGCTCAAATCTAAAGTGTGCAGTCATTTAGCATAATTATAATACTTATTAGTTATTGGTTATTAAATATGAATTTATGATACTCCAATAACTTATAATTCTGTTTTATTGTCTGTGTGTTGACAAATTGGGTTCCACGCAGAATGTACGATATATTTTTAATTTAAAATTATCTATATTCTATATGTTGTAAATGCAATTCTTTATAGCACTCAGTATTGCAGTAATAATTTTGTTTATGCGTATAAACGCATTTGAATAATGACTAAAAATTCCTACCGAAATTGGTTTTATTTGCAATATAAAATATATAAGTGACAATATTTTCTGGTTTGAAGTGTTTGAATGTAAATTAATTGATCAAATAGTAAGGTATAATCATAAGTTAAGATGTGGAATTACATAATAATTAAATAATATGTAGGATGTATATTGTTGGTTGTATTATAAGATTATGAGATTATAATAAATTAATCAGTCGAATAGCTTAAAAAAAACATAGGTACCTGTGTTTCCAAATATATAAATCAGTTAAATTTTACCGTTGTATATTGTGTGAATGTATAATATTCGAAAATAGATGAGCTGCAATTACATTATGTACAACAAACAATATTATTTTATTCTCTATGAATTCCATCTAAAATAGGTATGGAATATAATATTATATTCGTTGCGGGACATACTATTATAGTGTAGAAATGTACATTGGGTATTTAGATTTAATAAATAATATTTATTCTATAATAATTTTATCATAAGTTTTGACGCAAATCACCGAGCAATAATTATTATGCGTCGGTCCCCGGTATTGCCCTGTCGGTAAATTCAGACACTGAGAGATGAAAAAACTCGGTTCGGCCCCATTGTAATTCGACTGTTTACGATTTTAAGTAGAAAAAAAACACGGTCGGTCTTAATTAGATTGTTGTCGTCCGCGCAGAACTGGTTGTATAGGAGCTACGCTACCGCGGTACGAAAATTGAAATCCGACTATATATTATTATGATATACGACACGACGTATGTAGGATATTATTCCGTTTGGAAAATTTTGTATGATAAATAATAATATATTTATATTGTGTGGCGCTGGACAGTCTATGCTGCGGGAAAACCATAGTAATATATTAGTCTGCGGGGAAAACGCAGAGGCTTGCCTTGTATGATAATATGTTGATGTTTTTTTTCATTCCGTGTTCGACTTAACTCGACCACTGTATAACTTGGTAATAATAATAATAATAATAGTAATACGTGGCCCGCGGATTTTCGAATATCGACTCGCGTTAACACCTCGAACCTGTTTGTGACTTCACCGTCCATCACCGCGTGTAAGCTCTCTGATATTATTATGATACCTAGCACGAACGTTCCAACCATGGACTTGGTTTCGCATAAATCATCGTGTTATTATTATTATTATTATTATTATTGATAAATAGCTGACGGACATTTATGTATTCGGGTGATACGCACGCGGCACACAAGAATGTTACACGCACGAAATCAGGTGTGGCTATATGTATATATATAATATTACGCGAGATTGTAACTATTGGAACAATCCACAGGTATACCTGCATATGTTATAATATTAAGTATAATATTATTATAACTATATGTCGCTTATGATATGCGTTTTTGGCGACCGGTCGCATCGCAAAATTGGCATTTGGAACTCGCGCAGTCACGCCAAAGTATACACAGATCTGTGACGACTTCGATGTGGATAAGATAGCTGAAAACTTGATCGTAATTAGCACAAAGATATCAAAAAGGTATAGAGTTGCAGAGGGTACCTATAGAGGGCACAAAAACGATGAAAAACAAAAATGTTAATATTTATATTACAATTATGAAGTAGAATATACTAAGAACATATAGGTATGATATATTGTGCCGTCGTTTTAGTTATACAAAATAAATATTTTGAATTGATTTTTAGCCAAAATGCAGTTGATTGTACAGTCAAATATATTAAACGATTTCGTGATTGTATTGTGATTTGTTTTCATACATTATAGTTTTTCGCTATTTTATACCTATTCCATTGTTATATAACAGCGTGCCATCGTGTGCTATTATTTTACATTATTTATATTCTATACACATATTATATGATATACTAATTTAATTATTTTTTAATAACATCCTACACGGATGATTTGAATTTTAACTGTATATTATAATATGGTACTATTTTATACAATTTTTCACTGCAGTACCTACCTATATAAAACTGCTTTCAGCTCATCAGAGTCATTCTATATAAACTCCTGGGCTCTAAGCTACCTACCAATTGATACAAGATATACATTACAAATCTAAATATTGATATACTATTGTGAGTGAGGTTGTGTGGTATAGTCCGCACTGAGCGGGTATCTGGTATATATATATTTTTTAAGTGATTACTTATTATTAATGTATTAAGTAGGTATATATGTATGTAAATTGTAATATAACTATGTAATATTATATTGTATCATACACTTAAATATTTATTGTAATAATTATTTAGTTCGTAGAAGACTTCCCCCCACTGCGGCAGCATAGTTATTACATTTTCGCGATTTTATTATTACGTATATAGAAGTACCTACGGTACAAATTATATGGTGGAGAGGAGAGGGAATCGTATTACGTTCGTTGTGTCTCGTCTCTGTTTGAAAAACGCATTCGATTGTCCACGATAAGTATTATGCATTTTTATGCACTGTCGGATAAGTTACTTACCCAACACCGAGTTTACTAATTAACACTAATTTAGTGAATTAATTACTTGTTACATACAGTATAACTGTGACTTCTATAACGATTGACAATTATGCGATAAAGTTGTGATTTCATAAAATAATAAGTTATTTTAATGTTATACACCAAATCAAACTGGAATATAATAACATGATATACCTATTTAAGATTTTTTTAAAAGCAAATATTATGAATAAAATATACCGTATTGCATTTCCATTCTCCACTCTAGCTACATAAATTATGACATGCAAGTCTCTAATTCTATACGGAAACCGTTTCCGGACAGTGTTTACTTAAGTATAAACACTTTAGTCTCTATACTGCTCTCGTATCGATTGAGAGAGTTCAACGCAGATTCTTGCACTTTGATGCCTATATTATATCCTTGAGGTTCGTTGCGCCCATACTCATGACGCGAAATTCATTTCTAAACAATATCTAGTATCCAGTGCAGTATTAATTGGCCAGCACTTGTTTCAAAAATCGACTATGTATCATTTTTAGCGCTCACCCGCAATTGTACGAAATCTACTGAGCCCTATTACCGCTACGGCGCTATACCTAATAACACTATAGACATTTTATACCGAGGTCGAGCAATAATTATGCAATACAGGTATACAAAAAACGACACCACGTCCTACTATTTACGGATCGCCTACCCGACGTGTTTCAATAATACGGTAGCCGTTCATAATGTAATATTATTCGAGTGTCGATCGCGTATACGATACCGCGGGGTTTTGTCGCGTGTAGGTTTTTTATTCTATTTTAATTGTTTGCGGGTACACTCCACACGTTTATATACATGTGTATATAATAACTCGCCAAGAAACCGCGCCTATATAATTATGTTATAATGTGCACATGAATCGAATAACTTAATCGCGATCGTCGAGGGGGGCCCCTGAACATCGACGATCGTGTCCCGAAAACTTCGGTCGGATATCAAACGGTAGGTATTCAAAATAATAGTATACCTATCTATAGAGAGTATTTGCACTGCAGAGGTACAAACAAACAGATTTTGATGGATCGATTATTCCAGTTTTAAATTCGAGATGAATATCGTGTAGACGCCGCTCTCGAGTATCCCACAGTAAATTACTGTTTTCTCTTTCTCTTTCGTATGAATTATCATAATATATCATGCACAAAAAAAAAACCATAGATTCTGAAACTGATCTTAGTACCAGCCTACCTATAGATTTTTATTGTGACGTACATGCATACAAATTCGAAGTACCAGTGACAAAATAAAACAATAATATATGCTCCGTCGCTCAAATATTATAAAACATATACCTATGCAGTTTGGAGTGTCTGTGCAAGATAGATTAATTTAAGGAATCAAAACAATATTATCATACTATATATTTCCAGTACCTATGGCTTGATTTTTAGTTGCGGATCGAGGGATCAAGATTACCAACCAGTTTACTCATACAGCTACTGAAGTGTAACAATACAAATTCTTGACTTTGAATGAGTACAAATTTGATTCTATTGTGTCTAAGGAGGATACCGGTCGATGATATATTATTGCGTTTGTCTTATTATTATCATTTTATATATATATATATATATATATTACTTGATACAATCGGTAAACTGACTAGAAACTACGGTTTGTAGTTTGATCGATTCCCTTGAGATCCAACCGTTTATTTCGACTCGTTTACCAAACTTGACCGGTTATTACCAAATCTGGGAGACGCGTGCCCGCTCCATCGGCCATTAGGAATTTTTCTCGCCTAGTCCCAAGTTAAGTAAAGGCATGCACTGCACTCGAATAATGCACATCGATTACTTACGATTCCACAGACTCTTCATATTGACATTATAACGTTAAGAAGATTTGAAGACATGTTAGATAATAATTTAAAACACATTTAATCACTGTATCCGTGACGTATAATATGTAAACAGTAATTATTACCTATACAACTCTGGATTTGTTAAATTGTGATTTTACGAAAACTTCGATTATACGTATTAACTATTGAGTATGATTTAAATATTCAAATTATATTATTATCTTAGGTATATGAACAATTTTTTTTCGTATGCTTTATGTGTGAAGTATGAGAATTTATTGTTCATGCATATTTTTACTTCTACAACCCAAAAAGATCGAACTAGATAAGAAATTAAATCATTTAAAGAAGACTAAAACCGTAGGTAGGTGTAGGTAGTAATAAAGGATAATTTATTATAACGAATAATAATTGAAGTATAGTAGTGGATAACCTTACACAGTTACACCAGTTTAAATGATAATCAATGAATCATACATAGGTAGTAGGTAGTGTTGAAATCAAAACTATCTATATTATATTATAGTCTATAGTCCATACTATTATAATAAATAAAATTCATGTGTCTGTCTGTGTGTCTCGTCTTCAAAACGGCAGAACCAATTTTAACGTAATTTTCACAGGCAGGTAGAAGGCTTTGCAATGCGTGATCTTTATAAAGATACTTTTTATTCCGGAATTCAACCCTACAAGGTGGCAAAAGCGTCATGCATTTTGTCCTTAAAATACGAAAATTAAGGTTTTTATTATTATTGCCGGTGGTTTATAATAGAAGAAAAAAGCTGATTATTATTTATTTTTTTTTGTCACAGACAATAGAAAGTCTCCTTTTAAAAATATCATCGTTAGTATAGGTATCGTATAATCGTATCTATACAGGTGCCAGGTACATTATATTATATTACCTTTTTACACAAATCAAATAAAAACTAACATCGAAAACAAAAATAATGCAACTCCGTGCGTTAACTATAATATATAATGTAATAGGTGGCCTAAAGATGATTTCTTCCATTACTATATATTATACTGGTCGACTTGTAGTAGAACAATTAAAAATATAAATACTATTAAAAAAAATACTTCTTAAATATATATATAGGTAATAGGTACTATTATTACTCCAATGAGTAGGCGCATGACGTTCTCACGGCACACAGCAGTGTGGGCTTCGACTTGTTGGTCGAGTTTTATACGTAAAAAATATATAACACTTTACTGAGATCCGTGAGAGATCAGTAAGGAGGCAAATGAAATTCCGATCATACGTAACTATATTTTTTTGGAAAATCTCGCATACCTTCAAGTATGTGTGTGGTTCCGGGCTACTTCTGTGAGTTAATACGCCACTGAAGTTATTTACAAACGCTTTTTGGTCTCTATTGTGTACGTCGGACCGGTAAAAATGAACGTTGCCCACGATAAATATCCCGGTGGCGCTGTCCCTTGAGTCTAAATAATTCGAATTATGCACTCCAACAACAGTTTAGGAATTCTATTCTACGAAACACGATCTTTGAATTTACCAAACAACCGATATAACGTAATAATAATATTGTCGTTTACAAAGTACATTAAGACAATGAGGCGCGTGTGTGATATTAAGAACATTTTTAATAGGTCATACGGTTATTATTTATCAAACAGCGCACTCAAAGGAAACTAATATTAATTACGAAATGTCCTCAGCTGCTGTAAAATGTGATGGCGATCTGTATCAGTGAAAAATTTTAATTTAAAGATTTTAACAGAGCATGCTTATATTATATAAGCCATATTATGAATGAGTATGAAAATTAGGTAGTATTATGCATTTTAATCTAGAAAATTATACACTATGTAATTATATTAATTGCACTATTTTTAAATTACACTGGTTTCCAGTATACAATTATTGCAATCGAACAATATAAAAGAATTACTAATTAATATTATTTAAACATTTCACACACTATAAACTATTAGTCTAAACATTGGGTGTTCATTTAACATTTTTAATTTGATTACTGTTGTAATTTGTAATAGTACACATTACACAGATGAGTGTTTAAAATTTAAAATTATCAACAAGATATAAAAATAAAAACAATAATTGAAACCTCAGTCCAACTGAATTTTTTTTTTATACTAAACATTAAAATGAGCCACTAAAGTTATATTTACACTGTTATTTATGAGATATAAAGTATAACAATGTGTTTATTATAATTATATATTCATGTGCATCAATTTAAATACACTAAAAGTACTAGTAAATTGTATAATAATATTATGAAAATTAGGAGGTAGGTACAGCTTTCATAGAAATAAAGATCAACATTTATAAAATTAAGTAAAGTACCTATCATCTATTATCAAAAATTAATTACTTTGATAAAATCTATAATAGAAAACAAAATGTTCTGTATTATTCATATTATGTAGGCACCAACTACAGTAAGAAACTCTTTGACCAAAGTATCGAGATAATTTTAGATACCAATTACATACCTTTTCTCATTTCTGTCTTTGAAAGTATGCCAATACATACTATATTTATCACTTTCATGTCATTCGATTTGAAATCTTAATATATTGTACGATTGTTATAATTATTTTAACATAATTATAACTAGTAGTTATAGGTATTCAATATTGTTAGTTGTTACTATTTTACCAAGTACCTATAATATAATAAATTAATAAAACATAAACAATTATAATTTCAATATTAAAACATAATATACATTAAAAAATAATTCACTTTATCCTTAAAAGTTAATTATATTGCATATTTTGTTAACAAGTTAGCGGACATGGTAATTATTGTTTGTATCAATATCGTCATATGCCAAAAATAAAAATAGTATGCGTACATTGTATATGTCAGTGATATATATCACAAAATAAATTATGTATTCTAAATTTAGTAATATAAAATTACTCCATATAAATATAATACATAAGGTACTAATATCGTAAATAATAAATATTAAGACGACCTACCTTCCAAATAATAACTTTTCTTACGATAAAATCTTTTAACAATATATAAAATATATATTTGACAGTTAAAGAGGTACATATTATATTTTAGTGTTAAATATAAACAAAAACATATGTATTAATATTTTAACTGCACGTAACATCAAATATTTTGGCATAATTTTTATTTGTAACGACTCTCTCGGCCTTTAAAAACGAGTGTTTGAAATATTAAACAACTAATTCGGATTTTCTATTTTCAGCAGACCATTTTAGTAGGTAACAAAAACAATTTTCTTTTAACTCACTATAAATCCTATAGCGACATTATTAAGTGGATAAAAGTGTATTAATAGCGGAGGGCGTTTAAATTATTTATTTTATAAATGGTTATCGTTAGTAAAAGTTATCATAGGATAATTTAAAATATACCTACGTCGTACACAAAGATTTAGATTTTTAGTTAATTTATATCAGTTATTTATAATTGAACCAAGTCCAAGTGGTATCTGGTCTTAATATGAACGTCCGAACGTACCTATATGAAAACGTATTCCAGATGTTCAAATACGTAAATATTACCGGCATCCTCGATATCGGAGACCTCCAAAATAAACTAAACTGGTTTGTGAAAATCTAAACAAACGTTTCAATAACTCATTCACGAATAGATGATTTGGAGTTAATGGAATTCAGAATTATATTCAATTTACACTTTTAATTCAAATAAACAATATTTTAAAAAAATACGTTTTCGCGGCGGTCTAGTGGCCCAGAGATAATAAGTAATAACTCGACAATAACATTATATAACAACACTTCTTCCCGACTGTTTAACATAGGTAATAAAAAGAATATACCTACGAACCTAAAATCGAAGTGTTTAACAAGCGGTCCCACACCTTGAAATGCCCCCCCGGGACATCTGCTTAATATACACTAAATTACATCTAAAACGATTTTCCGATATCCTATTTCCGAGACCATTTCATGTACTTAGATATGAAAATATATTATAACTATACGTTAAAAACTAAATACTATCTCTGTATACAAATGTTATGAATTAAATAATAATTATTAAAACAAATTCGTCTATGATCTTTGTTGATATGATTTTTTTATTAATTGGTGCAAAATTGCATGTTGAGATATTATTCATTATAGTTTATCCGCCATGTTATTAAACCCTAATAACATTAATTAGATGTGATACGAGTTACTTGTACCTACAATTATTATAATGTTGATTTTAATTTTCAAAGTATTAATATTTCTAATGGCCGCGGTCATCATAAATTACACGGACGACATTTTTTGTAACTTAAATTTTTTATTTCACATTCTATTAGAACATAATATAATATTATAATGTAATACAAACACAACATAATAAGCAATACGCGAGTGTGATTCTCATGATGAAAATAATACAATATGGTTCACGGAATAAAGAATCTTTCCACGGAGATAAAATGAACGTAATAAAATAATATTGACGAGAGTGGCGCATAACCTATAGAGTTATGGCTTTTTAGCTAAATCTAAGACTCAACTACCAACTAAATTGTTGTCCATGTGTTACCGATTGAAATGCATCAAATGACTATCGTTCGCATCGACACATCCATACACAGATGTATTAAGATTATGTATAATATTTATATCAGTGTTTCCATCTCGCCGTGAGAACATACGTGTGACGTTTGTTGGATAGTCGTCTCCAATGTCACGTCAATGTGAAAGCACCCGTACTTTTTAGGCCATAGACAGCATAGACTATACTAATATACCTACTCGTAAGATTAATGTAACGTCAATTTACGTTGACATATAAAAATAATTGTTATTAAAGATTAATATATCTAAAAAACAATAGATCTATTAAATACAGGTTATTAAATCATAGCCTATATAATAGGTTATTCGATTTAAATAGTTTGAAACATTAAACTCTTTATAAACAAATTATATTGTACCGATTACAAATAACAAATGCCTACATTCGGCATAAAGTCAAAGAAAATAGAAAATGAGAAAGAGTAAAATATATTTCTAATGTCATAGTTTTACGAGAAATCAGTTTACACGATTGCTCTATAGAGTCGTGAAAAATATAAGAATAATTATATTGTTAATATTACCTTATTATATTTCGAATAAATTTGAAAAAAAATATGACAAAGGTTTTACTATATATTATTATTGTCAATAGTTTTATTTTATTCTTTGTTTTAATCAACGCATTATAATCGTCATAATAAACTTTTAACATTCACTTTGTAAAGTACAATAGTCAATTATATACCTCATATTTATGATGTTTTGAAATCATATTATTTTATGGAAATTTGGATCGATTTTCCCACATATTTGTTTTTAACTTCTTTAAAAATTATTAAAATATGATAATTTTTTAATTTCCACCACTTTTATATAATTGCTTTAGGATTTGGAGGGATAACGTCAAAAATGCTGAAGTAGTTCTCATCTATTAATCTTGACTACAAATTCAAAACTTTTTCATGATTCTTATCGCTGTATTAGATCAACCACGGAATGTTGGAATGAAAACATGTCTACATTCTTATTTGGCGTAGGTACCTATGTCAGAGAAAGACAGAAACTGCACTTCAAATCCCCCTAGCTAAAAAAATGGATGTACAATTTTAAATTACATACTATCGATTCAAATGTGGATTGACATAAGTTTTATTTTTTTCCATATTGGTTTTTTGATTATTACCCAGATATGTCCTTGAATAGATTAAAAAAGATTATATATATTAATATATAACGAGTTACTAAATGTAATGGTTGCAACTTACAAGAGGTCATAATACACATGTAACACGTTATTAGTGTAATGGACTTGGATGTAAATAGTTAAAAATGAAATATGAATGAGAAACGAATAATAACGAGACAGTTCATTGAGGTCATAGAGCTGTAATATCTATGAGAATCAAACTAAAGAGGATTAGCACTAAAAATATGATAACTAATCAGTCTTCCATATTGTACATATTTTTAAACCCGTTTAAAACACGTGGGGGTACTCGGGGTATATTTTAAAATGACAATATGCCAACAAAAGTTTCATTTTTCAAAATAACACTAACTTACGTTTATTGATACTAATTACGGATAATACTTTTGGCTTATAAAAAAATATATAATAGGTATGTACATGATGGTTTTGGACAAAACGCACACGTCTTAACTCTCAATAATATAGTAAAAATATATAAATAAATTAGTAATCACAAACAACTTGTATACATACATACGTTGAAGTTCTTCATGTTTTCATTTATTATTGAAAAAAAAATACTTAAACCTTTATCATTTAACAGTCAATATACATACCACAACTAATACATATTGGCTACTATAATAAAGTTCAGTGACGCGTTAAGAATGTAAAAATTAACTATGGAATATAACTTAAAAGTAATTTTTAAGGAAGATAAAATAGATTTTTAAAAATATAATTTATTTTAAGCTAAGTTGTAAATCATTTTCAGTTGGAATGTAATAAGTACTAGGTACTAGGTAGTAGGCACGATTAAAGATATACAGGTTGCACATCGACTACTGATAAGGTGAAATACTCAATTACTACAAATAATTAACCAGTGGCGCTCCAAGTGGCAGTATTACAAGTAACTGATTATAGATATATAGGTGCAAAATTACTTCTAAACGTCGACACATAATATATGGTTGAGTGTTGACATCAAGCGCCACTAGTTAATTATTAGCAGCTGTTTTATATAGTCACTTTGTAAATCAATCTGAAAGCCGTTTATTATAGGGAGATGTGCAACCTGTATATCTTTAATCGTGGTAGTAGGTAATTTAAATTCATTATTTGATCTTTTTAAAATATATTTTTTATTATCAGTTATGGCTTATACGAATATTAAAATTGTACATGATCTAGTTCAATTTTGTAATGATACAATTTTAATTTATAAATACTTTTCTGTTAAGTTAACTCGTATTATTTTAGAACAGATTTAATCAATAATATTTAGTGAAAGCTATTTTTATCAACCCTGATGATTGTATTCTATTATTTGTATGTTTTTAAAATATTGAAGTGGCTATAGTAAGTACGTTATTAGTCTGAATACTTCTATTTAGCACATTGTTTTCTTTTATTTATTATGAACAGGGAAGTGTTATTTGTTAATTATCGGAACTAAACAGTATATTGAATTGTGCAACTTTTGATGTGAAAAAACAGTTTTCTATGTCTACTACTGTTGTAAACTGGTTATAGCGCTAAGATCGTATGGTCTACATAAGATATTATACTATACAGAATGAGCAGCTTCTGTAATTTCGTTTTAACTGTACACATTTAAAAATTCGTATGTTCAACATTTCTTCATTGGTCAATAAGAATTTAAATCGGGATGCTTAAACCTGATCAGAATTAAAACAACTACTAAATAATATGTCAAATATAATTATCTACGATAGTGTAATTTTATCAACAAATGTGGATTATTGTAATAATAACTATAGGTACCCACCGTCAATCACTGACATAATATAGCTATTATGTTATATTCATATTTTATTTACGTTGTCAAATTGCTCAGTTTGATGTGGCATTAGCAAATTAATTTGACCGATAGATCTTAATTTTTGTTTGTATCTATATAGCGTTAAAACAATTTGACCTCGACTCTATACTTTTTGCTGAAGGTTCTTGTAGCTCACATGAATGTAATATTATATACTTAGTTAAATTATAATAATAATTATAATTAGTGTCAAATTTCATTGTATTTACGTTTAACATTTATACCACGTAATAACTAATACATTTTTTAGAAGTCATATCCACTAGAGTTCTAATCTATTGCATACAAAAAATTATAATAATAAACCAACGGTTGAATACATCTCGTAATAAAGATTTTATAAACTTCCTCAGTGGGTACACCTTTTTTTTTATTAGTATTTACACATGTGGCCACCCATAGAATGTCTATACGTATTATATTAAATTTGGATTTTTTGAATGGGGATGCACCTCACGTATGTTAGTACCTATATATTTTTATTTAAAAAATATATTCAATTTTCAAAATCAGCTGGTACCTATGTAAGAAAATTGTATATAATTACATATATTTATAAATTTCTTACATTGCTATTACAACGTAGTATAAATATGTAAATATAGTGTAAATGTATGGTAGTGTTTAATTTGAAATCACACTTACGAGAATTATTTTATTAATAAAAAATCAATTATACAATCAATAACAACATTTATAACAAATACATATGATGTTAAGGCCGTGATCATTTTGACTTGCTGAATACTGTGAGAAGTGTAGAATATAAACAAAATTGCTGTGGGATTCTATGAGTAAACACTAAATATTCATATTATACTTTAGTAATTAATTTAAGGTTATATTATTATTAATTATTTTTATATAAATTAATATTACTTATAAGCGTATTAGCCATGAACTTCGTTATAATTGTAATGCTATAATTATAAGTATATTATGTTAAATTACAGTGATTTACAAAAGACGAATACCAATAAATTTTCATATTAAAATAATAAATTATACAGAGAAAATAATGATTAACCTACCTACGTCAAAAACGAACTACGAATGGTATTTATCGGTTTTCTTAGCGGTGGAGTAACAATCGGGTAGTATGGTTTTTGGTTATGATCTACAGGCTGTATTTTAAGAAACTACTTTTTAAGCACTACACCGTAAAATCAATCTATGTTAATATTAACTTCGAGAAGGTAACGTTCATTCATAATTGTCAACATATAGATACTTGTGAAAACAACTACTTCTATAAAAGTTACCTACTATCGAGTATTATTCAAAACTGCACGTCTGCACGTCGTAAAATGTAATTGAGTAATTCTAAACAATATTTTATTTGCTAATAGCGGATACATAATAATATTAAAAATATTAAAATTAGTTAAAAGAAATACTGTTAATCATTTTTACATAAAACGGTAATTGCGTAACGATTTTGTTACTAGGTATGGAGTAAAAAATAAATAATTAATTTATGATTTGAACATTTTGAAACAATTAATTGTTATTACTATTATATTACGGAATAGAAAAGAATTGTTTGTAACCAAAATGATACTTGTATAAAATTAAAATATTAAAATGTTTTGGTCTAACGAATGGAGTTTTTTTGGTATTGGTAAACTAGATGGTCCTATTGATTTATTGCCAATGGTAGTTCATTCAACATTCGTTTATTAACAAATTATCTTTTCATCATCATCCGAATCTAAGGAATTCCAGAAGACAATGAACAGAAGCCGGTTCTCTTTACGTTTTCACAAAATTCAACTATCCACGTTGTACCTATATATATATTATATATGTGTGTGGAGGGAAAAATTATTCTCAACTTAACATTGGATGACCTTGATACCCAAATTGTATTTATTTTTTTTTAAATTGGACTGGACATTTATGTTACAAATACCAAAAAATTTTAATTACGTTTTTATAAAAAAATTCAAACATCGAGATACGTGCTATATTAAATTTAGTTCTTTGTAGTAGAAAAATTGTAATTGATGTTTATATAATTATTTTTCTGACATCATACTTCAAACAAATAGTAGATCACTCGTTAATTCTATTTCTTATCGAAATACACATTTTAAAGAAGATTAAAACAATTATATAATTTATATCCAAATAATTAATTGTATTTTCTGAAGTATGTATCATTGTAGCATGGTATAAAATTATTTATGATGTAAACAAGTATATTTAGAAACAATATAGATTTTATCATACAAAAATAATTAAGATAACATTAACAAAATAATTCAAATTTAAAATAAAAACATATAAAAACTATTTCAGTTAAGGATAAGCAGGATTGGCGCCTGTCTGTAGACATACGTCTTATATTTCAGTACAGTCGAAAATACAATTTAAGTTTAAAAGGATGGACCCAAATGCCGGAATTGGATAGTTTACGTTTAACGGGTACTTCGAAGTTTAGTTTTGAGTTTAAAATTGAAAGTAACGATGAACTTTAACTCTTGAACAACGATTTTGGTTTCTTAGTGGCGTTGGAGTGTTACTTGTAAAATACGAAAAACTTCACTTTGTTTCATTAAATTCAAAATCTATTTCATAATATTATAATAATAAGTTATTTTTTTAAACACCCAGAAAGGTAAATTAGTTTAATGGAATCAATTACCTGAGAAAATATATAAATAACTAATACTGCTTATTGAAAACAAATTATGATCAGATTTGTACCCCCCCTCCAAAAAAAAAAAAAATTACCAAGCCATCCTTGCAGAGTTAAAGAGGATAAAGTGACTCAACTATTGAAGTTGGTAGATACCTATAATTTTTCCGAGATAGACAAGTTAATAGGGAAACCTAACCTAATATATAAATATATATACATGTATGTATTTAAACGGTGTTTAATTACTAAATATTTTTTAATAATTAAATAATTCAAAAAAGTTATATCACACGAGTTTTGATCAAGGAAGTAGATATATGTAGAACAAAATATGAGAGTTGTGTAAACCATTGAAAATTTAAAGTCTTTATTATATATGAAATTCATATTATGAATATTATAATGGTCAATGATAAATAATCGCACTAAAAACATAAATGTTACGTAATATGTTGACAATTTTGTTTGTTCTTCACAAAATAAAATCTCTTGTATTATAATTGTTATAGATTGATAAAAAAAATATGATCCATTCTCAATATACTAATTACAACAATTTAATAAAAAAAATGATTTATAAAACTAATTATGTTGAATTCATCAAAATTCAAAGGCGATATTTTACGCTTATATTAAAAATATTTGACAAATATTATATAATAATAAATTAAAACAATTCATCAATATTATGATTCAAGTAGTATTAAATAGTTATAAACGATAATGATAACAATTTATAAAACTATGTAAACCTACAAACTTAAGGGGACGTTACAGTGACATTTATTGTCTCCGCCTTATAAGTGCGTAACATACCAAATTTTACCCTCAGCAAAACACGTTTATCTCCCGTTAGTTTAAAAATTAGAGCGAATTGACCTCTTATACAATTTAAAGGTAAAATTATTATCTAGACAATGACATAGGTTTTTTATTATAATTTAATTTTAAAGCGAGTTATGTGTATTTTAAAATTGTTAACTGTTTGAACATCTTAAAATACTCATAACTCGCTTTAAAATTAAAATATAATAAAAAGCCTAGGTCATTGTCTAGATAATAATTTTACCTTCAAATTTTATAAGAGGTCAATTAGCTCTAATTTTTAAACTTAAGGGAGATAAACGTGTTTTGCTGAGCTTAAAATTTGCTATGTTACGCACTTGTAAGACAGAGAAAACAAATGTAACTGTAACGGCCCCTAATGTAATATTATAAAATAAAATATAATATATATAATATATTATATATAGGTTTGTTTTCATAATACCAATTCTACTAAATAATCAGGATTTATTTTAAATTATAATAAACTGTTTTTAAGAGGTGTTTTCCAACGAAATTACTTTATAAATATAAGTAACTAGAACTCAATGCATTTTATATTAAAATGTATCTAATTGTTTTTTTTATTTTTTACTGTGGACAAAACAGTTCATTAGATCTCCTACTTAATATACATACAGCTATGTACCTATGTAATTTAAATTTTAACCGAAAGATAGTATAATATATTTTATAAATTGCATTTTTAATTTAAACATTAATTATTATACAAAAATATTTACATTTTTTTTTCGTTTTTGTTATCTGTGCGAACACGGATCGTTTATATGTTATCACTTATAAGTTATAAGCTATAAAGATGAATTTTTGTTTAAACTGATGTCATATTAAATGTTGATGTATATAATATTTTGATACACTATTGTTAAAATTGATTAATAATAGTTAATTGAATTTAATTTAATTACCCTCACAAAGAAATCAAATATCGTAATAATAATATTTTATACAATTTGTTATGATTACTTTGATTAATATTTTAATGTTACTAATGACTAATTTAGCCAAACCAACATTTACTTAATAGTTAATTGCAGATAAAATGTCTTGCACTTTTAAAAAACAATTTACTTTAATGTTCCATCTATATTAATACTGAATACATATAGGTACCACATAGTCGATGATATATTAAAAATAAACGCAAGACCTCGTGGACTTTATTTATCGACATACCTACTTTGAAAATAATTATGAAATATTTAATCCAAAAAACCTCGAGTGTAGACGTAATAGTCAAGTTACAGAACAAAATATAATATTTCTTACGTGATTGAAGAACAACTACATTTTATCACCCAAGTTTCAAATATTCACAAATTGTGTAACTTAACATCATTTATTAGTTTTATGCGTTTAATTACAATATTAGGTACATTTATATATTTCATCGTAATATGTGATGAAACCTTTGACCACGTGATCAAACGTTTAATTGTGTACAAATAATCGATAGTAGGTATATAATATGTATGAATTATGATGCATTAATGCATTATTTAGTGTAGTAACCTATTTCCATAGTTGCTATGACTACTATGCTAATAATGTTAAAACCGCCAAAATGTCTTTCTGTTTCAGATTCAATCGTCCAATGATTTTAAGTATTTTAGTTTTATCCGAGGAAACATTGGTTAATTCGGCAACAGATGTATGATAATATGTTATAGTATACAATATTTTTGTTCCTGTTCTATAATTCAGATAAGTTAAAACAAAACGTAATCGCTTTAGACATAAAAATATGTAATCGCAGTGTTTAAAAACACATTCACACACACACACATACATACACACATATTACATGCATGCATACATCGCTCGAAACTTGTCAAATTGAAAGATATCGATCGGTACCTGAGGCGTCGGTACCAAAAACAGGAATATTCGTTTCCACCGTGTATGTGTGTAGGTATAATATAAAACACGTATATAATATAGCCGTATAGGCCGTGTTATTATTATTATTATAGGCCCATTAACCGTGATTATATCCGATTAATAAATAATAATCTCGGAGCGTCGTGTGACTGATAATATTATATACCTATCGCAACACAACATTAAATTTGCACCTCGGCGCTGAGGCGTTTCGATAATATGGCGCGTTTAACATATTATAATATATAGAGTAATAACAGCCGATCGTTTCGTTCGATACACACATTATACATAATGCTATATAGGTATTATAAATGCTTACAAGACGTATTTCGGTTAATAGAAACGTGTGGGCATTGGAGATTTAGGATATCCGACGACGACCCGGCAGTGCGGTCGCGTTTAAATCGCGCGCATTATCTTGTCGGTGGAATAAATAAGGAAAAAAAAAATAGAAAAATAATTTTTTTTTAAAAACGTTACCACTACTCATCTTGACCGACACGGCGATATTATACGATAAAACATATAAAACGGACGTTGTGAGTATTATATAATAATTATAATATTATAAGGTAGGCGTAGGTATATCGGTAGGTAGGTATTATATTATTATTATTATTATCATTATCATTGTATAATAGTATCCCCGTCTTTAGTCTTTACAATATATTATGGGCAATAATAACAACGTCGGACTCACCATAATCGTTCGTATCCTCGGCCGTGCTGTTCACCGTGCCGTCCGGGAACACCTGCAGGTATCTGTTTTTGATGAACATCTTGATTTTCCTGGCGGTGCCTGTTATGTGCGACAGGTTGGCCGACGACCGGCCGTTCCTGGCCGCCGAGCCCGCGACCGCGGCCACCAGCGCCAAGTCGTCCACACGTTCCGCGGCCGCCGCTACGCCGTAATACGCGGCCCGGTCCCCGAGTGCAGACGTGCCCGACACCGCGCCACCGCACAACACGGCGTATAACGCCAACACGCTGACCGTCACCACAACACTCCGCCGGTGGCCGCCGCCGCTGTTGCTGCTGCTGCAGTGCGACCGTTTCACCATGACTTTAGGCCATTGCTGGGTGGTACCGGGCAGGGTACCGCCGGGTCAGGGTCCGTCGCGCCGGACGCCGGTGCCCGCTTCGCACGGCGTCCGCATACCGCCGGCGGGTACGCGGTGGTCGGGCGAGCGGTTTGCGGGTGTCGACGACGAGGATAATATTATTATTAATACGTCCGCGGCGGCTGATCAAAGGCCGAAATATTGTTACGGCGTGTGTTTACCCTACGGGGTGACCCGTCCCGCCGACATAGCCGATCAAACGGCGGTTTTCGTAATCCAAAAGCTCCAAAAAATAACTTTTAATAATTTTTTTTTTTAAAACCAACGGAAAAAAAATTTAAACTTTCGGAAAAACTACGTGAGAATATTAGGCATGCGAATATAATATGTACGAGGCCGGATCACGCGAGCTCGAATTTTGCAACGCGTTAGAGGTCGAACGCGCGAAAACGTAGATATAGGAAATTAAAAAAAAAAAAAAAAAATCAAACTGATAAATTCGCGCGAAAAAAAAAAGGTCACTTGTTCGTCTCGTTTTTTCGTATAATATTAATATTATTATTTATGTTATTATCGTTTTTACTCGAGAAACGGCCGGCCGGTCGGTCACGTCGTGTGCCGCGTCCGTCTCGCTCGCGTCGTCTTGTCGATCGGATCACTATTTATTTAATTTTTTCCTCTTTACGTCTTCTGTTCTTTCCCCTCTAATAAACTGCGCGACGTGCGGTTGGTGACTGGCCGAGAGAGTGGCGAACGCGAGGAATCACGGAATCACGGGGACCGCCAGACGGTATTCAATTTGTCGGTCAGACCATGTGACCCGGCGCGCGCGTGCGGCCCACAGATGGAGCCACTATAGCCGGTCTGGTGGTTCGCTCGCGCCGCGCCGCCGTGATGCTCGATTAGTATGAATGTGTATAATATATTATTTTGTTCTTGTTGTGGTTGATACGATTATCGTTAAGTATGACAAACTATATTGTGTTGAAATCTAATCCAAACGATCGTCATGAGTAGAGGCGTAGAGTACGGACATTGAAGCACTATAAAGTGAAAAACAGCATTTAAAATCAAGTAATAATAAACCTATAGGTACGTATTATACCTTTAAAGCCATTAAAATTATTACCAAATTTTTTTTTCTTATAATCTATTGTTATTTAGTATTTACTATTCATACACTAGTAATAAAAAAGATAATATAGGGTTCCAACAATGTGTACCTGCAACCTGTACGATAAAATGGCGCTTTTATCTGAAGTACTACAACTTACAAGCTAGTGTTTTATTGATACTCGGTTTTGATTTTGAAAAAAATATATGTCGTTTTAAATAATTAGTACATTTTTATTAATTAATATAGTTTTGGTAATTAATAATAAAAGGCATTAAAAATAACAAAACCATATAGAATCCGAAATCAACTCCGAAAAAAGATAAATAAAATGTTGTCCATTTATTCTACTCGATTTCGCGATGTATAAATCGCACATAATATGACGTATACGATATACAATATAGGTGCTAGCTGCAGCCGATAAAGATTCGTTTTTAGGAGTTAAATGAAATTAAACCCTTTCTCAGGTCATAAGTCATAGAGTATATACCTAGCCACCTATTACCTATAGGTAGTTGTAGACTTGTAGTAGACAATAATGTTATATTATGTTTGTTATTCCGCCGGAACGGCACGCGTGCGCGGCCAACGTTTAGGTACGCGTTGTTGTGCCGGAATAGCGTGTTGTTATTTGTTACAATATAGCACTGTCCGTTTCGTTTGGACCTCGTACACGGTGCTTTTCATTGTTGTTGTCGCTATTTCAGCAATCGTCGGGTCGAGAATAATACGGACGCCCGGTTATTACAACACTATTAAAATCGCGTCATTCGGCTTAAAATATGTATACCCAGTGGCGCCGAAATATATATTTAACTATGACAATATTGTCATAGATGATTTTACTATTTGAGTAGGTAAGGGGTCACCTTTGTCATCCTATAGTTATTTTATGAAAATGTGTTTAATAGACAACATAACAACTATACTTGGTGTATGGTGAGGTAATTATAAGAAATAGGTGAGTGTCAACATTTTTTGTGGAGGTGTCATAGGTAAAATTTTGGATTTCGGCGCCACTGTGCATACCACCGTGTTACCTACCGTGCTTTATTATCGGCTTTACGGTAGTACAGTGTTGTACATCAATACCTATGTACTATATGTATTCCATGAACTAAGATTAATCTTAGTTCATGATTTAGTCTATTATAGTCTATACTTATCACTTTTAATTTATATACCATTAATGTGTTCGGGGTTTCGTGTACCTAAGTGATTCTGTAATGACTACAATTTTCTTATTTTCTCTCTCATATTCTCATCCGTCCCTAATTATTATTATTTTTGAACATGATAATATACAAACATAAAACTCGAACTTGTTCGTTATTGTCGTATACTCGTATCAGTCGTACCTTAAAAAATAGTTGAATACATTTTAAGCTATAGTTTAGTCACCTATTTTAATAAGCACTCACCTAAACTGTGGAAACATTTTGCCACGATATGTGTATTGTTATTAATGCGTAATGTGTATTTTTGTGTATAGCCGTATAGGTATTTTTTTGTCCAGCAAATTTACAATTTTATCATCCACGTAAATTTATAGTAGGTTAATTGGTTAGTAGGTACTTTTTATTTAAAAAGTGGTATCCTATTGCACTATTGCATACCTACGCAAAACATAAAATTATTCAATTAGAATGCTAAGAATCCATAAGAATGAAAGAATCACAAATTCAGAGGTTCATCGTGCATATAGTACCTAATAGGCCTATTATGATTCACCATTTTATTTACCCAAAAATCAAAACAAATATTTATATAGGTAAATTAATTATATATAATTAATAAATAATAATAACAAATATAAAGAAGAAGATAAACCATAAACATATTGTCTTTATTAAGATCGCATAAAACGATTGCAAAATAAATAATATATTATAGGTATATTTACGATTTATTTAAAAGGTTAACTTTTTTTAAAGTTTTTAAGAAGACCTCCACAACTGCATATAATGTTGTCTATGTCTTACAAACTTGTACAACATAGTAATTAGCAAAATGTACGTTCAACAGTTCCAATTTTGTATTGTCAGCTTTAATATTTAGTGATTGACCTATATTATTTTCAAACATAAAAGTAAGAACAAATAATCAGTGTGTCTCGTACTCTCGTTGCCGTTGGTATTTTACAATATTTGAGTATGTAACATATTACAATTTAAAAATGCAGATTGACAAAATGAAGAACACAAATAATGTTTTTACTTGAAAGTTTGATTATAGGTAAATATGTACACTAATACAAAGCAAAATTGAAACTTCTGAAAGAAAAATTGCTATATTTATTATAATAAATTCGGATGTGAGGATATTTGAACATTTTATCAATTTACAATGGTCGAATAAATAGGACAACTATACTAGGTAAATAGGTAATAGATCTACATTCTACATGTAAAAACTGGAAGTTACGAAAATAAATCTTCTATGAATATTTTGGATAGTAAAATTTGTATAATAAAAAATCAAGAGGAAGTATAATAATAGCCCTGTGGTTCAATAATTAGTTATAGATAAAATGAAAGTGAATATCTTAACACTTAAGTTAACACTTGAAACCTTGTTGTAATTAGGTACCTTAGTGAAATCCTTTAATCCTTAACGAAATCGTGTATAGAATGTAGATGCATATAATAATACTAGTACCTACAACATATAATAATGTAAGTACCTACCTAACATCCACTGAAAAAACATGTACAATACTATAATTGATGACGAATTGCAAAACAATTTGTTAAATTTAACAGATCATTAAAATTTAATACTTCTTCACATTTTCAACTATATAGTTTATGGATGTTTAAACATTTTAGGTACTAAAAGTTTAGTTTTATTTTAAACTCCAATGAACTTTTATATGTAACCCATGGCCAGAATATCTCCATTGATAAATACCATATAATATTATAATAAATATTATATTATACTACTACTACGATATTTGAAAAATGTAAGGGTTTTAACTTATAAGTATCATATTTATAATATAAATTATTCTGCTCTTACAAATTGATTTTATTTGTGAGTAATGACTAATGAGTATATTTGTGTAGTAGTGTATAACCAACAATTTAGGTACATCTCATAAACTCATAATATGTCAATATTATGTTTAAATAATTATTAGTATTGCACTGATTTTAACAATCAAATTACCCATCAACTAAGTATTTTTTAACTATTAATTATTGTGTGGGTATTAGGTATGCCTATTTGTTCGCCCTATCTATAGAGTATAAATCGAATATCATCAGAGTTGGTAATTTGAAGTGGTAATTTTTTGATATTTTACTTTTATTGGAACAATCTTATCTTTCATTTATACATAGATATACATGGGACGCAGGTCTTTACTCTTTGATAATATTAAACTTAATCCATATTATATCGTTTTATCAAAAAAATTGTCTACATATTTTGTCAATGCTACTATTTTACGATATAGTTCAAATTAATTATAAAATTCTGATCAAAAATTAGAAAAAAAAATACATAGTGATGTATGAAACAAATGATGATATAAAGTATAAACACATAATATAATAATATATTTATAAGTGTAATATAAAATTTAATTTATCGACATTATTATTGCCAATAAAAAAAATGTAATTAAATAAAATTAATCGTAAAAGTAATGAAAAAAATGACACCTAAATATTTGAAAATAATACGTTGCTTGTAAATATAAAATTAATACCTACATATAGTTATATAATTTATTCGCTGATGTTACATGACACAATTTCAAACAACAAAAAACAAAACTAATAACTATATATTTCTTCAAACACCTTAAAATTAGTTTATCCTTACCAATCGGTTCACGATAAATTCCAAAAAGCGCAGCTAGGTATATTAAATTTATTCACTCTAAAAAGTAAGTATTATATTATATCCCGATATAGTGATAGGTATCGCATTTACTATTTACAAACCTATTCACCTATATGAGACCTTGACCAACACTTGTAATTTGTAGTAAGAAAAAAAAACAATATCGACATCATATAAAGAATTGTGCTTATATATAGATTTACAATATCTCTACGTCGTACAAATATAGGTGAGTCTACAAAAGTGATCCAAAATAAAATAAAATACAATATTAAATACCGCAAACTTCAGAGTTAGGTAGGTCCTCGCATACATTTATACATATATAATATATATTATAATATATTTGAGTACCTATATAGCTAACGGTAAACCGTCAAAAGTGTAATGATAACTATTATAATATATATAGGTTATAGCAACACATAATAACCGTTTGGGAGTACAGACACGATGCATATATAATTCAGAGGCAATGATTGCTAGTGCCTAGTTGTAATTAATTATTATTATGAGTCGTCAGGCTGTGATGGTAATATGGTATGCGCGGGTCTGCGAAATCTGTGATGACGTCGTCGAGACACGGTCTGTGCCCGGTGCCGGCTATAATATTACGTTTGGTCACTGGTCTAAACTCCATACCAACGGACGTGACGTCGGAGAAAAAAAAATAATCGAATTCGCACACATGTCGCCAATCACGTACGCAAATAAATTGCAATACCCTGGGCAATATTGCCCTCTGTCTCTCCGGCTATCGAACGATTGAGAACGTTACACCTTTTTGGCCGAACGATTGAGAACACTTAAAAATAACAAAGAACTTACCACTGACCCCAAAAAAACCCAAAAAAGAATACGATTGAGAACGAATTTACGTGCAACGTTGCCATATCATTCATTATTTATCATTTAACAAATATTCTTGAAAAAAGTCATATGTAATATAAATATGTTTAAAAAATTAAAAAAAAATTTAGAATTATTAAAATATGTAATAAATATGTAAAAAAAAAATTTAAAAAATGTAATAAATAAGTAACAAGTAATGACAAATGAGTTACCTATAAATTAGTTATAGCGGGATAGCGTAATCCAACATACTCTAAATATTTTAATAAATTACTAGAACATTTATTTGCTACATACCACATATATTTATTATGAATATTAATTAATTTTTTCTTTTGTTTTATTGGCATTTCTTTTTTTTTACCCTGTTCTATCGTTGCTATTTTATAAACTGACGAATACTTCGTTGACGTTTGTGCGACGACTACAACGCCTATTAAGTCATTCTCTCGTATATCTGGTATCTAAGTTATAAATAACATCCGATAAACGTCCGATAAATATTAAATACCTATCAACCGGATCAATCGTTCAGCCAAAAAGGCAAACGTTCTTTATCGTTCGATAGCCGATTATCGTGCTCAAATTATCTTTCGATTACATTTGGCAACGTTGGAAAAAAAATAAAAATATCAAGCGTTCTCAATCGTGTTACCAAAAATAACGTTCTCAACCGTAACGTTCTCAATCGTATTTTACCGGTCTCTCCGACAATCGTGTTATACGAAATTTGCAGCAATTTGCCAATTGCTATCCTTGATAAATCACGTGCTTATACACGTGGAAACCACAATAATTTCCAATCCGTTGCGCTTCTAATAGATCGCTCTTTTTAAAAAATTGAAAACTCAAAATATTTATTCTTATATAAATATACATATTACGTGCATTTTTACACTACAATATGCAAATAATTTGAATGAAATGTGCAAGCCATGAGCAAATATATTTGTACCCAAATATTATTTAAATTACAAACTACTATAATGCCGAGTCACACAGACAATTACTAAACATTTAATGAATCAATTGTTAGCTAATGGAACCTTAAACAAGATTTAGTGGCCCGTGATTGGTCCATTAAATTAATCAATTTTTTATGTAACACGGCATCAGTGTATTACTTCTATTATTGATACATCATACATCCGTATATAATATACCTACACAAATTGATAAACCACGTCAAAAGAAAATAGAATTATCTAACTTTTATTTTTATATATCTGTGTTTTAAATAATCGATATTAATTAAAATATCTAATTGCTTAATTCTATATATACACTTTACTGAATATAATGCAGGTGTTGATTGCCAAATAATTAAATGTTAAAAATCACATTTTATCACCTACTTATTTTTAGATTAAAAACAATCAATTTAACAATAAATTCAATGCGGACGTATATATATTATTTTATTTTATCTATATATATAAAAATGGAGACAAAAAATTCGAAATTGCATCAGTTGAGAACGGCTGGGCCGATTTTGCTCAAATTTTTTTTAAGATGTTCGTAATTGCCAGGTGAAGGTTTTTACGAAAGAAAATTTTTAAAAAGTCAACCGAATAATTAGAAAAACTGCAAAAACTATTTATTGATGTCTGGGATTTGAACTCGATACCGTTGTCTTTATTTACTCTATGGTGTATTATATTATATATTGGTTGCTATTGATTAATCGGGCATGTTTGTTGATTTGTATTATTATTTTTTTGTAAATATCTAATATATAAATGTGAAAATAAAAACCTTTGAGTGATATGTTCTCGGAAACTACTGAACCGATCGTTATGATTTTTTTTTTAAATTGAAGAGCTCATTGCGGAGAAGGTTTATGGCATTTGATCGATTCTCTAACTTAATAAACAAAGGAGTTATCAATTATTATAAATTTTCATAAAATTCAGATCGAAATTTTTGTTTATAAATGGTTGCCATGAGTGACGTCTTATAAAATGATTCGTTATAGACATTTTTATACAGAATTATAGTTAATCGTTTTAAGTCGTTGCCACGAGCACAAACAAACCATTTATTATAATATAATACATCGACTATTTGTTATTGAACATTATTCAATCAGTATCTATTATTATTATGCGTCTATAGCAATGATGGGTTTATAAGCCATATAGTAATAATAATAATAATAATAATAATAATAAAAAAAACTATTTGCTTTACTTTTTAAATATAAATTATAATATTATAATATCCAACTATAAAAATGTGAAATGAAAATCCCTGTACGGGCTGAACTCTGGAACTACTTATCAGATCTTCTTGAATTTTTTTTTAAACGAAAGAGTATTTCACGAAAAAGTTTTTTATGAAATAAAATTTTAGGAAAATCCACCGGTGTATAATATATTGGTTGCTATTGGTTAATCGGCCATGTTTGTTACCCAGGTAGATTGCCTACCTGATAATGGACTGCTGCGAATCAGAATTTTTATTCAGGGTGACAGAAAATTTAAGATAAATTTTTAACACTATGCACCGAATATTAAATAACGAATTGAACATCGTTTGAGTCATATAAAGTTGGTACATTTAAAGGGCAACGAAGTGCACGGGATCAGCTAGTTTATTATAAATGTTATTTACGAGTTACCTATGAAGTATGAAATATAGAACAAAATCATAAGCAGGTACTTATACTACAGTAATCATACTGTAGAATTATTATAGGTCATAGGTACCATAGGTATTGATGTTGTGTGATTAATGTTTATAATATTTAATAGCTATATGATAAATAAATAAAATAACCTAATTACAAATTAATTAATACATAATATTAAATTAACTGCCTAGGTACTAAGAGTATAAAACATTCAAGCATGTTCATTTTTTAAATAAAAACATTATTTTGGTACAATTTATATCTGTTATTGTATTAAGGTATATGTAATTTACAAAAATAGACTATGGCACTATGCATTATATAGTTACTACTTAGTACTTACTATAGTAAGTAATTATAGATACCATTAGCCAGATAGGCATGTAAAATATTTTATTTATACCTAATGTATCTCTAAGGTCATACTAAAATATATGATAACTAATATTTTTTACATGCTTTTCTTTAACTCGCAATGTTTCATTTCTGTTGTCATCAAATCTTGCGAGTTCAATTTAAGTCATTTCTACATGACCTAGGAGGCTCAAATTTTGTATGGAGGTCTAGGGTCGGTGACAATACATGACCCAGTTGTCAAAAAAAAAAATTTTTTTTTAAAAACATGCTTTTCTTAATACATGAACGAAAAAGTTGAAAATAAACTTACTTTTAGTTTTAAAACAATTTCTTAATGAAACTTCAAGGTTATCAAGATATTACTAAAAGTGTTTCTAAAATGTATTTGTTGCAAAATTTTTAAAACTTGTGAATTACAAAAAACGAAATGCACGGGGCTCCTATGAGTCAAGAATATCTCTTACAAAATTGGAAGTATGATCAATAATCTTTAAAATATTTATCATAAAGTTTATCTAATGATTCAGATGTAGAGTGACTTTACATAGGAGTTATCATAAGTGCCCCATGCTTTTCGTTTTTTGTAATTCACAAGTTTTAAAAATTTTGCAACAAATACATTTTAGAAACACTTTTAGTAATATCTTGATAACCTTGAAGTTTCATTAAGAAGTTGTTTTAAAAGTAAGTTTATTTTCAACTTTTTCGTTCATGTATTAAGTAGTATTAAGAAAAGCATGTTTTTAAAAAAAAAATTTTTATTTTTTTTTATAGAAGTAACTAAACTAAATATAACTACTAGAAAACTTTGCTTTAGTAATTTATTTTTATTATTTTTCATGATATATTTGTATGACAGATACCTCTCGTACAAATGTATAATTGATAGTAATAACGCAATCAATTAATATAAAATTACAATTAATATTCTTCAAGGGATCACGTATTTGTCATACTTTTAGACTAATAAGCGGTGGTAAATTACACATACTACGAAATGTCCGAATTTTATTTTTATACGTTGTGTATCAAAATCATGTATCAATGTATGAACTCTTTGATAAAACATCCAAGCTTTTTAGAAAGTTGATTTTCAATTTTAAAAAACCTTTAAATTAAGATTTTTTCTTAAAAATCTCATGAAATAATTGCATTACGATTACATAATACATTTGTATTTATTTTGGGCGATTTTAAATCAAAAAAGTGATTCCTAAACCTAAAAAGCATAGTCTAGAATAGAAGCTTATAAATTCAAATATCTTTTTTGAAATTACAATCGAACTTCAGGAAGTATGTTTAATTTACTACCACTTTTAGTCAGTGGCGTACATTATAGAAATAATTTGTGGGGTGGGCTATGTAGTAGACAGAAACTAGCAAGTGATCTATTACTTAGACTACTTAGAGGCTACCGTCTGCTATATATTTAACAGTTTCTAATTTCTATAAATATATTCGTATTTGTTATTTTTCAACAGGCTATGAAATATTATAACTTATAATAGTACCGAAAAAAATATATTGTTGTTCTATTTAAAAAGACTGTAATTTCGGGGGGGGGGGGGGGATGCAGCCCACTGTACCCACCTCCTATATACGCCACTGCTTTTAGTAGTTTTTATAGTTAAACAAACAAGAATATTATATTTTATCTTTCGCGATATTGACAATTGTGTGCGCGTGCGAGAATTGCATCCGGCAGTGATTCTCGGAAACACAAGCTAATGTTTATTTACTACTTACACATAGCCATAGACCAAATGTACACGTCATGTAAATTGCCTTAATATTACTCCTTAAAACATTTTGGTTATGATCTATAAAGATCTTAAAAGTTAAAACATTTAATAGTTCATTAAAATATATTTTATGGTAATATATTATTATTCTCAGACCTCATCACTACCTCAGTATTGCCTAATACCTATACGACTATGCCAATTGAATGACAGTAGAAATAAACAGTATACAAGTGGACTAGAAAGTAGTTTTTAAAAGTCAAATTCTCTTGGCATGAGTGATGATGTAACGTTGGACATTAATATAAAAGGAACGAACAATCAGTATTATCATTTAATTGAATTAAAAACTGTTTCAAGAAATAACAGATCATTTAAATAAGATTAAATTATATGCATATTTAATATATTAATATCCAATTTTATGTACTTAGTTAAATACTTAAAGAAAAGTTAGCTGTCTTCAAAAATAAACACATATATTTTTATAATATTATCTACTAGTTAGTAGTTACCAGGTATACAAATATTAAATATTTGTTTGATTGAGTCATGTAATGTACACTGTAATCTTAGGTGAAATTAAGAGATACTTGGGAGTTGGCTTAGCCCCCCTCCCTTTGTTTTGTCCGTAGCTCCCACTATTGAATCATATTTTAGTTTCAAATATTAATTATCATGGTTTGTCCTGCTGATACAATATTAGCCCGCTTCCCTGCCAGAATAATGTCCCTAGTTGGGTACTTTCTATGTTTATTTTATAATTTATTTAGGTTTTAATCAAGAAAATTGTTTAACTAAAATACTAAAATAATAATTACATGGCAAATCTCATGATATCCACTAACTCTTACTATAGTCTAGAATAGGTACTGAATAACTGATAATGACAACAAATGCACATTCATGGCCAATGGCGATTTATTTTTTTATGGAAATGTCTTATTGAGATTATGAGCAGAGTTAATTTGAAAAATATAGCAATAAATGTTTTATAATAATGTGTGTTTTGTATTTCTTTTCTTTCTGTCAAGGGCGCGATTTCAATGAAAAAACTTGGGTGCTGAAACCCCTCCATTTTTTTTTCATATTACCTATCTTATAGTTATAAATTCCCACAAAATGACTGTTAAAATGTAAATTAACATGAAAAAAACTAGGGGTGCTAAGCAAACTCAAGCTCTCCCCCCCCCCCAATTACGTCTATATCTGTCTTCACTATTTGTAACATTACTACTGAACACGCTGCTTTAAGTTTCAACATTGAGGGTTGGCTATAGTAGAAACACTAGAAACTGATCTAGTTGTTTCTTTAAGAACCAAATGTAAAAAATTCTTACTATAGTACTATATAGTCTTCAAAATAATCGCCGAAAAATTTTTATGCAAAATCAGTTTTCAAAAAAATACACTTTTACAGAATATTCATATTATTAGCATTTACTAGATATACATTAAAGTATTATACGAACTATAATTTTCAACATATTTTTTATTTATGAATGATAAAATTTCTCTTTGTTAACTCTGAAGAAAAATAAATCTTCAGAGTTATGAAGAGACTGATATTTAAAAAAAAGTTTAAAGCCACAAATATATTTTATGAGCGATTGTAGTTAAAATGTTACGACATTGGATACCTACTTAAACAACTAATAAATATTTACCCTCAACATTTTTTATAATTTCTTATTTTTCAAATAAATTATTTTAAGAAGCTAGAAACATTCCGCTATACCTACATAAATAACTGTCATTACCCATCGGTACACCATGACATTTTAAACTATTTTAGAGCATTTAAAATTGTTGAATTTCAGTTTTTAAGAAAAATTTTAGGTCAGTCATGAAGCTTTTTAATTGAGTACAAGACTCCATATAAGTTGTTTTCATAGAAATATAAAAATATTGGAAATAATTGGACAACATTTTTTTAATCTTTTGAAGTTTCAAATTTTAATAACTATGACTCCAAAATATATTAGATACAAGCTTCTTCATAAGTAATATTCTTTTGGCAACCAAAAAATCTCAAAAATACATATGCATAAAATGTATATAGACATTTTAAATACAATTTCAAAGAAATTGAATATTAAACCTTTAAACGGAAAATAAGAATAATTTTAGTTATCTTGTCATGAATTATAATATTTAAAAAAATTTTAATTATTACTTATTAGGCATTGATGCTTTTTGCCATTCTATGTGTACCTACCTATAATTATTTTTTATTTACAATAACATTTTCAAAATATTTTGATTATTTTTAAACTATTTATTCGAAAAACGTATTTATGCCATTCTACGGTACGACTGGTACGAGGCCACGATTGTATTGATTTATAACTTAAATTCACAAGATTAATACGCGTTGTTGCGTTGATATTGGCAAAAATTAGTTTAAACTATACTGCTAATACCTATATGTAATAAAAAAAATCATTATATGTATATCCTCAAAAATAGAGGCTGTACTGCAGTCTCCGCTTAGAGTCGTTTTTAGTATGCAATAGTCTACCATTTAATTCAAATTTAACACATCTATTACATTGACCTACAAATTGACGCGAGTTACTCTCAAATTCTACTATACAGCAGAGTGACTTTCCCAATTTTTTAAAATTTATTTCGTAGTTATTAAAATGTTTATGACATAGATTTATTTATAAGGATTGCAACAGTAACATATTTTATGACTTTTGTTATTTGTCATTGAGCTCATTACTATACTGGTCCGGTCAGGGATACGAAGACGGATGACCGGTCAATGACGTGTGAAGTTCAACCAAGAATTGAAGGAAGAATTAAAAATGGTAATATTTAATAGCTTCATAAAGGTTAATAAAGTCAAAGGATACATTGGCTAGGACATGTCATGAGGCGTAATACAGAAGCAGTAACCAAGATAGTGCTAAATTAGAAACTGAAAGGAAAAATATCACGTTGTAGTCTTAGAAGCTCTTGGACCACAGAATTTGAGAGATATGGTACAGGGTCGAGAGAAGTGGAGTGATTTGGTGTTGGTGGAGAAACAAAAGAGGGCTTGGAGAGTTATTAAGACCGGAAGAAGAAGAAGAAGAAGAAAATATGAGCAATTTAATATTGGTCTTTTAAATGCCGATGACTCGTTGACTCAGCTGCATAATTTATAGTTTGCATGGTTTTCTTATCCACAATTTCAGACCAAATTTCTGAAGGATATGTGTTAGAAACAATGTAATATATCTCTAAAATTTAACCATACTGGCCATCTCTCTTAAATATATATCTGTATATGCATAAAATTCCTTTATTTGTAATTGTTCTTGGAAAATTAAATTTCGGCATTTCAGTATAGAGTACGTGAAATTCAAATGCTTACTTAGTACTTACACAGTTACACAGGTACTAACAATATAATGTTATAGACTATATAGTTATAACTTTATAAGATATAATTATATAACACAACAAATATGACGTTCTATTGACTAACGCATAATCAAATAATGAATTTGTAAGATACCTCGATAGGATTTTCAAAACATTTATTTTTTGCTTATCTCGTGTTGGTGCTTATGTCTTTTGATTGGCAGGTATATTTGACATTTGTTGATGCAAGTCATTTAATAAAAGGGGAAAAGAGAACATTATAAATTATAATTTATAATAAACAAATAAAATGTAAAAATACTAAGTTAATATTTTAGAAACAGTATTTATACATTTCTATTTTTACAACTATTAGTTCATTATTTCTTCTATAGTAATTGTTTGAATTATTCTAAAAACTTGTTTTTTAATGTACATATTTGAATATGAATATTCTATATTCCTATTATAGGGATAATTGTCCATAATAATGGCATGCAGAATTGATAAAGTTGATATTTTTTTTTGATTAATAATTATGTATACATATATTACATATAGACTCAGCATAGAAGTACCAAAATAATATTAAAATAAACTAAATTAATCAAATATAGCTGTCAACTATTATTCATGTTTAATAAAATAAATAATTCTAAAATCACTGTGTATATTTTACTAACTAACAACGTGCAATAAGTCATAAGTGTAACCTATTAATTATTTTTTTTTATTAACATCAAATGATCCCAATAAGTAACATTTAGTAAAAACTATTCAAACCCGTTAAATTGGTTGATAAAAACTTAATGTGAGATTGTATAATATATTATATAGTGCTAAACAGCATAGTGTAAATAGGGTACTTTATAAGTTTTTATCTATGTAATTTTAAATGGATAATATTTTTAACCTTTTACATTTTAAATTAGAAATTACACCTCTAGGCTCTAATTATTGTTAATGATAAATGAATATGATAGATAAATGTAATAAATTGGTATATGATTAAATAATATCGATTGGGTAGGTATGTGCGTAGTATCTTAAATTATACTTAGTTAAATGTTATTGACGTTGCATTTTAGCAATATAAATAAAATATATTATAACATTATCGGACCTATTGATTTAACAACAATAAATGTTTCTTTTTAGTAAAAAAAAACAGTCGGATCAACAACTTCAATGAAGGTTTTCAGTAGACAATTGTAACTAGTTCGTTCTTTTAAGTTTTAAGAAATAAAAATAATGAAAAATCTCAGTGCTTTTTAAAATAATTAGGAAAAACAAAAGTAAAATATAACAATCTGTGAATATTTTAGTATCATTATTAAAATAATAAATTGTTTGATATCATTGGTTCTAAAAATGATGTAGATTGTTTTTGGTTTTTTTTTTTTTGTAATTTTCTATAAAGTGTTCCAAAAGCTTAAAAATATAATGCAAGGTTCCAATATAAATTATTAATACTGAAATAAGAAAAAAATAAATAGACCGTAGATCGGAAATATTTTTTATGAGTCTGCATTTTTAATCTTGAGAAATTTGGATATTTACACTTAAAATATTTCTCTTAAAACGATGTTCTTATTATTATAACATTACTTACCTTACTATACGCTTATCTATACTAATCGTTTTTAGGGTTCAGTACGGATCCTTTTACTAAGGCTCCGTTGTCCGTTCGTTCGTCTGTCACCAGCCTGTATCTCATGAACCATGAAAGTTAGAAAGTTGAAATTTTCACAGATTATGTATTTCTGTTGCCGCTATAACAACAAATACTAAAAATCCTAAAATATAAAATATAAGCAGTGTTGCCCACATGTTTATAGCTGATGATGGTACGGAACCCTTCGTGTGCAAGTCCGACTCGCACTTGGCGGGTTTATATATATAATTACGGACTTGTTCAAAAACAAGGTAAGGAGATAACTTGCAAATGGACTTACCTCCTTTAATATTTTATGGTCAAAAAAAGCAAGTCTGGACTTCCCTGGTTTTTGCAGCTAATATAGTGTTATCATATATTTTTTGCTTGATAACAATACTAATTTATATTATATTTTATGATCAAAAAGTCATGCAAGTCCATGCCAAAAAAATGAACATTAACGTAGATATTACGCCCCGTTGTTAAAATCATGTCGAAAAACGATTCTGAGCGGAGACGGTTTGTTCACCAGGGATATTTTATACTATATTAATTATATTATTACTATTAATATAGTTGTCAGATAAATTTAATTAATATTATTTGTATATAATAATGTAGGTACTTTAGAAGTTTCAAACACCCACGAATAATATTTTTAAATTATAACACAAAACTAAAATCGTTCTTCTTTTTTAAATATCCAATTTCGTCTAAACTTGAACTTCTAATAATTATAAAAAAAAACAGTGTGTAGGTATATATATTTTAGAGTTTTGGTTACTATATAATTTACTTTATTAAATTCTAACTCAAAATTATTTGTACATTTTCGTGATTTTTATGTATTTTGTCAAAATTCAAACTTTAAATGCTTATAAAAAAAAATTGTGACAATGTATTTTTAATATTTTTCAACTGCCATTGTAACAATATATTAGAAGTCATGTATTACATTTTCAAGCTTTTGACCCAAAGAATACAATTTTATCGACATCTATAAAAAAAGCCTAAAAAAATTGGAAACTGAAAATGTCCGTAAAGCTAAGATCAAAACAAGTCAAAATACTTTGAATATTGTATGGTGTACCTATAGCAAAGACTAATATAAATGTTCAGTAAAAATGTAATGTATCTAACGGTCATTTGTTTTAGAGTTACACCAGTAAACAAAATTGATTTTGTCAAAAACCAGTTTTGCATAAGATTTCCTCATTTTCCTCAATTTTTTTTTTGGTTTTTCCCGGTATTTTCCGGTGCTACTGGTAGTTTTGACCTACCCAATGCACCAACTAGATTCACTTTCCCATCAAACAAGATACTGAAGATGAAAATCGAAGCATTATTTCGACTACTTATTATGTATCCAGACGCAAATAAAATAAAAGATAAAAAAACCACTTCATAGTAAAATCAATACATTCATCGCTCCGCTCAGAATCTAATATTATTATTAGGTATATACAATATACCTACCTATATTATAATTTTTTTGTGGTAACTGGTATTAAATTATAAGTGAGTAAATTAATGCAACTTGACGACTGAGTACTGACGTGTCAAGGAAGAACCTACTGACTAACCTACTCATATGTGCCTAAATGTGCCCAGTAGCTAAGTGCCTGAGCATAGGCGCAATTTGGGGGGGCTTAGCCCCCTCTAGTTTTATTTGAGCCCCCCTAAGTTTTTAAATATATTCATTCTTAAATCCATCCAATAAATAAATTATGCGGGTCTGTATTGTT
Source organism: Macrosiphum euphorbiae (assembly GCA_949089665.1). Taxonomy (NCBI): domain Eukaryota; kingdom Metazoa; phylum Arthropoda; class Insecta; order Hemiptera; family Aphididae; genus Macrosiphum; species Macrosiphum euphorbiae. The sequence continues at coordinate 12,847,663 of CARXXK010000003.1, read as the reverse complement.
TTATAAATTTAGCCCCCCCCCCCAAATCAGTTGTCCAAATTGCGCCTATGTGCCTGAGTATTATTAATAATAGTATTATAGGTAGGTTTTATTTTTTTTATAGTAAATTCTAGTATTTAATATCTCACTATCGTCTATCGCCATCTAGTATAATTGGAATAAACCAAAAAACTGCCATATGTTTTATTATCATCATTTTAATATCAGAAAACTTATCAATTTATCAGCATTCAGCACGGATATAATATTATTATTATTATACAAACTATTTTAACTTTTTTAATATTATTTATTAATTGAATCTCTGAAATTTAGTAAGCAATAAAAATTTACTTATTAGTATTACCTTAGTTTCTTGTAAATATAGTATATGAACTTTCTAGAGAAATGAATTCTTCTAAAGTGTTGAGATGTAGCATACAGTTAACAAGACTGCATAAAATCAATAATATTCCTGTTGGCCGTAAATTTTCTACGGGTTCTCAACTATTACGGAATTATTCAAAGGTTGCTGGGATCACAGGAGCAGGCATTATAAGTATCATAGCATATGGGCTTACATCTGACTTCAAAGTTTATGCCTATTCAAAGAAAGATGTAAGTAAAACCAATTAGGTACAAATGTATTTCATTGAAGTTGACAATTTTGCACATACCTATAGAGGATAAACTCTTATTGATAGCGAGTACATCTACAAAACATTTTATTTTGATATACACAAATACACAATCATGATCTATAAGAGGGCTACTGTACCAGAATAATGTTAGTTAAGATAAAATACCTAATTAAATTTACAATTGTATGATTTACCTATAATAGGTATATAGATTGAAGATGCATATTTTTACCGTGTAACCACTTCAAATACATATAATTGATACGTGAAATATATAGGTACCTAAAATGTAAATTACAATTCTATAAATTACCTAGATAGGTATATTATTATAAATTAGTCATACTACCATATCTTGTTATCATAATGTATCTTATATATGATAGGTATATATATTATGCATTTACCCATTTTTTTAAATTTTGAATAACCGAATACTAATAAATAACTTCAACGGTGGACATTTGTCATAAATTAATAAGTGTTCTACTACCAATGAGCCGCCCCATATTTGAACCCTAAAAATAAGGTTAAACCATAGGCCTTGGAAAATTGAAATTTTGGACCAGCATAGGAAAATAACTTTTTAGCGTTCAACTAACAGCATGTATTTGTTTTGGAGGCTTGGGGGAAAGTGTACAATACTGAAGGTGGTAATTTTTTTTTTTAGTCCTTTTAAAGAGGAGGTAAATTTCTTGACATTTTATGGTATATTCATTGTTCCAAACAAAAAATGATTATATGGACATGAGAGGGGGGCATATGGAGCAAGTGCCCTAGGACAGCAAAATCTATTTAAAGGGAGGAAAATGTTTAAATATGTACTTTTTTAGGGGTGCCAATGAAAGTTGACACGGCACTGGCATAGAAAGATACCTACTTAGTTGTTATTAAAGTTGTTAAAGTTAAAATTTTTAGTTAATAATCACATGGCCTACTTTCATAGGCATAGCTAGGGGGGGGGGGCTTGGGAGGGCTTAGCCTTTTACTTTCAACCATTAATTTATATTTTAATGATTCATTATCAGAACTCTTTTCCTATCTCACAGATCGGCTGCTAACTTCCCACAGTATCAACCTCTTTCTCAACTCCCACTCTTGTAGTATTGTTTTCACTAACATATTATACTTCATTAAACACTCTAGCTTTTCATCTAACTCAAACCTATTTATCTGTAATGTGATTGTTATTTTACAGTAACAGTGTTACCTGCAAAACTAAAAACCAAAATAAAGATAAACATAAATGGATTTGGTTTTACAAAAATAATAACTAGGGCTAGGATTTATGTACCATAAAAATTGGTAAAATATAAAAAAATATGAAATATTGTATGTTTATAGTACAAAATATGGTGTTTTTCCATGGACCATGGGTCTTAAAAACTGTATTACAAAATTCTTACCTATGTATTATTATAATGTTAGTTTTTTTAATAAAAGCACCTAACTAAATAAAAATAACTATTGGAGTTAAATTAATTAAGTTGTTTATATATATGAACCTATATAAACCTAGGTACTTAAGTACCTACTACCCACCTACTTTTCTTAGAAGCATTTTCAAACTTATTCATTTTAAATGTCTAATATTTTTATTTAAATTATAACTATTTATATTTTGTCCATTCATAATTTATATTAAATTTTTTTACATCAATTTAATATAAATATATTGAATAATATAACAGTAGGTAGCAGTAGGTAGCCCAAGGACAATGATGTTAAGTTCCCCTCCCCCCCTCAAAAAAAATGAGATAAGTATCTATACCCTGTCCAGCAATAGTTCTACAAAAATTAGAGAAAAGTGGCCAACCAAAAAATGTTGCAGATTTCAGTATTAATTATTTAAACTTAAAACTAAAATGATATTTTTTGTTAAGATTTGAATAGTTTTTTTTACATTTTATCATAAGAATAAAATTGTCTAGTAGTATACCTATGAGTATTGAGTACTACAATATAATATGCATATTATCAAAATTATCTAAAGGTAGATAAGTATATTCTATGTTTATTGTTAAAAAGTTTTTAAGATGCAAATCATGTCGACGGAGTTACAGTAATCATAGTAGGAATATATTTTAAAAAGTTTTTTTTTCCCAAGAGATTTAACTCATCCAGTTAGTATTAAGTATTTACACATAATTAAAGATGACGATAACGATATAATAAAATCAGTATGCTACGGTAACAACAGCTTTTGATTAACCAATGAAAAGCAATGATGAAACAGCCGACAAAAATACCCTGTGGTGTCTCACCAACCGGCCATTTATAACACTGATGCTATCTGAACTCGGCCGGTCTACCCCCTTGTCACCTTATTGTTAAATGTTTAGGTCTACTTACATAAATATAGTAAAACACACAAATATTGCGCCCTGCTAGCACGTTAGTAAAAAAAAAAGTTGGATGTCGAGTTAAAAATTTATTGAAGATCGTTTATCTTAGTTTTATTTCGTGATAATATTTTTTCCATATTTCCATCATAATAATATTATCTACGTACATTATACGTTTTATATTATGCTAAAACTGGAAAATACTTATAGACTTTATCTTTTCAATGTTCTGTTTATTTATTATTCATCCGCGTAATTAAAGATTATTGATATACCTATATTAGTATTTACCTACATAATATATTGTTTCAAATGGAAAATATTGGAATATCTAGTTATTATTTGCTCTGGCAAATGTACCTTTCAAAATAAAGTTAATTACCTATGTATCAGATATGTAAGTTAAATACGTATAATATACATAATAAATAATTTAAACTTATGAAGTAATTTTCAATTTTTATAGATAATATAAAAATAATGGATTTAATATTTAAAATACTAAACATAGGTATAATATAATATGTTAGGTATACTATTTAATACTATAATAGTTATTTATACTTTATGTAGTAGGTACCTACTAGCGGTAAAGAGGGAATATGTAAATATAATAAAAGCTTAAAACAAATTGTAGTAAGGTGAAGTGGGGTAAGTGCCTAACTGGGGTAAGTGCGTTTTCCAATATTATGGTGGGAAAAATAAATTCTATCACTCATATCAATAATGAAAATTAATCTACAATATAGTGGGAGCTTAAATATCTAATTTGCAACACTGTACGTTTATTCGTTTGCGTGCTATCAGAGTTGATATCAACAATTGTAATATCACTCGCGTTTTGAAAAGTAGACTTGTTATCAATTATTTTTTTTGGCAATTCAAATTTATTTGGGAAGCTTCTAAATAAGCTAAGTTGTGTAATTTTATGTGTAGCTTAGGTTTTTAGTGATATTTACGTGTTTGATTATACAATTATATTCGCTAATTCAGATTATGCTCTTCCCCCGTGTAAAATGACCAACGGGGTAAATGCGACATTCATTTATGTGTAAGTGCGACATGACATGCCGCAGTTGCCCCTTTTAAAAATTAATATTAATTATTTTAGTTACTTGAGCTAAACATTGTTTTTTTCTAATACAATGTCAGTTATGTATCATATTAATACTTAATCTATTAATTATGATTTATACTAATATTTTGATGTATTTCAACTGATATAAAAAAAAGGATGAGAAAATATTTTAAGGATGAGAATTTATATTTGGAATTACATTTAGTCAATATAATCTAAAAAAGTAATCTAAAGTCTGATAAAATATATGAAAATAATTTAGTAGTTACTTAAAGCATTTGATTTAAATAATTATTACTAAAATTTTTCATATTTTATTATTATTTATTTCTAAGTACTTATGATATTTGTTAACTTTTTGTTTTTTATATAGGTATATACAAACATAAATTGTTTAATAAAGTATTTGAAAATATTTGCATTGTTGTTTTATCAAAATACTATATAAATCTTAAAATTTCTTATATGAGAGTGAAGTGAAATGTAAGTAAGGAGATGCTCATAGTTTGTAGGATATGATAAAAATGTGACAATATATTTGTAATTATAACAATAGCTGTCATTTCTAAAATATTTGAACAAATACAGCTTTGTAAAAGTAGTATTATAGCTAAAAATTTTTAGTTTAAGGCACTTACCCCACGTTTAAATAACAGTGGTATTAGTATTTTTAAACAGTCCGTTTTGCACTTACCCCTTGTCAAGGGGCAAGTGCGACATTTTTTTTTTTTTTTTTTTCAATCGTAAAAATGTTTTTAAGGTGGCTCTTAGTGGCTATTATTTAAGGGGAACAATTTAGGCAATTTCTAATCTTGTCGTCGTCGCCCGTAATCTATGTGTTAGTCGTAAATGATTATTAGTGTGAAATTCGAAGAAATTCGAACTCGATAACAATAGATTTTATATCGCCCGGCTGCGGGCACACGGTTCAATAGCACACGTACGCGCATGCACAAGTCAACGTATTCACTCTCGAAAAATATTTTTGTACACTCACAACAGTGAAAAATGCTAATAAGCTGGCGAAAAATACACATACTTCTAGTAGTCCAATTTCAATTTTGAAAAATTATTTGAATTCGTCAGCCTCTTTTCTATGATTTGTAGGAAACCGATTTTGGATATTTTAGATAATTAACGTATATTACGGTTCCAAATGACTGCTTGATTTCTCAAATTTAACTTGCACTTTTAAGTGCTAACTAGACAAAAAGATGAAAAAGTTTTTCCTACAGATCATAGAAAAGAGGCTAACGAATCCAAATAAGTATTCAAAATTGAAATTGGACTACTAGAAGTATGTGTATTTTTCGCCAGCTTATTGGTCTAAATGCATGAAAAATCCAATCGTTTAGAGCCGCCTTAAGATATTTCACATAATGTTGACAGTGTACTTAGATAGACCACTTCCATATCAGTACATTGCAATAATCATCATATTTTTAAGTTAATTTGTTCAGGAGAAATTGACAGATCAAGTTGAACTTTTCAAAATTCCGCCGCAGTTACCCCACTTCACCTTACCTATCTATATTACAAAGAATTGTGGAACGGTTAGGTTAGTTTATCCTTTTGCTAATAATGTAGATTGTAGATGTATATCTTTTTCAGTAAAATATTATTTTACTGTGTCCAAATCTGGTTTAAAAATCGGATTTCGTGGCTGTGTTTACGTTTATAATTCAAAAAGCGTGTTGTTGATAGTCTAGGCGTATTATTGGCTTGCGCAAACTTTTTTCGCAGGGTATGGCGGTCTTTTTAATATACCCAGCTCAATACAAAAAATAACTCTCCATTGACTCTTTATATAAATAATTCGTCTCACAATATAAAATACTAATTAAAATTCAAAAAATTAATTAACACCCAAGAACTAATTTTTGGTTTTAGATATTTTAATTTGAAAATTGTGTATTGAGAATTCATCTCATTAAAATGACTGTATGAAAACCTAAAAAAATATGATCATATTTATAATAATAGGCAAATAATTGTAACCTAATTACTAAAAATTCTTTTATTTTTGATAGTAGTATGAAAATAAGCAACAGCGCTGAGGTTAGACTTTTCTCTGACAAAATCTATAATTCTCACGAAATAATGGATTTTGCCTATTAAAATGAGTTTCTAATCTATTTTAATACGTATAGAGGTACCTACTACCAAATAGGAAATTTGTGGTGATTACTGATTATGAAATATTGGCCCACGATAATTTAATAATTATGAAATCTAATTAATATTTGATATCAATCCTCAACTCACAGTGTATTAATAAGAAAAAATAAAAATATTTAAAGACTTATCCAGTACCAATAAGATACTATGAAATATCTAAGTTCATGATTCTAATCAAAACATTTACAAATAAAAACTATGATTATGATAAATCTGCAGTGGTTGTCCCTATAAATTTGTAAAATTAAAGGCCCTCTGGATTATTTTTCCATTTTAGAAGTTCTAATTACGCCACTGAGTTAGGTTAGGCCTAACTTAGGTATATTTTTGTTTGCGAAATCGGCTGCTACGTCTTCCATTTCCATTTAATTTCAAATTTTTATTATATTAGTGTATTTTCAAAACATTTCATTTTTTACTTATATTGTAATTACCTTTTTGTAACTTATTATATCGTGTGTATTTGTATATTGTAATTTTTGTGTGATAAAAAAAAATTCAAAAATTCTCAATTCGGCCAAAAATAATGAACTAATTTTGATTATTGAATTAATTTAGAAATATGTACTGTTATATTTATAGGCTACTATAGATTAGTAAAATATTATGTACTATAGCACATAGTCTCTGGGTGATTTTCGAATTTACCTAAGAAACAAAACCTATATACCGATGTGGCGATGTAATAAATTGTCTAATGCATATCATCATCTCACTTTAACAGTAATCATATACCTTCGTAGTTGCATATTACAATAGTCAATAAGGTAATTTAAAATACTTATGTAGACATGTAGTATTACACAATATACAACACACTACTACCGGAGTACAACGTACTTCTACGTACCTATACAGTATACAACATACATGGCCACATAATGTTTTCCTTGAATAGTTGGATACCATCTAAAAATTCGTGAGATCGTAAATATTCATTGTTTTGAATGTTTAAATATGGCTTGGGTGTTTGAACAATAAAAACAACCCTTTGTTGTTCTCCTTAATAGTCTGATGTCTTCACGATATCTTTTATTTTAACAGCCCATTAGATTTATTTCCAAGATCATAGTCGTGTGAAACTAAACATCACGTACATTTTGACACCATGATTGATTGTTTAATCAATCGCCAAGCTATATTTTTTAATATAAAAGGGTAAAAGTGTTTAATTTAAATTGTGTCTTGATAATTTATATACCCTTAATAATATTGTTCTTATCAAGAAGTTCTTAACTGCTGACTCTTCTTTATTACTCTCGTATTTTTTTTCGGTTTCATATAGTAGCGTTGAAAGGTGTCCGAATATACAGCTGTGTTTTTTTCCGAGAAAGTTTGATAGTCCATCTGTTTGAAGCATTGATGACAAACTCCTTGAATGACCCACGTGTGTGAAATAAAATCCAATGGCAATGAAGGAAGAAATCAATCAATTTTGTTTCTTGTGTTTATTTACAACTAATTTTAAAAATACTTTTTGGGATAATTGTTTGTTATTTTAGCAGCTGCTACAAGGGTCTGCCGTTACATTTTCGGGGGTGAACGTTATGTTCGGGCATTATTTTGCCTCTACACAAATCTATTCAGTGGGTCTCATTATTATTTTCTTGATGAATAAATAAATAATATACTTAATATGGACTGTGGAGTGTCAAAGATAAAAAATATCGAATATCAATTCGATCGAACTATCCTAACTTCTGGACAACCAGTACGTCCTTAAATTAATAAGGATTATGTTTTTTTATAGTAGATCACTATTGTTGGGGAAAAAATATTTATTTATCTCAGCAAAAAGATTTTTAAACCTTCAAAATATTGTCAAATAATAAAAATTTTGTATAATAGTTATAAAATAATATGATTTAAATTTAATGTTTTATACTTTACAAGTTTACAATAATATTGTATTAAATAATTATTAATTATTACTATTTCATAATAGGTACTTGTATATTATACGCATATAATATGACTGTTTATAAATATATCTTATTTTATTTTACAAGTAACAAAGTTAAATAAGTAAATTAAACTGTAACTAATGTGTACGAATTATTTTAATATGTTATATTAAAATAAGAAATATTCAAACATATATGATGTTTACTTGTGGAGTATGTGTATGTCTTATCCAATTTGATAGATATATAGATCATCACCGAGTTCAAAAAGCTACTGAGCAACTATATCACAATGGTAAAATTGTTTTCACTTTTTTTTTCAGAAATTTTGAACATTTTGGAATATTTAAGTTTTGTCTAAGAATTTTTAAGTCTAACACAATTACTATAATTTAAAATATTTTTCAGTCGAATAATCTACTTCTATAACACTGGTTAATAATAATTAATAAACACTACGTTTTCCGTAATACTTTTAAAGTATCTTTAAAATTTAAAAAAATTGTCAGAAAAATGTTATTATAACGCCCTTGAGGTTATTGGAATCTAATTGTCATTCTAGATTAGACAATCTAAGGTTATTGTTTCGGATTTGAGTATGTGTAGCAAAATTATTCACATAACAATGATAAGATGATGCAGTTAATTTAAATAATACATAATTATTATTAACTATTAGAACATTTTCAAAGAATAATTATTAGCAATGGCTTGAATGCTTCTATACCGAAAGATCCAAATTACATAATTAATATGAACTATATTCTCACGTAATATGTTTTTTTTATTGAAATCAATCAATGGTACAAATAGTATCAGAAAATATTATAAAACCTGTAAAAATGTAATTCATTAAAATAAATAATAATATACATTTTAATTTTAATTATTTTTCTGGTTTTAGGTTGAAAATTTGTAATGTATAATAAATAATAACACATGTAAATTGAAAACAATTTTGTAATTGCATTTTTGGTATTAATAATTATGATTTTAAATAATTTATATTACAAGTGTTATATGTACAACTGCCAAAACTATCCAACACATAACTAGTTACTTTTTAGTTACCTATTAAATATATGTAGATTTTTGTTGATTTTCAAATTTATAAAATTATACAATATAACAAGCATGTAAAAACAATTTTACAAATTATTTACATTATACAGAGAGCAAATGACGAATATCTAAGCGGTCTACACTTGACATCACGCGAGAAACGTTTCATTAAGTTCGCTTCAGTTGAATACCATGGGCAACTTTATATGACTCCTCAAGACTTTTTGGAATCATTCGTTGACGAGCAACCTAGAGGTAAAAAATCATCTACTAACAAAATAACAAGATTATTTCAATAACGTTTAAATATAATCTATATATTAATATTATAAAGCTGAAGAGTTTGTATGAATGAATGTTGTGTCTGTCGTTCACCTTTTGTGGTAGTAAAAACGCTATTAGTCATTACTAATTTATACGTGATTTAATCATACTTTTATAAGAAATGTGTTAAGTTACCTACCTATGTTGAACTATGTTTTTGTCAATACATCACATATAATATTATATTAATAATTATTATAATATTATATCATATATTGTTGTTATTAAATATTAACTTATAATCATGATACTAGAGCATAAACAACTTAAAATTAGTCTAAATATTTAGAAAATGTCAGTATGTATAAAACAATAATAATATACGTAATGGCGAAACGTTTTAAGTGCCTATGATTAATATTTTATGAATAAAACATATAATAACTAAATTTGATGGAGGAATAACCATTATTTTTCATAAATTTTCCTTGTACATTATTTACCATATAATATAATATCATATTTACTAAATCGTGCATATATAATATAGATACTTATTTAATTTCTAAATTTGTGTTTTTTTTCTAGCTCGGCTTCAGAGACACTTTATGACTGATAAAGATTTGGATGAAATTCGAGATAAAGTACCTGGGCTAAAAAAGGGATCTTCACAACTTTTTCGAACACTCAGAGACAAAGGAATCATATCGTATACAGAATATTTGTTTTTATTATCCGTGTTAACCAGTAAGTAAAACAAAATTATGATATTAAATATATATTTAAGATTCGGCATCTCAAAATATATTTTACTAATTGTGAATTTAAAATCGTTTTGCAGAACCACAGAGTGGATTTCGTATAGCATTTAATATGTTTGATACGGATGGTAACCATAGGGTAGACAAAAATGAATTTCTGGTGGTAAGAATAATATTATCGCACATACCGTTACCACATAATTATTAATTATTGTACGTAATATAGTACCTATAAGTATTTTATTTTTAATAATACAGTAATACAAAGATTGAACTTATTCGGGTTTCAATTTTTTAATTGATTACAAATAAATTATCTACATAACGTAGGTAATTATATTATATTAATATGTTATAATAATAATTATCAGTTATCAGTGTCTTACTGTATTTTTGAAACATTGAGTTATACCTTATACCATCCTGCATGTTTTCACCATTTTCATTTATATATTTTCACTTTTATAATTTCTGGACGTAAAACTTTTTGTCTTATTGGGGTTTAACGTTCATATTGCATGCATTGATAATAATATATAGGTAGATATGTATTTTATCTTACAATCAAAGTATACAGTTAAAACTTAAAATGATATAGGTACATGTATAGCTGGTACCTGTATAGCTTTTTTCCAAACTAAAATAATATTTTTTTTCACCCTATAGTAGCTAATTAAACTGAGTTCAATGCCTCGATTTTATACCTATTTCATTTGAATTCTTTTGCATTTAAATGTAAATCTTACAGTTCGTTCGATTTTATTAGACAAATTTTCTACAAACAACAATACATAAGTTAAGTGATTCGTATTTATTTATTTACCGTGGTAACTATACTTGAATTAAGTGTTTGTTTGAACGTTGTTCAATCGTATAATATAATAATATAAACTATAAAGGTTTAGTTTTCCGGTTTTATTTTTGTTCTCACTAAATATATGTCGTTTAAAAAAAATATATATTGGGTTTTTTAATGTCGTTGTTCACATTACTTTTATTTTATTATTTATTTTATGTTTTATCAGATAACACGGCTCCTAGCTGGAAAACCAGCCTTCAGAATAGATCTTAATAAACATGCTAAAGAAATTGTGAGTGAGTTGTCTATAATATGGTTATTTATTTATTATACTTTTTAAATATGGATAATAGGGTGGCATCTAGGTAACAGTACTTAGTCATAATGACGGTTGAATATACCGCGGTTCATGGTATCTAATTAAAGTATCTTAAGAAACCTTTAAGAAATTTAAATTTAATCTATTCGGTGTGGAGCATACATAATAATAACTCTTATAACTATTAAACAATAATACTATAATTATAACTATTATTACTACCGAAATATTTTACGTATGCATGACAACACCTTATAATATTGTCCATTATCATTACTTCATTGCTGTTGGTCCTACTAAAAAAGGTAAAATTGGAAAATTAAAAATAAAGTTTATATAGAAAGATACCTTTAACTGGAAAATCGTTGACATGTTTGGTACTCCATTCATCTTAACTTTAAATGCATAGGCACTTATTAATAAAAATATTATTGCCCTATAATCGATATTTATAAAACAAAATTGGATGAATTGTAAATTAATATCATGCTTCTCTTGTTGTCTGTATTTTGTGTATAGCCTGGGTCATTAATTTCTCCTTCAAACTATATAACTCTGTCGTTTCTATTTATAATATATTGACTAAACAAATATTCTCCCATAAATAAGAATAACAAAGATCGCACATCACTCGTCCCCAGTACCTAAACAATTAATATTCGTCTTGCTGCCCATTATCTGTTTGTGGTTTGTCTGACGTAATTTGTACGCTTTTATTAATAAAATTTAAAATATACCTATACTGGCTATACTTAATACAATTCACGAACAAGGTGGATTATTGGACATAACATATAATATATAGTTACTATACGTAAAAACACTAATAACCAATTATACTTACTATACTAATATGATGATTTACAAACCCATAAGCATATTGCATATGAGTATATAACTTATTCTATATGGAATTTAAATATATAATATAGCATTCAGCAGAGGCCTCGTGCCCATAGTTAAAATATTAAAATTATGTATATATATATAATATAATGTATTTATGTATTAGATAAAATAACAGTCATGGATACCTATGCAATCTACCAAAAATGTTGGTGTATCGATGAAATAGCGGTTGGCATAATATTATTTTGTTGCGTTGTATCAGTTCTACTATATTTACGCTGAAAATTATGAAAATAAGAAAATTTAAATTATGCAGATTACCTTCAGAACCCATGGGATTAAAATACTGAATACGCAACGAACGTATTATAAAATATTTCTGATAGGGCACATAGTTTCGTATCCAATATATTAATCTGTGCCCACGGGGTATAGTAAGCGGTACACATATAAAATGTGTATAACTATATGTATAACTGAAGATTTTTGAATATCGATATCTTGTAATTGATAAGAGGGGCAAGACAACTTTACATTCAATAATTGAACAAGAAGTGCAACTTGGATCGTTGCAACAACTTGGTAAAAATACGAAGACTATAATTCTACGACAACAGTATTTCATGAAAGAAACGATTTGGTTTTATTTATTTTAAGCGTCACGCATGGAGGTTATAATATGATTATAAGATGTAACCAAAAGTGTATGTTTTGTAAAGACTGTGGTACAGATTTATACTACAGTATAAAGTGTCTGTTTGTGCAGGGTAAACACGCGAGTGAAATGTGCGAGCAGCACTTTTGGGGATTTCCACTTAACCGGCGGCTGGACGGAAAAAGGACGCTTTCCAAAGCTTCAACCGCTATCGAAAACCAAACTTTCGGTGCTAGGCGTGACAAAAAAACGTATTTGTATAATACTTTTTTTGAAAATTGGTTGCTTTTAAAAACTTGATGTTTTTGTGTTTGGGGGAGAGCTCGACACTCAAGTATTATTTTTAAAAACTAAGATTTTATCGTTTTGCATCTAAGGCTATAAATTCATCTGTCGCCCGCACACATCCTCCCCTAAATATATACATATATGTATTTGTGCATACATAATACTTTCTTATGAATTATTAACACCGTCACCGTATATTTGTCTACCCTATTATCCTGCAAAGTAAAAGTAAAAATAAAATAATGGAAATTGTGACGATCTGGTGAGGGGAACAAAATGTTTCGTGGCTTACAAAAAAATGAGCGGGTGTTTTTTATTTGTTGTATAAATGTGATATTACAGTTGTCCCAATTATCTACGAAACAAGTCGCTGTCGTTCAACGGGTGCCTGACGAAGATTCAAACATCATTAACCGCGCTGCTGATGATTTGGTCGGTTTATCTTTTTGTTTACGTATTTATTTGCTTTGCTTTCTACACTCACACACATACACACACATATTATTATGTTTATATTGTGTACATTTTATGTTTGCGTGTTGCGCTTACGTCTTTTTTTCATTTATCCACAAAATATTTTTTGTTTAATAAACGTACCTACACAATTGCTACACTACCTACCACTATTACTCAACGATATACTAACACAATAAATTGTGTGCAATTATATTGACATTTGACGTATGATGTTTAGATGGAAAAAATCTTTAGCCAGTCTTGGAAGGACAAACACGGCGTGGAAGACGGCAAGGCCGACACCGACAAAATAGGCGCCGACGACTTTGTTGACGACGCTCAGGGGCTACAAAAAAAACATTTGGTCGACACCACGTTGATCGTTCATTTTTTCGGCAAAAAGGGAGACAACGTGCTACTGTACGAAGACTTCAGAAAGTAATAACCATTCCATTATTATGTATTTTATTTTTACACATTATCATCACCGTGGTGTGCGTAGAAAACTCAAACAGTGGGCATTTTGTATTAAATGGGATGAGAGATGACCATGAAGTTAGCCCCCCCACTTTGACGGATTCACTTCAAACCAACGCCAATATTTAGCAAATTAATTGCAAATAATTGCAAATTGGTTTTTAGAATTTGCAAATTTAGTGCACGCTCGCAAACTAAAAAAATGATTTGGGGGGGCTAACTTCATGCAGCCCCCCCACTTTGTCCGATCCGTTCCAAACAAACACCAATATTTAGCAAATTAATTGCAAATAATTGCAAATCGGTTTTTAGAATTTGCAAATCAAAATTGGAATTTTGGCGAATTTTTTTGCAAATTTGGTCAGCCCCCCCACTTTGTCCGATCCGTTCCAAACAAACGCCAATATTTAGCAAATTAATTGCAAATAATTGCAAATTGGTTTTTAGAATTTGCAAATCAAAATTGGAATTTTGGCGAATTTTTTTGCAAATTTGGTCAGCCCCCCCACTTTGTCCGATCCGTTCCAAACAAACGCCAATATTTAGCAAATTAATTGCAAATAATTGCAAATCGGTTTTTAGAATTTGCAAATCAAAATTGGAATTTTGACGAATTTTTTTGCAAATTTGGTCAGCCCCCCCACTTTGTCCGATCCGTTCCAAACAAACGCCAATATTTAGCAAATTAATTGCAAATAATTGCAAATCGGTTTTTAGAATTTGCAAATCAAAATTGGAATTTTGACGAATTTTTTTGCAAATTTGGTCAGCCCCCCCCCCCCCACTTTGTCCGATCCGTTCCAAAAAAACGCCAATATTTAGCAAATTAATTGCAAATAATTGCAAATCGGTTTTTAGAATTTGCAAATCAAAATTGGAATTTTGGCGAATTTTTTTGCAAATTTGGTCAGCCCCCCCACTTTGTCCGATCCGTTCCAAACAAACGCCAATATTTAGCAAATTAATTGCAAATAATTGCAAATCGGTTTTTAGAATTTGCAAATCAAAATTGGAATTTTGGCGAATTTTTTTGCAAATTTGGTCAGCCCCCCCACTTTGTCCGATCCGTTCCAAACAAACGCCAATATTTAGCAAATTAATTGCAAATAATTGCAAATCGGTTTTTAGAATTTGCAAATCAAAATTGGAATTTTGACGAATTTTTTTGCAAATTTGGTCAGCCCCCCCCCCACTTTGTCCGATCCGTTCCAAAAAAACGCCAATATTTAGCAAATTAATTGCAAATAATTGCAAATTGGTTTTTAGAATTTGCAAATCAAAATTGTATTTTTCGTGCTTTACTTTTGCAAATAATTTTTTTTTTCCATAATTGTCTTTTATATTCCATCATATTTTTTTTTATTCTACTTAGTTTTTAATACACATAGATTAAAATAGAAATATAGAATAAGATTTTTTATCAAGTATAGATTTTTTTATAAATATTAATTTATTATTTTATGAAATACTAGCTGATCCCGTGCACTTCCCGTGCCCATTATAAATACCAACGCTATAAAACTAATAATATGTTTTTTTGTATAATATAACGGTTACCATAACAACGATTTGAAACCAATTATTATTATTATTATAGCTTTGAAACCCACGGCAACCATATAAAATGTATAAACAAAAATTTCCATCGGAAATCTCAAAATCTCTGTTTGAGCACGTCCCGGTGTTGGTCCTCTCCCTTTTTAAATTAGCCTATCTTCTGCCCAGAGGTCTAATCTATCTAAATATATAAAAATATTTGATCCCGTGCACTACGTTGCCCATTAAAATTGACAACTCTATATGAATAATATGTTATACATATCACCATGGCAACCATTTATATACAAAACATTCCATCGGAAATTTCAAAATAATATTTAATTGGTTGCCATTGTAATATGGAGACACTCACAGACGGAAATCTCAAAATAATATATATATATATATATAGTTACTATGGTAATATGGACACACACACACACACACACACACACACACACACACACACACACACACACACACACACACACACACACACACACACACACACACACAAACGCACACACACATACATTTATTAAGGGTTGCGTACGGTAAAACGGAAACCTATCACTAAGGCTCCGTTGTGCGTCCGACGGTCTGTCACCAGGCTGTATCTCATGAACCATGAAAGTTAGAAAGTTAAAATTTTCACAGATTATGTATTTCCGTGGGTGCTATAACAAAAAATACTAAAAATCATTTTTTTTTTTTTATTGGAGGTAATTCGGGGACGGAAGAGGAACCGCGTTAGCATTACTTCTCCTCAATACTAAAAAGGTGCTCTGCTGTACAGTAGGTTACAAGTGGGTCACTGTATAATGGATAGTATTAAATTTGAATTCAATGATATAATATCATTGTATAAGAAAAACGATTCTGAGCGGAGACGGTATGTCAGTCTAGGTATAAGACATATTATATACATATAAAATTTGACCTAAGATAGGTCCCTATAGTAAATACCAAATTAATCATATCACAATATCCATTAGGTACTTATAATGCGTTATACGTCAACAACAAACCCTGATACTATCATAGATATATAGTAGTATACTTTAGAAGTTTCAAGTACCCACGAATAATATTATACAATCACAACAAAATAACTAAAATAGTTATTCTAGGCTTTTTTTATGTAATTTCATCCAAATATGAACTTAAAATGACTATACAAATAAACTGTGCTTTTGTATTTTTTAGATTTTTTGTTAACAGAATAAACTACTTACGTGGAATCTTGTTTTAAATTTTCAATCCTTAGATATAAAAGTTAAACATTTTATAAATTTTTAACTACAAAATAACTATTCAATTTTAAATTTGATAAATTTTGTCAAAATTCGATCTTTAAATGTTCAAATCAAAATTGGAATTTTGGCGAATTTTTTTGCAAATTTGGTCAGCCCCCCCACTTTGTCCGATCCGTTCCAAACAAACGCCAATATTTAGCAAATTAATTGCAAATAATTGCAAATTGGTTTTTAGAATTTGCAAATCAAAATTGGAATTTTGGCGAATTTTTTTGCAAATTTGGTCAGCCCCCCCACTTTGTCCGATCCGTTCCAAACAAACGCCAATATTTAGCAAATTAATTGCAAATAATTGCAAATCGGTTTTTAGAATTTGCAAATCAAAATTGGAATTTTGACGAATTTTTTTGCAAATTTGGTCAGCCCCCCCACTTTGTCCGATCCGTTCCAAACAAACGCCAATATTTAGCAAATTAATTGCAAATAATTGCAAATCGGTTTTTAGAATTTGCAAATCAAAATTGGAATTTTGACGAATTTTTTTGCAAATTTGGTCAGCCCCCCCCCCCACTTTGTCCGATCCGTTCCAAAAAAACGCCAATATTTAGCAAATTAATTGCAAATAATTGCAAATCGGTTTTTAGAATTTGCAAATCAAAATTGGAATTTTGGCGAATTTTTTTGCAAATTTGGTCAGCCCCCCCACTTTGTCCGATCCGTTCCAAACAAACGCCAATATTTAGCAAATTAATTGCAAATAATTGCAAATCGGTTTTTAGAATTTGCAAATCAAAATTGGAATTTTGGCGAATTTTTTTGCAAATTTGGTCAGCCCCCCCACTTTGTCCGATCCGTTCCAAACAAACGCCAATATTTAGCAAATTAATTGCAAATAATTGCAAATCGGTTTTTAGAATTTGCAAATCAAAATTGGAATTTTGACGAATTTTTTTGCAAATTTGGTCAGCCCCCCCCCACTTTGTCCGATCCGTTCCAAAAAAACGCCAATATTTAGCAAATTAATTGCAAATAATTGCAAATTGGTTTTTAGAATTTGCAAATCAAAATTGTATTTTTCGTGCTTTACTTTTGCAAATAATTTTTTTTTTCCATAATTGTCTTTTATATTCCATCATATTTTTTTTTATTCTACTTAGTTTTTAATACACATAGATTAAAATAGAAATATAGAATAAGATTTTTTATCAAGTATAGATTTTTTTATAAATATTAATTTATTATTTTATGAAATACTAGCTGATCCCGTGCACTTCCCGTGCCCATTATAAATACCAACGCTATAAAACTAATAATATGTTTTTTTGTATAATATAACGGTTACCATAACAACGATTTGAAACCAATTATTATTATTATTATAGCTTTGAAACCCACGGCAACCATATAAAATGTATAAACAAAAATTTCCATCGGAAATCTCAAAATCTCTGTTTGAGCACGTCCCGGTGTTGGTCCTCTCCCTTTTTAAATTAGCCTATCTTCTGCCCAGAGGTCTAATCTATCTAAATATATAAAAATATTTGATCCCGTGCACTACGTTGCCCATTAAAATTGACAACTCTATATGAATAATATGTTATACATATCACCATGGCAACCATTTATATACAAAACATTCCATCGGAAATTTCAAAATAATATTTAATTGGTTGCCATTGTAATATGGAGACACTCACAGACGGAAATCTCAAAATAATATATATATATATATAGTTACTATGGTAATATGGACACACACACACACACACACACACACACACACACACACACACACACACACACACACACACACACACAAACGCACACACACATACATTTATTAAGGGTTGCGTACGGTAAAACGGAAACCTATCACTAAGGCTCCGTTGTGCGTCCGACGGTCTGTCACCAGGCTGTATCTCATGAACCATGAAAGTTAGAAAGTTAAAATTTTCACAGATTATGTATTTCCGTGGGTGCTATAACAAAAAATACTAAAAATCATTTTTTTTTTTTTATTGGAGGTAATTCGGGGACGGAAGAGGAACCGCGTTAGCATTACTTCTCCTCAATACTAAAAAGGTGCTCTGCTGTACAGTAGGTTACAAGTGGGTCACTGTATAATGGATAGTATTAAATTTGAATTCAATGATATAATATCATTGTATAAGAAAAACGATTCTGAGCGGAGACGGTATGTCAGTCTAGGTATAAGACATATTATATACATATAAAATTTGACCTAAGATAGGTCCCTATAGTAAATACCAAATTAATCATATCACAATATCCATTAGGTACTTATAATGCGTTATACGTCAACAACAAACCCTGATACTATCATAGATATATAGTAGTATACTTTAGAAGTTTCAAGTACCCACGAATAATATTATACAATCACAACAAAATAACTAAAATAGTTATTCTAGGCTTTTTTTATGTAATTTCATCCAAATATGAACTTAAAATGACTATACAAATAAACTGTGCTTTTGTATTTTTTAGATTTTTTGTTAACAGAATAAACTACTTACGTGGAATCTTGTTTTAAATTTTCAATCCTTAGATATAAAAGTTAAACATTTTATAAATTTTTAACTACAAAATAACTATTCAATTTTAAATTTGATAAATTTTGTCAAAATTCGATCTTTAAATGCTTTTAAAAAAAAATTGTGCCTATGTATTTTAAATATTTCAACTGAAATTTTAACAATATATCAAGAGTCTTGTATTAAATTTTTACACTTTTTGGCCCAACAGATAAAACTACCAACCCCTACCAACCCACCACCAACCATACTCTATTGGATTAATATACCTAATCTAGATTGGTATAATATAAATTTATAATCAAGCTGTGATCAATTTGATTAATGTGGTGGGTGGGACACACATGAAGTTAGCCCATCATTGAGAAAATACTCTATTGGATTAATATACCTAATCTAGATTGGTATAATATAAATTTATAATCAAGCTGTGATCAATTTGATTAATGTGGTGGGTGGGACACACATGAAGTTAGCCCATCATTGAGAAAATAGTTTCAACTTATAAACGATGAAGTTACACAAACTCTTAAAAAATTAGGTCACAAATCATTTGGAAAATGTGTTATGAAGTGGAGAGGCTATAACTAAATACGTCATAATTACGTATTCATTCCAGTGTAAATATTATCATTGATTGCAAATACTATAGTACTTGTCAGGCAACCAGACGCTAAATCGTACGCCATGCAATGTTTGGTGATTGGAAAGTAGGTTCCTACGCCAGTATTTTATGTCATTATAAATTATTATAAATACAGGGATTAAAACCGATATTCGATACTGATTTTGAATACCGGATAAAACCGTTAAAAACCGAAATCGAAACGGAAAAAATGAATACCGGTATCCGAAACCGAAACCGAAATCGGAAAAAATCGATACCGGTATCCGAAACCGAAACCGAAATCGAAAAAAGTCAATACCGGTATCCGAAACCGAAACCGAAATCGGAAAAAATCGATACCGGTATCCGAAACCGAAACCGAAATCGAAAAAAGTCAATACCGGTATCCGAAACCGAAACCGAAATCGGAAAAAATCAAAACCGGTATCCGAAACCGAAACCGAAACCGGAAAAATTTTTTTCGGTTTCAAGCCCTGCTATCCATATGGGAGATATGGGAGATAGATCCTCATTAACCTTTTAGATTTTGAGCACAGAAAAGAATATTTGTTTTACAATATGTACTTTTTTTTAAAAATATTGTTTAGTAATTCCTTGATCTTCTATGCGCAAAAATACATTTTAATTTATGTCACTTAAACCTTGCTTATAATAAAATTCATCATATAAGTTGTTTTTTTTGTAACATATTAAAGTAAGTACTTTATGAATAAATAAAATAAAATTATATAAAACTGCAACTTAATAAAAACTTAAAAAAAATTTAAACAGCATAATACTATATAATATATAATATATAATATAATAATATTATACTAAATTATATTATATAATACTGTTATTAAAATAATTAAAATTATTATACAAACAAATTTCTGACAATAAAGTTTTGGCGCCGATAAAATAATGGCACCCGGGGCTGTTGTCGATTTTAATTGATTAATTAAAAAAAACCCCACCAAATAAGAAAAGAAAATTAATTACTAGTGAGGTATGTCGTACGTACGATTATAGTAAATTAAATTATTTAAAATAATACTTTTCACTTACTTTTTTCACCATTATCGGTAATGATGACTCTGTCTTTAAACTGGAGCACTGTTTCTACAACAACATGCGAAGGAATAGCTGGCTTTCGTCCTTTCATATTTCACAAAATATGAACACCGCCCAGATAATTTAAATTAAGATGTAATTGCGAAAAAACAATGAATGTCTGAATATGACTATTAAAAGGAATTAATCACAAGTGACAATTCTTAAATAATTGTTTACAAAAAATCGAAAACATCACTGATAACTCTAAAACGATTGTTTCACCAAAATTATTATTCTACAAAACATTTAAACATCGATATATAATTAATATTGATAACTGTATTATAGCAGTTATTAATGTCTAGTCCATTTATAGACAATATTTTATTTTTAGAATCACTAAGAAAAAAAACATTTACCAAAATAACATTTGATTACACACGAGCCGTATTAATACGAGTACGAGTGTACGACATTAAAAAATAATTATTATGGTTATAAATTTATGATAAACGTATACCTAACTTAAAAATATATATACGACATACGTATTTACTATTTAGATTAAGAAATGAAATATTATTTAATTTGTGTACCTACTACTTTACAAAAAACAAGGTTGTGTGAATAATATAATCATGAAAACGTTAATTAAATCTTAATTGATTTATAGATAGACTCTTAATAATATTTATTATGAAAACCAACAGGAAGTCAAAAAAATTAACGATCTAAGCTTATTATCTAGTAAGGTACCTATGAATTTTTTAATAAAAGGCAAAAGGTAATGAGTTGTAATTATTGAACGTACTATAATCACCTAAATATCGTGACAAAATATATATTAAGTTCACATAATAATGGCCTTTGGATGTAAGTTAAAAAATGTAGTGAACAAAATACAGTAATGAAGTAACTAAAATAATCATGGTCGTCAGGTAAAAATATTAATTAAGACATATAAATATAATTAACTAAAAAAAAGTTATTATTACTATAGTAGATTCTTATTTGCCAATTTTCGTACATTTTTGCGCTGTAAGAATTAAGTTCTGATGGAATTCGAAATGCAAAGTAAATTCACCAACTATTTTATATTAAATTGGCTATTTAAAAAAATCTGAAGGAATCGCAAGTCGAAAATCGCATTATATCGTTACGGGGTGGGGCTGGCGACATGTGCAAATTTCGGAAATGCGTATTACGGACGAAATATTGGTTTGCAAATTTCAACAACTACCTTGCAAATTGTTGCTAATTGGCTGCTAAATGTTGGTTCAAGAAAAATTTAAAAATGTGTTTTCGATGATATGGCCCCTAGTTTATTTTATTTTATGATTTATCTAAAGGCTTGCAAATTGTGAAAATAGTCTTGCAAATTGTTGCTAATTGACTTCTAAATGTTGAGAAAAAAAAATGTTAAAATTTTTAATGGGTGGGGCTGGGGACATGTACGTGTTAAAGTGGGGAAAAACTACAGAGGGGACTAATGTCTCCATATAGTTTTAAGCGTTCCATATATAATTGTATGTATAATGTCTAATGTATAAAGTCCTAATTTGTTAAAGGGAACGCTTTTTAACCACCGTCAGAGGTAGGGGGACTGAGTCCTCCTGCGTCCCCCCACTTTAACCCCTGGTAGTAGGTAACTATATTAAATAATACAGTACCTACCTATGTTGTTTAATTCGGTCTATACCTCTAAAAAAAAACGTTTACAGTATAGTAAAATAACTCTTTATACCTAGGCAACTATATTATTATAACAAGATCCTAGTCCTTAGAAAAAATAAGTCTTTTAGGTCCGTTTTTTAGTATAGCTGATATTTTTATCAAACCATACAATTTGTTTGTATTTTTTTTTGTATAAGGAACTGTTACTATTAAGCTAACATTTAATACTTACCTATTCACAAGTACAAACGTTTAAAAATATATTGTACTAGGTACCGATTGTAAAATAACTCTAAACGAATATTTAAAAAATAAATAAAAAATAATAAACAAGCTAAGTATAACAACTTCTTTAAATCATAATATAAAAATTAAAATCCCAAAAATTTGAAAACGCTAGTTTTAAAAGAATATCTTGTATGGCTGTATCATACATTGATTATATTATTTTAATAAAAGGTACATACTATTCTTAATAACTTTAAATATTTCTATACTTACCATTTTTAACAAGATGCAATAAGTTCAAATAAAATAACACAATGCACAAGCTACTAACAATTAAATACAATATAGGAACATGCGACTGCACTGGACTTCAAAAGAGAACAGAGTCACTGTAATTTTAACTAAATAATATTGTTTTCATTGGGTAAAGTCCTCCACATAATATTATTGTGTAAACGCAAATCGACGACACCCGAGCTACTACGTAAAAATAGAAAAACCCAAAAGAATACAGCACGCGAGTGACAAGGCAACGTGATAAGAAATTACCATATAGTCACTATCTTAAATAATAATTTTGTTTAATAGTTTTATTCATTTATATTGTAAAAAAAACACATGGCTATATTTTTTAAACTGGTTATTGAAACACTGTCATTACTTCTAAAATGACAAGTTAAAAACCGTGGAAATTGCTCTGAAGCATAGTGAGTATCGTATGTAGGTATATCTCGTCATTGAGTCGCTGTAATGAATATCAGAATATGATATATTTTAAATCAATAATTAATTTTATTTAACATATTATTATAGGTATAACTGATAAATATTTCATGAATAACGAATTTTCGTGGAGACATTCGGTCGAACATTACATAATACGTTATGTGGTACTTAAGTATTATAATTTATAATATTCCGACCTACCTGTAATTTTAGTTTTTTTCTTATGGCGTTGTCGCGTTGAGCCGTTGGCCCGAAGGCCTAACTAAGTTCTGACGCTATGGACTTATGCATAAGAATAATACATTTTGAATTATAATTAATAATTGTTATTTTTTGTTGAAAAAATATTAAAAGTTGTCAACATTTAAACATGATAATGTAATATAAAAAATATTATAAAAACAGTAAAAATGTAGTTAAATTAGTTAAAATTTATTTTTTGGGGCTGCAAATAGTTGCAAATATTTTTAAAAACTTAGTACTTAGTACTTAGTTTGCAAAATATTGACACCGGTTTGGAATGCACGGGATCAGCTAGTATTTCATAAAATAATAAATTAATATTTATAAAAAAATCTATACTTGATAAAAAATCTTATTCTATATTTCTATTTTAATCTATGTGTATTAAAACTAAGTAGAATAAAAAAAATATGATGGAATATAAAAGACAATTATGGAAAAAAAAAATTATTTGCAAAAGTAAAGCACGAAAAATACAATTTTGATTTGCAAATTCTAAAAACCGATTTGCAATTATTTGCAATTAATTTACTAAATATAGGCGTTTGTTTGGAACGGATCGGACAAAGTGGGGGGCTGACCAAATTTGCAAAAAAATTCGCCAAAATTCCAATTTTGATTTGCAAATTCTAAAAACCGATTTGCAATTATTTGCAATTAATTTGCTAAATATTGGCGTTTGTTTGGAACGGATCGGACAAAGTGGGGGGGCTGACCAAATTTGCAAAAAAATTCGCCAAAATTCCAATTTTGATTTGCAAATTCTAAAAACCGATTTGCAATTATTTGCAATTAATTTGCTAAATATTGGCGTTTTTTTGGAACGGATCGGACAAAGTGGGGGGGGCTGACCAAATTTGCAAAAAAATTCGTCAAAATTCCAATTTTGATTTGCAAATTCTAAAAGCCAATTTGCAATTATTTGCAATTAATTTGCTAAATATTGGCGTTTGTTTGGAACGGATCGGACAAAGTGGGGGGGCTGACCAAATTTGCAAAAAAATTCGTCAAAATTCCAATTTTGATTTGCAAATTCTAAAAACCGATTTGCAATTATTTGCAATTAATTTGCTAAATATTGGCGTTTGTTTGGAACGGATCGGACAAAGTGGGGGGGCTGACCAAATTTGCAAAAAAATTCGCCAAAATTCCAATTTTGATTTGCAAATTCTAAAAACCAATTTGCAATTATTTGCAATTAATTTGCTAAATATTGGCGTTGGTTTGAAGTGAATCCGTCAAAGTGGGGGGGCTAACTTCATGGTCATGGATGAGAGGCTTTAAACCGTTTAAATTCGTTTTACTCGTAGATAGAAGTAGGTTAGGTACATTAGAGTGATTAGACCATGACAAATTAGATTGGTATCGTCCTAGTATTTTGATACTTTTTTGTTAGTTTTATGGAAAATCTACAAACTGAAGTACTTGAAATGGAGTTCCAACAGTTTGCCAAAGGAGGAGATACCATAAGCGAAATGGATTTTGCCAAAATATTATTGAGATATACTCACTTGGATACTGATCTGTAAGCTATTTAAATTTATCTTATACACTCTTAATGTCTTTTAAAATTTGGAAATGTATATTAACAATAGGTGCGATACATATCTGGACCGATTATTGGAGAGAATCAAAATGGACAAAGGCATACCACCAGGCATTTCGTTTGATGAGTTTAAAGTGTTTTGTCAATTCTTAAATAATTTGGAAGACTTTACTATTGCTATGAGAATGTATACACTGGCCGATCACCCAATATCTAAAGGTAATAACTAATTAATTAATAAAATATTAGTATCTGAACGGCATAAGCAACTAATACAAAATAGAAAATACAGAGGGGCTGGAAATCACTTAAGGGCCTGCTACTGCCGTCAATTTTAGCTCAAAACTCAAAATACCTTAAGTTTTGACAAAATTAAAGTTAATTTTGATTTTGGAAAAAAATTTGATCTCTGCAGAAAATTGTCCATAGATCGTATAGATTTATAGATTTTTACTTTGTAAAAATTAAATCTTATATTATTGTGAATTGTACCTAATTGAACACTAGAAAATATGAGTTTTTACATAATTATTACAGTTTAAAAAATAATGTTACCTATCAATCATTTATTTACTTAAGAAACTCAGCTAAATTCCAATTGTTTAACACTGTTTAACATTTATATGTAAGAACTCCATTGTTCATTGGTATATTTTTATTTTAGCCATTATAATAATATTTTAATTTACCTACTTTACTTTACAGATGAATTTCATAGAGCTGTTAAGATATGTACAGGGACCAGTTTGAGCAAGCACCTTGTGCATACCGTGTTTGCCATATTTGACGAGGACGGTGATGGTCAATTGAGTTATAGAGAGTTTATTGCTATTATGAAGGACCGGCTAAACAGAGGATTCAAGGTACTAATTTGCTATAGGATTTCATTCTACTGTTGTGATTCTTTTTAAAATATGAACATTAAATTAATTCCTTTTAGGTACTTTTGTCAATGACTTGTGACAAATTTTTATTAGATAAATCCATAACATATTTTTTTTGTAAATATTAATATGTAAAACTATTCTATAGTATTTGAAATTAAAATATGTATTTTAATAATTTATGTTAATGCTTTGTTATAGTCATACACAAAAAATGAAGGATGGGATGCATTCAAAATCTGTTTGAAACATGAAATTAAAACTCCTAATTAATAATAAAGTCTAGTTTAAATTAAGTTTTATTTTATTAAATGTTTGTCTCTTTTTAATAACTTGAGTAACTTGTTTGTTTTTTTAATACATAAATATTTATAATAGATACTTAAATTAAATTAAATTTTTTCATAGATGACTAATGAAAAAAAATTTCAAAAGAAATATAACACAAATAAATTTTATTAAGAACACTTAACAAAATCAAATTTTATATGTATAAAAATACAGATTATTGTAAACTGCATAGGAAAATAAATTACACATGCTTGTTTTTTCATAAGTACAGTATTAATTATTAATAGGATACAGTTTATACATCCAATTATATGTTTGTCATTTTTAATAATTGTTTATATAATTCAATGTTTTTGTTATAGTTATAAGCATTTGTATTAAAAATATATAAATATGTCTAACTCTTAAATTGACATACCCAATAACTTTATTCATTTGAGGAGGCCATTGGTCAGCTGAATACTTGATGAACATGGCTTAACAGCCAGGAAGAATACTGCAACACACATTTGAAAGTATATTGAATACAACATTGATATCAAATCAACGTTTAATATAAATATTATAAAAAATG
Source organism: Macrosiphum euphorbiae (assembly GCA_949089665.1). Lineage (NCBI taxonomy): Eukaryota > Metazoa > Arthropoda > Insecta > Hemiptera > Aphididae > Macrosiphum > Macrosiphum euphorbiae. The sequence goes on along the minus strand of CARXXK010000003.1, from coordinate 12,820,426 downwards.
TATGTTTGATTGTATTAGTCACTTCTATCCACATCCATCCTAGACTATTTTATTAACACAATATCGTCCAAATGAAAAAAAAAATTTCAAAAAACTGTCATACATAGACATTATTTTTTATTTATGTTCATTTTATAAATTGTAATTAATTGCTGCCTATTTGCATTAATGAATTGTTATGCAAATGTATGATACACAATCTAACCTTTTCATTAACTTTTATCTGCACTCTTGTAACCATTCAAAAATGTACCTAATTATTTATTTTAGTTTATTTTTATTGAATATTTTTAAAAAATGCATGTACCATCACCATATTTCCAAAATATTTCAAATTTAAACAAATAATTTTACTTACCGAACAAAATCGCCTGTTGGATTAGCAAATTTGTTTCGTACCAAAAAATTTGACAAGATACTTGCGACTTTTTCTGGATCATCTTCTTGTACAGCATGTCCAACTCTAGTTAACACTTGCATTTCAAATTTACCTAAAAATGAAAAATAAAATATAATATTTTTTGATTTATGAACAATTCAGAATAATACTCATCAATGCATTTAATTCACTCCTACTATGTGCAATTATTTATTAATACATTAGTATGCTATTGATTCGGCGGGGCGCAGTGGCTAAAATCAATCACCCAATGTGATTGAGAGTAAACAACGGTCGCTGCACTAGTTCCCGAATGGATGACTACCGGGGTCCATAGTGACAAAATCTTTGCCACACATACACGTATTGCCAACCAACAAACATACCAAACATAATCCCTACAATAGCTAATGGCCATAGTTGCTGGGCTCATGACCAATAATAAAAAAATAATAATAATATTATGTTACCTTGCATTTGACCAACAGTCAAATCTTTGTCCATACGATCAATGTTAGCCAGTAATAATAATTTTTGAGCATGTATAGATAAGAATTTTTTTGAAAGTCCTTGAAACCATCCTGGCCAATGTTTTTCTGTCTTACACAAATCAATTCTCCATGTATAATTGCCCAATGATTTTTCATTCTGGAAAACATAAGATATAAATTAACATACTCATATAGTCATATTATAATATTAGTAGGTGACTACATAGGTTATTCCATTGATTATAAATACTATTGATCGCTCATTGAGGTACAAAATATTCTGGCGATCCTGGTGTTATAAGCCAGAAACTGACCAGGTGGCCAGGTTATAAATAGGCTGCCTAGTCAGTTTCTGGCGTATAACACCAGGATCGATAGTAAATCGGCACAGCATATTTCTTACAGTACTGAGCGATGTATAGTATTTTTAATCAATGGGTATACTCACAGAAAATGAAGATGCACCACACTCTTCATCTTCTATAATAGAATCTATTGAATATTGAGGTTCTGAAATAGCTTCTGTTAATACTGGAGTCTCAATTGTTGGTTCTTCAAATTCGTCCGTACCAAGTTTACCAGTGGCAATACTAAAACCAAAACAATTAACAATGTTTAAAATTTAAAAAACAGTTTGATGAATAATTATAAAATTACTTTTTTATCTGTCCTGGAATGGAAACTCTGGCAGATTCTTCGTTTTTTATATGACCATTTCCCATTCTAAATTTGCAAACAGTAAAAAAATACATTTAATTAACACTAAAAACATGGAACTTTCTATCAATAACTTTTGAAAATGTGTACAGATACCTATATTAAATAGTATTGTTATTTTTACTATAAAATAATTTTAAAAAGTTCGACCAATTATTATTAAAATTGGAGTTCTGATATAAATTTCAACATACTTTATAGTTTTTGGTGTAACTATTAATTAGTTAAATACTTAAGCTGTAACTTTAAATCTAAGTCTTAAACATAATATATTATATACATACCCCCATGAAATAGCATCCATTAAACTTTTAAACAATTTTGGACGACTCCTCAAAAAACTTTGCATACTAGCTAATGATTCCATTGCTGAACCTTCAACTACATCGATAACAACCAAACCAATAATAGGCAGATCTGATTCTGCTGTAGAAGCAATATTTACAGCAATAGCTCCTCCAAGACTATGGCCCATTAAAACTATTGATGGCATTTTGTCTGGATATGATTTACGTAATAAACTTATGATATCGCTGCAATACATTTTAATAATTCAGTTAAAATATTCAGTATAAAAATTTAAATGTATTAAAATAGTATACCTAGTAAAAGTTGTCATAGATAAATCATTATCATCTGTTGTAAATGAATTCCCATGCCCGCGAAGATCAACTGCTAAAACTTGGCATTCACATTGTTTTACTAAATGTTTCTAAAAAAAATGATTTAATTTACAATATAACATTTGAGATACTTAAACACTATTTAATTTAAAATCATAATATTGTATCAAAGCAATAACATTCATAATGTAATTTGAAATTACAATAAATTATAAAATAAAATATAAAATAATTATAAAACATGTTAATATCTGAATAAGTTTGGGTCATGGAACAAAATTGGTTTCTTGTTTGAGATGGAAAATAATTTAATAGTTCAAAGGATTACATTGAATTGTGTCATGTGTTTTCAATTACTAATATCGTAAATCTAAAAATTAAAGAAACCGAGTTACGACTGTTTGAAATATGATTAGGTGGGTTAATTTTTCAAATTAGGTAGGTTTTAATGAACTCACATTATATTAACTAAAGTGTTTACAAAATCAAAGATTAAAAATTTAGAGACTACATGAATATTATGTTTGCAATGCTTAATGCTTACGTATATAACTACATAGTATATTACAACACCGTGCGCCAAAAAACGGAAATATAATTTCATACAACTAGTATCAATTGACAACTAGTGATAGTAACAATGCGACGTAATGTTTTTTAATGATATTTATTAATTTGTTTTCAATAATATACTGCGATTAAATGAATATTGTTATTGTTTTATTATTATTTTCTTCTTAAACCTACTAATCCTGACAAGATATTAGGTACGCTAACACTAGTAACTACCAAACTGATATTACATCACTACATTATGGTGATACTCACAGCGAAAAGAGACCATGTGAGAGCATTAAACCCCCCGCCGTGGAGCAAGACAATCAGCACGGATTCAGCATTGCCCAGTGAGTAGGTCGCAAACTTGTTACCATCAATGTCAACAAAGCGTTTGTGTTCAAAATACTCACTCCAAGATATAGGAGTCAACTCTTCATATGAACGGTTCAATCTAAACAAACAAGCAGGCCCATTATTAATACAGTAGGTAATACAAATGCAACTACATTTTGTTTTACACTTCGTACACATACCTAGTTTTTCGCTGAGGCGGTTTCTTAAAGTTTCCTCCGTGTAGTCCGAATTTACCAATATGAGACATGGTGAGCTGCAAGTATCTGACTATGAGTCTATATTGACTATATTAGTGTTTTTTCTTTCGCATGTCTTGAGCACCAACCGATTGATGATGTTTTTTCTTCTCTTTTAGTCGAGTTTATTAGGGTTACAATCTAAGTAACAAAAAGTATACGTTCTACAGTAAAACGTAATTCGTATGAATGTGGAACGGACTCCTGACACTCCTGTACAATGGTATACAGTTTTGTTTCAACATCTAAGTCGAAGTGTCGAACCCAAACACTCAAATCCTATATTCCTATCACTATTTACTATCAGGCATCAGCTTACATTAAAAAAAGAGTACACAATGATAATAGCATTTTATTCTGTGATAATAGTTACCCCTGATAAATCGTTATCGAAATACTATTTTGATCTTGCGTTATGGTCCATACCAGTCGTGGTGGACCTCTAAATTCTGTTTTATCTACCTATAACCATAGGACAATAACCGGACTACCAGAGTCTAACCTATTGGCTATTATTATTCTATATGGGTCATACTTGACTGTGAGGAACACTTATGGAAAAAAATGAACACATGCACAAAAACTCAAAAGCATTAATTAAGTATTTAACCTACTATTTTTTAGATTAGAGCTCAGAACGATAGATGTATTTAAATTACAATCACGTGTTTACTTTTATTTTTATGTTTGTGTCTGTCATCAATTTTTAAGACGGTAAAAATGCTTAGATTTTCATTTTTGAGTGTAGTGTCTGGTAGAAAATTATATCTAGTCAAAAATGACTAACTTGTTTTTAATTTTCCTATAAAAGTTAAACATTTTATACATTTTTAACTATTTTAGATTCTGAACGGATCTAGAGTCTTACAATAATGGTGTATTTTTTAAAATTTTTTTTTTTTATCCTGTATACAAAATTTCTACCAGAAGGAATGCTTCGATTTCAACATTTAGTACCTTATCTTTTAACAAATTGGATTAAGATGATACTTTGGAAAGGTCATTTTTCGATTTTCTCAATAGTTATACTATAATGTGAATTACTCACAAATTTATAAGGGTCGGGCTTAATGCGGTAATTTCAACTGTATTTTATTTCTATGATCACAACATAGGCGTGCGCAGCCTCCGGTTTCAGGGGCAGCAAGAGATTAATTCGGCCCATTTTTCAAATTCACCATTAAAACCAGCCCATAGTTTTACTTTTTTTACTATTGGATATCAAAATTAAAATTGTATTGGTTATTTGTTTTTTTGAATAAAAGGTTGTATAGTAAGGTACTAAGACACTAAAGGTGTACTTTTCTACAAGCCTATATAAAATATTCATCTATAGTTTATCAAAACAAAAAAAAATTTTTGTGGAAATATAATTTTACCGAGGCCCACTATTTAATATTTGCCGGCCCCGGTGGCCCCAAAGAAAGTCCAGGAGCAGCATATGCTGCCCCCGTGCGCACGCCTATGGATCACAATTAATATAATATTTAATAATAATAGGAGCTATCATTATAAATAATTTATGACCCCTGTATAATATTAAAGTATAATAATTATATTGGAATTCATACGATTTTACCTGACAATAAGCAATAGGTAATATATTGTGTGCCCTCATCCCATGTCACCATACAAAATAATGTCTAAAAAAAAGATTTTGGTAATTTTTAATATTTATTCTATATTATTGGAACGAAGTACATTATCACGGGTTGACGAGGGGACCTAGTAAAAAAAAAAAGTAAAACTCTAAAGCCGGGGTTATACAAGGCGTATTCCGCCGCGTTAGCCCAGGTGTAGCAGGAAAATCTTACCCCAGGATAATTTTACCTTAGAAGAAAAGAGAATGAAGGAGACCAATAAGTAGTTGTTTATTTAGGGACATTTTCATTTTCCATTTTTTTTTAGTTTTTTTTCTAAAGATATCAGTTAAATTTTATTTATTGGCTGAAAAAGCTTGAAAATTTAATAGAAGGCTCCTAGTATATTGTTTCAAAGGCAGATGAAAAATATTAAAAATCCTTAGTCACAGTTTTTTTCTTCTAAGCATTTAAAGTTCATAAATTGACAAAATATGGAAAAATCACGAAAATTGGTAAATTATTTTGAGTTACAAATTCGTAAAAATTTTTCTTTTTAAATCCAAGGTTTTAAAATGTAATACAAGATTCCTCATAACAGTCATAAGTTTGTCTACCTTTATCAAAAAAAAAAATGTCTATAAGAAAGTCAAATTAAATTTTTATGAGCGTTTTAAATTCAAATTTTTACAACAGGATATTCACTCGATTTCTCATGTAGCGATTTCCTTATTTTGTTGTAATTCAAAAACGAATAACTGTAGATACATGGAAATTTCACTGAATGTTTATATTAGCATTTCCTATACGGCTATACACCATACAATTATGAAAATATTTTGACTCTTTTTGAGCTGTTAACGGACATTTTAATTTTTCAATTTTTTTAGTTTTTTTTTTCTATAAATATCAATAAAATTTTATCTGTTGGGTCAAAAAGTGTAAAAATTTAATTCAAGGCTCCTGATATATTGTTACAATAGCAATTGAAAAATATTAAAAAATAAATAGGCACAATTTTTTTTATAAGCATTTATAGATCGAATTTTGACAAAATTTATCAAAATCTCGAAAATTATCAATAATTGTAATTAATAAATTATAAAATGTTCAGTTTTTATAGCTAATAGGATTGCAAATTTAAAACCAAGGGTACTCATACATAGTTCATTCTGACATTCTGTAACCAAAAAATCTAAAAAATATACAAACACAGTTTATTCTTATAGTCATTTTAAGTTCAAATTTGGACGAAATTACAAATTAAAAAACCTAGAATAACTATTTTAGTTATTTTGTTATGATTGTATAATATTATTCATGGGTACTTGAAATTTCTAAAGTACACTATTATATATCTATGATAGTATCAGGGTTTGTTGTTGATGTATAACGCGTTATAAGTACCTAATGGATATTGTGATATGATTAATTTAGAATTTATCATAGGTACCTACCTATTATATGTCAATTTTTTTTTAATTCCATAGATATACAATATGTCGTAAACCTAGACAGACATACCGTCTCCGCTCAGAATCGTTTTTCTTATACAATGATATAATAACATTGAATTCAAATGTAATACCTACCATCCATTATACAGTGACCCACTTGTAACCTACTGTACAGCAGAGCGACACCCACTTGCCAACCTTTTTTTATTTTTTAAACGCTGATTAATTATGTAAGAAGTTTCCCATAGTTGACTTTTATTACCGGTACCTGTACAGTATATTACATTTCAAATTTTGTAATTATTGTTCGAGTCTGCCGCGGGTAATGGCTTTACAGATATTATATTATTATAGTCGTCACTCGTCAGTCTTGCCTCGTTTCTCGTAGTTCCCGTGCATGATTGCATGAAACATTTATCAATTTAATTATGCATAATGTGAATAATATCCACGGTTTCTAAGGGTACACAATAATTTATTAGTAATTCGCTCACGAACATCTGGTATAGAAACTTAAATAAGCAAAGGATAGCAAATAATGTTTGCAAGCAATTATGTGTTGTTCGGGCGTGTGCCCTATACGTTAAACTTCTACTTTATAGGGGGCTATAACGTAGGTATATAGGTATACTGAAATCAGACAACGTGGTTAATTAAACACTACCGTTTGGATTTTAAAACAAACATTAAAACGTAGGTAAGGCATTAAGAACTAATATTATAATACCAATAAAATACGAAAAAAAAACATTAAGAATACCCATCACAATGGATGTGTCCGTTATTCCAGCAACTCGTCAACTCGACATAATCAATATAATAATAAATTATTATTATATTAATATATAAATATATACAGTGGCAGCCCAAGACAGTTATTGTGGATCAATCTCTGATAACTAAAATGGGGTGGAAAGTCACAAGACGTATACAACGATTAAACTGAAAGCAATATATTAATATTATGAATTATTGCCAAATTATACAAAAATACACTTGCAACAGTAACGTAGCTAAATAGCCTATACAGAGTTCCGTGTTACCGTTATTAAAAAAATACTTGAAAGTTGAAACTATTCGAACTATAATAATATATTAAATACCTATTGGCTGTTGTACATTTGAAAAATAAATAATTTATAATACACATCTCATATTCTAACAAGACAGATTCATAACGAGGGACCTTGTATTAAATTGACAAGCTTTTTGACAGTAAAAAACAATTTTTTGTCGATATTTATAAAATAAATATTTAAATTTTAATCGACTATAAAAAACTCAAAAAGATTCAAAATATTTTAAAAGTGTTATGTCTTTACACAGAAAAAATGTCACCACACCGCCACACCGTTAAACATATTGATATACATTCAAGTGGCCAAAACTTTCAGGCTACAATATACTATTTTATTGAGATTTTGTACATAACAAAAAAATTGTTTGTTAATGTTCTATATGGTGCCCCAGTGGACCCCACCCTCCCTGCACGTGAACATGATCATGTTCAGTGGGCCATTATTATGTTGATATAAATAAAAACGTACTCTTTAATGCTAAAAACAATAAACAACATTTTACTGGGTTAACAGAATAATTTTATTACATCATATAATTTGTTGAAAATTTTTTAAACAATTTTGATAATAATTATGCCGAAAAAATGAGATACAATACAACTTAGGTTGTAAAAAAAAATATATAACAATTTTAAAGAAAAAAAAGGCATCGGACAAGACGAGGGGATGTGCGGGGGGGTATGCGAGTGGGTGGTGATGCAGATAATGATGGCCACTGGTCACCTCTACACAGTTCTCGCGGCTGTTCTGCGGGGCGGACGAGAGTCGCGGACGCGTTTGCTCTGGACGCGAAGACGACCATGGCAGCGGGCGAAGCCGGGCCACGACGGCTGCGAGAGCGATGACTACAGTTGGTGACGAGCGGCTAGTGCGCGATGTAGTGCGCTCAACGGTACTGCGCAGGCGCTGAAGACGACTGTTGTGCCGGCGACGACGGTGACCAAAGCTCGGAGCGAGCGACAAAGACTATAATAATATCGGCCGACAGGATCAGACCACTGCAGAGCGAAAAAGGGAGAGAATCCGCGGACAGCATCGCAACGCGCCGATGTCCTGATACTCTCCGTGGTTTTCGCCCTGGCGTCCGAACTCTGAAACGTTTCGTTTCTTCGAGCCCGGCGCTGCCGAAGTCCTTGTTCCTGGCCAACCTGTAATTATAAATAGTCATCCGTCACTCACCCGCCGTGAGCTGTGAGGTCTCCGTCGCCGCCGCCACGAGTCGTCTTCGTGCAACACTGCGGCAGTCGTCACTGGTACCGTCGGAACGGCGTCGATGTCCGAGCCGGTACCGCTAGCCGTCCGTCGTCGTGTCGTCGTCGCTTTCGGACCGAAGCACCGCCAGAGGGCCTCGCGTGTCGGCGACCTCGAGCGCGCGACGTCCGCGATCCCGTCTCGCTACCGCCGGTGCACGCCGCGGAGAACGTGTATCGGCGACTTACCGCCGGTCACCCCAAAAGTGCACTGTCACGTACCTAAACCTCGACCCCGTTCATCGCCTCGCCTTGTCCGCTGCCCTCGGCCAGGGGGAACTCTCGGATGGTTTCACTTCGGGGAACAACAGCAGAAAACGCGTGCGGCCTGGGTGATGGCTGTCCACGCAGCGGACGCGATCCTCGCCGCCGTCCGTCTGGGCGGACCTGCGCGTTTTGCTAGCGTTGCCCCCGGGTCCAGCCAGCCGATCAAGTCTCCGACGCTGTTCCTGACCTCAGCTCCCCTGGCCGGTGTGACGAACTCCTCCGCCTCGTCACCGGGCCCTTCCACAGGCGCCTGCACAGCTGGCACGACGTCCACGTCGTCTCCGATCCGTTCAACCGGTCCAGTCAGACTGGAATCATCGTCCGGTTGAATGGTTTCCGACGAGCAGTGTTGGGAATAGATAACTAAATAATTATCTAGATAAGATAAGATAATTTTAACAAAATATTATCTAGATAAAAATAAAGATAACATAAATGTAATTTATCTAGATAAAGATAAATACAACAATACATTTATCTAGATAAATATCATTTTTTTACACTTATTTTTAATGTTTTTTAGTATTTTTTTAATATTAGATTTCTATCAATATAATGACATAATATTTATAATAACAACGGTATGAGACTTTAAATTTAACTATTTGAATATTATACCTATAAGAATGAAACATCAAAACATTTAAACCAATACTAGTATTCCACTGTTCAAAATGATGTAGTTAGTTGACTCTTTATTCTTTAATACTATAATATTTCTACCCCTACTTATATAAATGCATACAATAATGAATTAATAATAATTGATACATTTTAATACAAAACTAGTCAAGTAAAAAATAATTAATTTGTATTATCTCAAGGAAAAGTCAGTTCTAAATAAATCTTGTCAAATGCACTGATAGGCTATAGTCACTTGTAAATCATATTAAACCAATATTAAAAAAGGATGAACCAAGGATGAACTTAAATATTTAAAAAACATTTAAACAGTAAATAATACCTACATTATAATCAATGTTTGGTAAGAAATAGTTGAATGCTAAAATATAAGCGAATTGTTTTATTATTGAATACCTACAACATTTTTAATAGTTCATAAGACAAAAAAAAATAATAATAAAATTACAACTGTATAATATTAATAAAAAAAAATATTTTATAACAAAAACAAAAAACAATGTTTATAAACCTTTTGTTAGAACTACATGACATTAGAAGTTGTTTGAATTAAGATTCTGACATCTACAACACAAAAGCATTTCAAATGTTTTATCATTTAAACGATTTCTTCTTGGTGTCATGATTTGTGATCCACTACTAAATAAACGATCTACTGGTGCAGAAGAGGGAAGTGTTGTATTGTATTTGAAAAACATTTTTTTTATGATTGGAAATGAATTAAGAACATTAAAATCTTTATTTTTTGAGTTTAAATATTCCATAGCTTGAGCATTAATACAATAATCATAATTATCATAATTATTATGATTGCTTTGAATATCAATATCCACATCTAAAAAATTCTCTGATAGGACTTGAAAAAATTCTTGGTCACTGCTATGAAATACAGTTCTACGAAGTTAATTTTTATTTATTTTTAGAATGGATCATGGATGGGGAAATAAACCTATACCTAATTAATTTTAATATGCTCATTATGATTTATGGCTAGTAGAGAACGATGTATAGTGCATGCCCGCATGCAGGTTCTCGTAATACTCGTTGACAATAATAACATGAAATATATTTATCTAATTTTATAAATAATTTATACTACATTAGAATTTTAGTAACAAATTTGGTTTTATAATTTTGTAGTGGCACTATAATATTTATCTAGATAAATTTATCTAGATAAGCCCATTTTTTATCTAAGCTAAACGTTAGATAAATCGTAACATAATTATCTAGATACTTTAAAAGATAATTTATTTCAAAAAATCTTATCTAGATAATTTTATCTAGATAATTCCCAACACTGCCGACGAGTCGCCGGCCGCGAACTGGGTCGCATAGTACAACAGGCCCGCCAAATCCGAAACCGTAGGCTCTTCTCGGTAGTTGTCGAATACGCTGAGTTCTGCTTCCATAATGTCATACTTGATGTTATTGATGATGTTCCTCATGACGTCCTCTACGGGTTTCTCGATTTTTTGGGTTTCGGTAGTATGCAATTCAGCCATTTTCACAGGTAAATTGTACGCGTGTAGGTATAGACAGAATATTAAATTGCATGTGAGCTGATTCCGAATTTCGTCCGTTAATTTAAAACAAACATCGTTTATTAGTAGCCAGCTAGCAAACCATCATATTATTATTAATCGACCTGCAGCATCGCGACTGAATTTCGGGCCCGTTTATTTTTATTATTTATGTTGGTATTATGATATAATTCAGTAAATTATTATTATTACTTGATATAAATATTAAACAACAAAAAACTACTTAAAACGTTTTAATATAAAGTACATGTACTTACATATACTATATTATAATCATAACTTCAATACAATGTAATTATTGATATATGTTTATTAAACCATCGGAGACAAACATTTAACGTAAGAATTATGATAAGTTAAGCTAATTTTTACAGGAGATTTTAATATTTAAAAAATTTCTCTATGAAAAAATTGGTTTGCATAATATTAACAATGATCCATAAGAATCTAATATCTATAACACGACATAATACTACTAATGACACTGATTTTCCTAGATATTTGCAAAATATCAAATCACAAACTCACATAGGTATCTTACTTCAGTTACCATAAACCTATAATTTCAATGATTGAATTGTTCTTATGAAAAATAATAATTATAATATTCATATACCTCTAAAATATGCTAAACCATTAATTACGTAATTACGTTTCATTGTTATGTTCATAACCGTTTCTACCAAAGTACCTAACCTATGAGTAATATTGTAGGAAATCAAAAAAAAATACAAATACAAAATTTATTAAAAACAATCTTTTAAAAACAAATAAATAAATATACATAATATATTGCAAATAAATTTATGAATATAGTTATTTATTTCATCAATAATCAAAATTAAAGAGAGCGGTGGGTAGAGAGAATGAGAGTCTGACGTTAATGATTAATTACGCCAAACCTGCATACGAAAGGGAATTCGTCCCATACACGTGTCCCGCGACACGTTTTTTTTTTTTTTTAAATTAACATGATACCTATTTGATATGATAAAATTATAATACCTATTAGTTCAAAATAAAATGTTAGAATTTGAGTGTAATGTACAATTTAAAATATGCATGCTAATCGTGTTCAATGTTAATGTAAATTAAATCAAACGTAAGTATTGATTATGATATTAATATATTATGTGTAAAAAATACTTACCTCGAAGAATGGTATCGGTGAAAACTAAAAATCACTCATTTAAAATTTAAAATGACAATGAATGTCTATGTCTAACACCAATTCGTAGTTAAATTATACAGCAGTACATAATTTTTTCAAGTACTTTTTTCAAAAGTATTAAAAATGGTTACTTAAAAAGTAGGTAGTTGAATACTATTACATTTAACTCAAGTATTTTACAAGATTCCTATGCGTCCATTTTACTTATGAGTTTTTGATGAGACAATATTAGAAATAGTACTATAACAAATACCGTATGTAGAAAAAAAAAACCGGTGAAAAAGGTTTATTTCATATGCGAGGGGGAAAGCTAAAGTAGGCAGGGGTAAAGCGTGAAAGTTTAAAATCGTAAAGTTTCGCGTTCTGCGACAGTCGTGCAAATGCATGCTAATGACGTGCTAATGATTGGTAAAAAAAAATTTGTAAAAAGTGATTATTTCCTTTTTGTGGGGGGCTGGTTTAATGCGCGAAAGTGGAAAACTGGTTTTCCCGGGAAAATCGTAAAGTTTCTCGTTCTGCGACAGTCGTGCAAATGCATGCTAATGACGTGCTAATTCGAGACTTAGTTTTTTTTGTAAAAAGTTCAATGAGGGGGGCCAGGGTAATGTACGTGTTTTGTACCCAAGATTTTAGTGCAATGTTGCAAGATTTCCATAAGGTTAATGAAAACGCAGTATGGTTAACCAGGATTACTTGGCGAACTGACCAATGCCGGCGAAAAACGGTACTGTCAGTTTACCATAATTGAACTATATATATATAAAAACCACACAAAACAGCATTTGGGCTTAAGAGCCGTCAGAAAATCCCCGGTAATACTGTAATAACAATATACAATGTGTAAAACTATTAATATAATATCTATATTGTTTTCATATTTTTTTTTCTTTAGTACAAGTTACAACAAATGAATCGGAGAGTTACCATAGAACATATAATGCACAGTTTCATAGTCCACACCCTTCTATTCATTTGGTTATATCAGTTCTGAAGGAAACACCAGAGACTTGCACAAAAATAAAATCAGCATCCAAAGGACGTTTCAATGAAATGGCCTTAGCCGACAAACAACTTTTATACCACACAATTAACGAATATACAGAATATTTAATTCACAAAAATATAATCAAATATTTGTAACAAGTACCCGCAATAGGTATCAAATTATAATTTTACATATTTTTTTATTTGACAAATTTTCATCAACTTATTTATATTGACGGTCAAATACCTAAATAACAAATTGAAAATAATTATAATAGATGGCAACATTGCAGATAAAATCGTACGGAATCGTGTTGTTTTTGGGGTTAATTGGACAATCCATTGTTTGATCAAATTCGTACGGAATCGTGTTCTCAAAAAGGTAAAACGTACGGAATCGTGCTTTACTGCAGGCGAGGGGCAACACAGGCGGTCCTCGTCAAGTCCTTTACACAGGTCGCGACCAGCCGCCGGAACGTAGACCCTGGTATTTGGTCTACCAAATCATTTGGCACTTGGCTTTCCGCTGTCGCGGAAAAAAATTAGATTACCTATGTTTTATGTATAATATATGTATGTATTATACCTACACGAAATCGGAAATTGCTTTGATTACAAATAATATAATATGCTATTATGTTGAATAATTCAATATCGGTTTCTATTTTATTTATTATTAATAATCAACACCAAAATACAATTGAAAAAAAAAACTTGGGCAAGTGACCCAGTCTCTGTGATTTATACGTTAAATTTTAATTCAATGATATAAAAACATTGAATACGAAAAACGGTTCTGACTTTGAGCGACGACGATCTGCCATCTTAAAGACAATAATATTACTAAGTATATTTTATAATATAGATTAAAGTAATTTTTTCCAAAATACTTGCATTTAAAAATGTCATTGTATGTATACAGCAAATAATATTATATATACATTAATAGTTTCAAGTAGGAATATAGTACAAGATTATCTGAATAATATAACTATACTTAATGTTGAACAACACCATCCATCTGAACTCTGAATTAATTTTGGGAAATGTTATAAATTTCTTTGCTAATTTAAAAGCAAGAAAAATGAATTTCCGTTCTTAATTTGTATAATTATTCTATTTCTATAACACATATTATGAGTATATTTAGCATTCTAATTTATGACACGTTGTCACTTGCCAATGACTTGAAATAAGTTACCTATACAATTATTGTATTCAGGGCCGGCGAAAGCTATGGGTGACCTGGGCGACTGCCTAGGGCGCCAGCACGGAAGGGGCGCCAAACTGAAAATAATTTTTATTTAATTCATCAATATATTAATCAATATATTTATCAATCTATATAATTTAAAATATTCATTATCTAATGTCGTTTTAATTGAAGATTAATAATAATAATAATAATAATTGTCTCATATTTGTATAATGAATACTATCGTAATTCGTAAGAATATAACAGTGCATCGATACCTCAATGATATTTACCCATTTATAAATAAATTCATATAACGCTCAGTACACGACTGTCAATTACTTCAAAGTGACTTGTGCGCATTAGATGCCTGGGCTATAAATATTAGTTTGGTCTTTAATGTCTCTAAATGTTGCTCAGAATTTTTGTTTAGAGGTCGCACTCACTTGGAATTTAAATAGGTATTTACTTTGTGGGACCTATCTTGATATTGAAGGGAATACGGTGAAAGATCTTGGAGTTTTCTATGATAGTAACTTAAATGTTCATAACCACAAAATGGGTAAATCCTGTAAATGGATTTCTTAAGAGGACGTCTCATCCGGATGTGTTGTCTCCGTCTTACACACGTACGACATGGGACAATTTTTGTTTGTTAGTTTCAATAGGGTATTGTCAGTTTTGATATTAGAGTGAATCGACCTATTATCAAACTTTTAGGTAACAACATTATCTGTGTTCCCTCGTTGGTTTTTTAAGATATTTCAATTTTTAAGTGAGTTATGAACATTTTAGAATATGAATACATTACAACCCATAACTCACTTATAAATTAAAATATCGTAAAAAACCAACTAGAGAACACAGATACTGTTCTTACATAAAAGTTTGCAGATAATAATTCACTCTAATATAAAAACTGACAATACCCTATTGAAACTAGCCAACGAACATTTGGTAAGTCGTACATGTGTAAGACGGAGACAATACATGCTGATGCGACGTCCTCTTAATCGGGTTTGTGACGAATTTAAGTTGATAACTCCACTAAAAGCTTTATATTGTGCGCCCATCAGATCTATTATTGAATTTTCTGTAATTATATACAACCCTCACACCACAAGCAATATGAACCAACTTGAAAGGGTTCAACTTTCTTGATATAAAACCCAAAACGCCCAAAATAAAGACAAATGTAATGCAATGATTTCATGAGATTTTTAAAAAAAAAAAACCAAATTTTATTGTCCTTTAAAACCGGAAATCGACTTCGTAGAAAGCCTAGTTATTTTTCCAAAGAATTCATATACATATACTGGGTGATTCTTTTATCAAACATCACTCATTATTTCAAAAAGTGTAAATTTTTTTGAAGATATTTTTTTACATAGTTTCAAGTCGCTTATAAAACAACGTTTTTATTAAAAAATTATATTTTTAAATATTTTTTATCCTTATAATTTTTTAAGTTTTTTAATTTTTTGTTTAACAACATAGGGTTTTAATTTTATATTCCAAAGCAGAATATTTTTCTTAGTATTTTGATACATGAAAATCGAATTTGGGTTGAGTATAGTTTATGAGTTATAAGTAATTAAAGTTTAGACGAACGGTGAAGTGGACAAACTTTTCGCGGGGTAACCCCGAACCACTCCACTCCGCTCGTCTAAACTTTAAATACTTATAACTCATAAACTACTCAACCCAAATTCGATTTTCATGTATCAAAATACTAAGAAAAATATTCTGCTTTGGAATATAAAATTAAAACCCTATGTTGTCATTCAAAAAGTAAAAAACTTAAAAAATTATAAGGATAAAAAATATTTAAAAATATAATTTTTTAATAAAAACGTTGTTTTATAAGCGACTTGAAACTATGTAAAAAAATATTTTCAAAAAAATTTACACTTTTTGAAATAATGAGTGTTGTTTGATAAAAGAATCACGCTGTATAATAAAAATTAAAATCGGACATTCGGAAGTATGTGTAATTTACCACCATTTATTGGTCTTTAACGTACAAAAAATACGTATATTGCGATCCCCTTAATTATTATTATCAACTTGGGGGGGAAGGGCGTCAAAATATGGTTTTGCCCAGGGCGCCAATATTTCTAGCGGCATCCCTGATTGTATTTGATATTTTTTGTAATTATTTTTTTCCTTATATGTAGGTAGTAGGTACCATATTATATTATCTAATTTGTTGAATTAATGTCTATTGTTAACATCAAGTACCTACCTAATAAGTGTGATCAATTAATATCCTATTAATTATTTTTATTAGTATCTGTTTGTGATTTGTTTTAGATTCTGAGTGAAACGATGAATGTATTGATTTTACAATGATGTGTGTTTTTTTATTTTTTTTTATTTTTTATTTTTTTTGTGTCTGTCATCACGTTTTAGGACAGTAAAAGTGCCTGGATTTTCTTCATCAGTAGCTTTTCTGATAGGAAAGTGAATCTAGTTGGTACTTTGGGGGGTCAAAAGTATAAATTTCCCAGTAGTTTTCACAAGCGCCGGGAAAAACAACATAAAAATTAAGGAAAAACGGGAATTTTTACGCAAAATTGGTTTTCCAAAAAATCGATTTTGGTTTTTGGTGTAACTCTGAAACAAATGAACGTATATACATGAAATTTTCACTGGTTGTTTATATTTGCATTTTCTATACACGATAACATTTTCAAAATATTTTGATTTATTTTGAACTGTTTAGGGACATTTTCATTTTCCATTTTTTTTTAGTTTTTTTTCTAGAAATATCAATAAAATTTTATTTGTTGGTTGCGAAAGCTTGAAAATTTAATAGAAGGCTCCTAATATATTGCTTCAAAGGCAGATGAAAAATATTAAAAATCCTTAGTCACAATTTTTTTTTATAAGCATTTAAAGTTCAAAAATTGACAAAATATGGGAAAATCACGAAAATTAGCAAATTATTTTGAGTTAAGAATTCGTAAAAATTTTTCTTTTTAAATCTAAGATTTGAAAATTAAACACAAGATTCCTTATAAGTTTGTCTACCTTTATCAAAAGAAAAATGTTTATAAGAAAGTCAAATTAAATTTTTATGAGCGTTTGAAATTCAAATTTTTACAACATTGAATATTCACTCGATTTCCCATGTAGCGATTTCCTTATTTTGTTGTAATTCAAAAACAAATAACTGTAGATACATGAAAATTTCACTGAATGTTTAAATTAGCATTTTCTATACACCATACAATTTTGAAAATATTTTGACTCTTTTTGAGCTGTTTATGGACATTTACAGCTTTCAATTTTTTTAGTTTTTTTTTCTATAAATATCAATAAAGTTTTATCTGTTGGGCCAAAAAGTGTAAAAATTTAATACAAGGCTCCTGATATATTGTTATAATATCAGTTGAAAAATATTAAAAATACATAGGCACAGTTTTTTTTTATAAGCATTTAAAGATCAAATTTTGACAAAATTTATCAAAATCTCGAAAATTATCAATCATTGTAATTAATAAATTATAAAATGTTCAGTTTTTATAGCTAAGGATTGCAAATTCAACACAAAGGTTCTCGTAAATAGTTCATACTGTAACCAAAAAATCTAAAAAATATATTAACACAGTTATTTTTTACAGACATTTTAAATTCAAATTTGGACGAAATTACATATTAAAAAACCTAGAATAACTATTTTAGTTATTTTGTTGTGATTGAATAATATTATTCGTGGATACTTGAAACTTCTAAAGTGTACTATTATATATCTATGATAGTATCACGGTTTTTGTTGATGTATAACGCGTTATAAGTACCTAATGGATATTTTGATATGATTAATTTGGAATTTATTATAGGTACCCATTATAGGTCAATTTTTTGTTTAATACCATAGATATGTATATAATATGTCTTATACATAGACTGACATACCGTCTGCGCTCAGAATCGTTTTTCTTATACAATGATATTATATCGTTGAATTCAAATTTAATATCATCCATTATACAGTGACCCACTTGTAACCTACTGTACAGCAGAGCGACACCCACTTGCCCACCTTTTTTATAATTTTAAATATGGTAAAGATTTTTACCTAATTATATGTTTAAATATAATATAGGTAGGTACACACAATCTTTTTGCTATATATGCTTTATAGAACCATATATATATTTTTTACAATAGCTTTAATTAATATTTATAATAAAAAAAAGAACACTTAAAGTGTAGTTATATTTTAATAATAATACACTGGTCACTGGGTATTAGGTCGTCACATTCCTATAAATAATCATAATAATATTGTCCCAACAATACGCAAATTGCAACCCGTTTGGTTTTCTTAGAAATGGGTTAATATCGTCGCACACTCGGAAGCGCAGTTATATGCAAACCAGAGGGCTCTGGTCTGATAAAATATAGTAACTAAGTAATAACATAGAAAAATTATAAAAATTAATGTATTCATCAATAACTTTTATATAATTTGATTTGAACATGATTATGATTAGAACATAATGCAATGACCTTGATGGCGGAGGGGCTCCAGAACCAACATCAAGGGGCCCCTTTACAGGGGCATTGCCTCTTTACAGGGATATTGCCCTGGTTGCCCCTGCAGTTTCTGTGGAACTTTCTGGAGCAGTGAATGGGGTAAATAATTTGAACGTAATAGTACGTCTGGACTCTGGAGTAGTGAAAGGTTTAAACAAATGGTGCTGTGCTTCATAACTTATGACTTAAAAAAAAAATTATTTATTTTTTAAATTTAAATAAATATTAATATTGAGTAATAATAATAATTATACATACAACCATTGATTATAAATATTGTAAATATTATTTATAAATTATAATCAATGACACAAGTATACAACATGCCTAATATGAATCGATGGTTATGACACATCCAAAAATAAGTCAATATTTAACAATATAACTAAATATTCTAAAGTAAAATAATAATAAATATTATTGTTAAGAATTGATTTATTTATGAATACTCATATCTCATATAGTATCACAAATAATACATAAACTATGTACCTTTACTCTTATAATGCAATTTACAGACTATTTAAAACCTAAATATTAAAATAATTTAATGATAAAGAAACAAAATTAATTTAACAAGAAATAGATGTTTCTAGAATGAAGGTTTTTATAAATTTTTAATAAACTTTAGTAGTTTTTGACAATAATTAATATACATTTTTAAAAACAGTGTTAATTCATTCAACTTTAGCTCTTGTATCCATTTTGGCTTCTCCTTCATCAATTGGACGGCCTCTTATACAATGTGGATTCATTTTTCCATTGACTGCATCTTCAGTGACATGAACACTAACTACATCAGATCCAGGTATTTCAAACATTGGGTCCAACAAAATGGATTCCTGTAGAAATGTAATGTCATATAAATTATTATCGAACTATTAACACAGTGGATAAAGTTAACAGTTAACAGTGCAGTAGTTAAGTACAATTATAGTATGTAAGCACATTTTTAGAAATCAACACAAATAAGCTGAGACAATAATTTGACTATGATATTATTATATTTAATTGGAATAATTAATGAATTTAATTATTCATGGTATTTTGTTAGTAAATGTTAAAGTTCAAGTAACTAATTATTCAGTGTTTACATAATTATATAAAATAAGAATTTAGAATGAAATATTACCACAATTGCTCTTAATCCTCGGGCACCTGTTTTTTTTTCTAGGGCTTGTGAGGCAATCGCTCTAAGTGCTTCATCCGTAAATGTTAATTCAACTTTGTCTAATCCAAATAGTAATTTGAATTGTTTAACTGTACTATTTTTTGGCTCGGTAAGAATTCGTACAAGCAAGTTTCTATTTAAGGAGTGGAATGGAACCAAAACGGGAAACCTTCCCACAAACTCCTGGTAAAAAAATTAACATGTATAAAATATATTATATTAAAAAACTTGAAATAAAACATTAATTTTATTAAAATCAATATTTTAACTACACATAATTCATGACAGAGAACCTTTGTTTCGATCAAATTACTGGAGCAATGATATAACATTTATAGTAATTATGATTTATGAATTATTGTAAAATTTTAATAATTACTGTTTAATAATCCCCACCTGACCCACTTTTGACCTAACAAAAACATCATCCAATGACAAATTCCTTTTTCAGTTTTGGCCATTTAAAGCATATAAAAATACTTAATGATACCTACTGAAAATTGTGTATAATACCTACATACTCAAATATTTATTAATAATTTTAAAGTACTAATGAATGATAAACTGTAGCAATCGTAAAGCAATATTTTACTAATATAAATTTAAATTGTTAAACATGTATCATTATTGGCATAATTTAGAATTTGGTGTAGAGACTAGGGACGACATTTTAAAATTAATGATATTAAATAAAAATATATTTAATTAAAAAAGTAATATATTTTATTTTTACCTATTACATTTACATAAATTTAAAATCTGAAATCAATGAGAATTATTTGATTTAAAATGTTCTGTTATTTCAAGGAATTTGTGAATAATTTACTTAAAATAACTATGATGTATAAATTATCAACAATTTAACTGAAAATGTAATGTTAATGGGAAATGGATTTTTAACCTATTGTTTATTGCGGGCCTGGCGTGGTGACTGAAAAAACATTTTTTGTAACGAAAAAGCCTGACCGTAAAATGTTATTATTATTTTTGTTATTTACAGTCTAACCAGTTGCTAAGCAAATAAAGTCTCAAATAAAATATTTCCGTATGGTGTTTATCTACCATTATCAAAAAAAAAACTAATTTTGTCATATTCTTTTCAGTTGTCGAGCTCAAAAAGTGTAACTTGAATTTATATCATACAAAAATAAGTAGTTATAATTTATTACATGATACATAGGTACAAAATTGTTATGCAATAGCTTTACCGCGACAGTCCCCGAGTGCCTCAGACATTTTTATTATTATTATTTCTACTAGGTATATGAAAAAATTAATATTTTAATGATATATTGAAATTCAAATAACACTTAAAATCAATTTTTAAATAAGATAAATAATCTACCCACATCAATAGGTCTATTAGATATGTAATATTAATTTCAATAATAAATGGATTATTAATTACAGGTATCATTCCAAATTGAATTAAATCTCTTGGTTCAACTTTTTTTAATAGTCCATCTCGTTCAGCATTTTCTTTTTCAATATCAGTGTATGAAGTGGTTGAAGCAACACGGTCGGCTTCAGCAACAGCTCTACTACTTCCCATTTCATTATTAATTTCGACTCCAAATCCCAGACTCTGAAAATATAAATAAAATTAATGAATTAACTTCAACTTAAGACAGTATAATGTGAATAAGCTGTTTCGTTCCTTACGTTTTGGTTTGTCCTGCGACTTATAAGTCTATCAAGACCAGTAAATGCACCAGAAGCAACAAACAGGATATTAGTAGTATCAACTTGAACAGTTTCATTTCGAAGTTTTCTGGTATTTTTTTCTGGTACATTAACAACAGTACCTTCCAACATCTATAAGTAATACAATACATAAAAAATATATTATAAAAGGAGTTTTTAAAAATAAGAATATGTTGGAAATTGCCATGGAAAAAGAGACAAAAACTGCAATAAAAATATTATATGCTGGAAATTATTTTATATATTAAGTGTTATAAAATAGATTGCAATAGCTGTATATGAGTGTTGATAATCTTCTCTGATTTATTTTCCTAGTACAATGTCTAATTGTGATGAGAAAGGTATTTATTAGCTCATTATTACCAATAACAATACATCCAGCCTATCTACCATCTTATTAAATTTAAAACTATTTTGTTCAAATTTATCATTTAACAAATGTCATTGTTGTAAATCAACTGAGAAAGGAATGGAAAAACGAATCTTATATAATGATTAACTAATAAATCGGATAACATTTTTGATGAGTATACCTAATGTATGATATTGTAGATAATGATTCTATAATAATTATTAATTTCTATAATTTATTGTATAGTAAGTTCTGAAAATAATCTATATTTCACAGTGAATAGCCCATGATTAAGCACATATTTTTTTTTATGTTACCAAAATTATTACTTTTTATCATTAAAAAATGTAAAAGGTATATTTATAAAAAAAAAGTTGAGATAATAAATTATTAGAAATTTAGTTTCTTAATTAATGCCTAAATTAACCAATAGATATATTATCTAAAACATAAATTTCCAGTTTATTGAGAAATCAAACCTTTTTTGGAAGAGGTAGGGATAAAGTTAATAATAATATAATCAAAAATTAGCCTCCACATTTGTTTTTTTCATATATGCCAGAGAACACCTCTAAAAATCATTTGTCAAATATAAGAGATTAAATCAAAGAACTTCAAATAAACATAAATAATTTATTTTTTAAATATTTATTAATGATTAACCAGTGTATAATGTATTCATTATTAAAATAACTTTAATAAATGTACCTATTTAATGATTAAAAATTAAAAATTACTTTCAACATTCCTTGTTGGACTCCTTCACCTCCAACATCCCTCAATTGATGAATTCCGGGCACTGCACCGATTTTATCAATTTCATCCAAGAAAATAATACCTAAAACATTTTTTTATCATATTGAATAATAAAATGTATAATATTAATAGTATTTATGAATTAGTGCTACCTACTTTACTCTATTTATTAGATAATATGATTGTCTTACAACTTAAATTATACAATCGACGAATATTGTAATTATTTTTTGATTCCTAACAAAGCAAGTAAGAAATTGCTTTTAGACTTATTGTAAAATACTAAAAATAGAGATATCTTTTTAATTGTTGGATAGTTTCAGAGAAAAGTCACCACATTTTTACTAAACAATGATAAATTAAAAAAATTGTACATAATATTTTTTAGACATAAAAGTTTCAATACAGAAATAAATAATATATTTTAAATTTTAATATCACAATACTTAAAACTACACATATATTTACATTGGTATATTACATTGAATGAAATGTTGGTAGTCCTAATATTCCACTTTAAAACCTGACAACATTCAAGTAAATTGAGTAAGCATAAGAGTAGACCACTATTCAGTAAATACAAGTACTATACAACAATATTTATAGATGTAACCGACATAACTGATTGATTGATGGCAACAAAAAGAATCTTGTCAGTCATTCAGAAAAAATAAATAAAAATTAAGGTGCTAAAGACAATATACCCATATTAAAGGAACTAAAGATTAGTTGAAGTTATACACAATCATAATGTATAGATTTGTAAAAAATATTTTACAATACATAAATTAATTTATAAACATAAATAATTGTATCCATATTCCATATTATTAGCAATCGTGAATCGTGAACAATAGAACATTTCTTAAATGAAATCTTTTATTCTATGATAAAATATTTATATTATTTCTGAAAACAAGACTAAATACCAATAACAAATTATTGAAATTAGGTGTTTCAATAATGTTTAGAAAACAAAAATAACCAAATAATAGTTCCAACAGGTGATATTATAATAGATTATAAAATGTCTTCACAACCTTCAAAAATTTGCTTCAATTGTTATTTTTAATATAATATGCCTAATCGTTTTTATTCACAAATTTTAAAACAATAGAATAATAATAATCCAACGGCATTGTAATACATAATGCATTGTCAGCAGAGATTTGACCCAATATTATTACATTGTTTTTAATCTAACCACGAATCTTATACATGATTAAGACATAAGACTTATGTCACATAACATTCAGTTATGTCATGAAATTATATAATATATATAATACAATTTTGAGTAATAAATTAGATGACTGGTAAAATATAATGCCTGAAAACATAGCTAGCTACTAGCGTTCAGAGGACGTTACACCCACATGTGTTGTCTCTGCCTTATTACGTACGACATAGATAAAACGCGATTACACAGTCTAAGTAGAACTTGCTCATTTTGGTTCTAGAGTAAAAATACCTATTACAAAATTGATTGTGACAATATTTCTGAGGGCAAGTTGTTGCTTTTTTCCATTATACCCAATATAACGTTCATTATATCATTTAGAAATAGCAATAATTTCAACATTTTTTAAATACGTTTAACTTTTTAAAATATAAAATTTTTAAAAAAACTCAACGTCTTGCTTTCTAAAATATTGTCATCTTTTAGTTTTGTAATAGATTTTTTTATTAAACTATTCTAACACCAAATTTGACAGAGTTCTACTCAGACTGTGTAAATGCATTTTGTCTACATCGTACGTGTGTAAGACGGAGACAACATATACGGGTGTGAAATCCTCTTAAACTTTTAAGTAATAACTAAGATTTAATTTTAATATACTTAGAAGCTAACTCTTTTTGGTGTAAGATCAGAAAACTAATAGATCTTAAATATTAAATGCATTTTTTTTTATAGATATTAGAATATTGAACAAATAAATAAAATTATTACAATTTATATATTACCAGTTTGAGCTTTTTCAACATCATAATTAGCGGCTTGTAGGAGTTTTCCAATTACACTTTCAATATCTTCTCCCACATAACCAGCTTGTGTCAAATTAGTACAATCACAAATTGCAAATGGTACATCTAATTGCTTAGCTATTGTTTGAGCCAATAATGTTTTTCCTAATTAAAATAAATAACTAAAATATAGTCGATTTTATAAATTATACTGTAATAAATATACATTTAAAAAATATTGGTATATATTTCAATATTGTACTTCTAAAATAGTATTACGGTGAATAATTACAAACCACATCCTGTAGGCCCCAACAATATAATGTTACTCTTTTCTAACAGTGTATCTTCAAATATTGAAGTAATTTTAATTTCGTCTTGATTGTTTTTTGTACTATCCATTTGTGGCATTCCAAATATATGGTTGTTAGATAAATTCTCTAAATTATAATATTATATCATCAATGTTTTATATTATATAATATTTATACAATTTTTAAAATAAGTATATCATATTATAAACAGACATACATCATTATTTAAATAGTTTAAATATAAAATATAAAAAAATAGTAAGAATTATATGATTATAATTTATAAATAGTTTAAGTAACACAGCACTACACTACAACCTCTTTATAATTAACCCAATATAACAGGGATGGGCAACTAGCGGCCCGCGTACCATTTTTCACTGGCCCGAGCTACATTTCAATTTAGTTTATATAAATATAAAATGTTAAGATTTTCTGTATTTTATTTTATTATATTTATAAAATTATTAAAATTGATATTATGTGTATGGTAAAACATAGATATAAATTCTTATCTAGTATTGAATTATTAAATGTAAATAATATTATATTATTTATAGGGGTATAGTTTTTTTGTTTTGTTTTTTTTTTTCGAGTTAATCGAGGGACGGAGGAGGAACTGTGTTAGCATTACTTCTCCTAGGAGGGGATATAGTTAACATAAGGTTTTTTTTGTGTACTTTCCATGTTGTTTTGTCCACTAGATTTTTGCACATTTAAAATTGGTCATCTAGTAGCATTGAGTTGCCCATCCCTGCCCTATACGACAGACATTTTCTAGTATGAATAATTACATCAGTCCCGTACAACCCAAATGGCTATATCCTGCATATTTTATTCTCTCTTCCTTTATCAGGAAAAAACCCTAAAAATCAACTGGCCCTGAGCAATTTCATTATAAAGAGGTTCTACTGTATATAATTTAAATGACCTTGTACTTAATATTTTTTGTAAATAAATAGATAAATAAATTTGTAAACTTATAAAAACAAAGTTGTATTTGTATATAATCATAAAAAATATTATTAAAATTTAGTTACCTCTTGCATTTTGTAAATTATCTAGTAACCGTTGATCAATCACGTCATTCTTTTTTGGTGTTGTAATATTATGAATAATACGTTTACAATGATTGTAAACTGCCACAGCTAACACTTTTTTAGCTAAGTCTTGACCAATAACATACTTATTGAGGTTCACAAAAATCTGTATTGAACAAAGTATTTAAAATATATGGATTAAATATTAATTAATTTAGTAAAGAACCAAACACAATCATTACGACAGTATTTACCTAATTATAAATATCTATCTATATTTCAAAATACTTTATTCATTATTCTTAATTATTATTACCTATCTGAACTTTGAAACTTACATACATAAATAAAATCTCATCATAAATTTATCTTTATCAAAATAATATAAAAATAAACTTGAGCATAATAAAATTAATTGACAAATTATGAGTTAAATTTTGAAATAAATTTATTTTAGGCATGATTGAATACATAAAATCAAAACTTTATACTCAACCTCAACCAAAAATAATTTTTTAATTTTAGTTTTAAATGATTACACTAATGTCAAACACTATAATGTAATGTTCGGAAATTCTACAATAGTAGGTATTATAATATATGTGCTACAATAATAATGAATAATAATTCTAGGAATAATTACTCACTTCTTTTGGAATTGGTGGTGGTTTATATTTATTTTGTTCTTCTGTTACATCTTTTAAATTATTTTCTTCAGCAGAAATTACTTTGAATATATGATAACATCGCTGACATCTCAAAAATCGATTAGAAGCTATAACAGGACAAAAACATAAAATATATTTTATATTTAATAATTTTTAAATGTTGGCAAAATATTACTTAAAAAGAACTCTAAATTGGCAGTTGTACACTTTGGACAAACAATTCCCGTATGGCCTGTGTTATCACCCTTGCGTCCTGTCCCAGAGTTTTCTACATTCAAATAATTAGGCGACGTCTGGAAATTACGTTGGTGAACAGTGTCTCTTTTGTGATGGCCATGGGTCAACACACCTTCAAAATGCAAGGACAAGGTTATACACCAAATTATCATCTATGGACTCTAATAATCATCTTTACTTACTCAAGTTTCTTGATAAATTTAAATAATTAGTGTACAGTTTGGATTGTATACATTTCGAACACAATCTAGTCGCCATTTCAAAAGCCTGTGCGTCAAAACAAAACAAACATTAGGGTTAATTTAACACGATTTTTTTTTTTTTTTTTGAAAACAAGCCTGCTTTTGACCATTAAAATTAACATAATGTTTAGTACCGACGACAATTAATAAAACGTAATTTTTAAATCGAGTACGTACTTGAAATAGCTTCTTCTACAGGCACGTCGTCGTTCTGGGAACAAAACGTTACAAGTACGCCCCACGAGAAATCCTTCGAAGTTCGAAGCCAAAAAATAATATTTTAGAACGACCAACTGGCGACGACCGACTGGCGACTACTGACTAGTGACCGCCGAGTGGAGACTGTCTAGTGACTACAATGTCCGTGGAATAGGTAGGTACCTATTCAATATTGTTATTTGTTACCTACCGAGTTTTGTTTATTTTGTTTAACAAATAACAACTAAACACTAATAAATGATAATACATCGAATGATAACGAGGTCATTAATCGATCAGCTGTTGTGAATTAGTGACCGTCAGAACTCGGAACCAGATAGTTATGTTCTGTGCACGATTGAAGCCGGGTTCACAAAATATCACACTACACCGTGACGTGTAAAATAATCACAGTTTTTTTTTTTTTTAATATCACTACCAAACAATAATTTATTAGTGATTACTTATTATCCCATGCCTTATGGTCATAAATCCCAATGGCCGCTAATCGTTTAAATCGTCATATTTAAAATATAAATCATGTATAGATATTGTACTATCGTAGGTAGGTACAAGCACGTACACGTTTCTACATTTGAGTAGGTAGTTATTAGTGTTATTACCACTGTCGCAAATAGGAGGGAGGTTGGTTGGATGGGGGGAACTTGATCCCTCCAAATTTCTGCCAAATGCATCCAATCAAAAAGTCAGCGAATACCCATACTCGGCATTGAGCATATTATATCATTTGTTTGTTATACGGCCTTATTCCCCCTCAAAAAATTGGGTTATTAGCACCTATTATGCTTAATACCATTCTGATCCACCGCCGCTCACTTGTAGTTTAAGCTTTAAAAGTTTAAAAATTTAAATAATATGACATCTTTACGGGGGAAAACACATCATAAAAAGTAAAAACTGGTTGCCTTCAATTAAAATTTCGTCGAACTTCTACGTATTCCCTCGGCGACCCCGACACCACTACAGTGCAACTACTATACAACAGTTGTAGTGCCAAGCCGTCAAGGCCACAACTTTGTTATTAGTTTGCCCCACTAATAAATAATATCTACTATTGTGTAACGTTGTTATGGTTTAAAAATAGTAAAGACCTAATGAGCATTCGTATAGTTCATCGCGTTTTGTATTTAAATTTAAAGTTCGACACGCCTACCGTTAGGTACGTGATACATCTGGCTTCTGCACTGTGTATATAATTTAAATTTAAAATACAAACTGAACATGTGATTATGATATTATTATGACGCTGGTCTTACAATAATCACAATAATCAGCGTCCCGTTGGCCTTAACCATATACATTTATTAATATGTCCCTGTGCATAAAATTAATAGAAAATCAAGTAAATAACTCTTTCCACAAGAGTTATTTCTCATCCCCTCACACATGTGTCAGTGTGTCTGGTGTCACAGTCAGTGGCGTAGCCAGGAATTACCCGAGGGGGGGGGTTTAATGACTTTTATTTTTGCTCAACTCTAAAATATATTGTTCAGGAGTGGTAAAACTAAATGCGCTAAAATGTACCGAGTTATACTCTTATATACGCTTATTTAGTAATACATTTTTTTTTTATTAACTGAAGGTGAATAATATTATAAGGTGAATAATATATTTATTTATGTTAATATTAAACACGCAGTACATACTTATTGACTTATTATTATAAACAAGTAAAAATAGAAAATAAAAAAAAATTTAAATTGTAATATTTATATTAAAGTTAATATATTTTTTCACATTATAAATTACAAGCTATAGCAATCTTATTTTTCTTGAGTCTTTTGCAAAGTCATTAAGAACTTCATCTGTTGTTAAAATAATTTCACGATGAATATTTAGTAGTGCTAAACTATTTAATCTGTTTTCTCCAATAGTATTTCTAAGGTATGTCTTAAGTCTTTTTAACGTAGAAAATGACCTTTCACTGCTTGCTGTAGTTACGGGAAGTGTAGCTATTATTTGGAGAAGTTTATAAGTAGATGGAAAAATGAGTGGGTTACATGCTATAAGAGCTTCTAATGCATTTTTTGGTTTTTCTGTTCCCACAAATTTTTGTGTCCATGTCAATACTTCTCCAATTACTGAATCTGAACTACATTGAAGATCTTCACTATACTTTTCTGCCAAACTTTTTATGTTTTCTTCTCTATTTGGCAAATTATTGTTTGGTAAGAGACAGTAAAAATTGGTAATTAGAGATTTATGTGCAATGAACCTATCATGAAGTTGACTAATAAAATTATCTAAAAATGGAATAAACAATAATATTTTATAGTATTCATTTGGACAAGTAGTTTTTACATTAAACCGATTTTTTTGTATGTTTGTTAAACGAGGTAAAGTTATTTCAATATCATTGATATATTAGATAAATTGATATATCAGCAATATTTCAATATTGCTTGAGTGCTTTTCTTTTCAGATTATTTATAGCGATTACTTATTAGTGGCCTTAATAACTACTAACTAGTAATAACTAGTATTAAACAAACGTTAAACCGTTAAGAATTTAACAGTTACAGACCAACAAACCACACTTGACACTATCACAGTAGAATATAATCAAGACTCAATATTAATATTATAATATAGAACAATATTACCCGTCGCTGTCGTCGGGTCATACATACACGCCATAGACATATACTTATGTTTATATAATTCTTAGTAGATGTGGGATCGTTCGGTCGTCGGTGCGATAAGCACGCGACGATCACCGAATAACGTCCCACAGCCGTACATACTACATAGAAAATACTAAAATAATATTAAATAATAATAAAAATAAAAGTATTAAAATCATACAATAAAAACATTTTTTTTTTTTTTTTAAGGCCAAGGGGGGGGGGGGGGGTTTGAACCCCTAAAACCACCCCCTGGCTACGCCACTGGTCACAGTCTAGTGTTACACTCTCCCAGCTCCTTGCAAATAATAAAATGTGACATGTGTAGAATTGAGTCGTCAGCTTAACCTTCCCCCCCCCCCCAAAAAAAAATCTGTTCTTCAAATCTAGCTAATCCATCTCGAAGGATATTGTACAAAAATGATTTTATATTTTATGTTTTACTCATTTCGTAGTACCTCCGCTGTGAGGCCTCTCCCCAGTTTGTCTAATCAGTTATCTGCCTTTTTGTTTTTATTTATTTTAACCTATAAACCATCAATTGTTCTTATTTGTTCTTCTTTTTTTGTAACAGATTGAATAAAAAACATATAAACCAAAAAAAATATATTTTATGTTTGTATCCTATAATCCTATATAATCCTATATAATCCTATATAATCCTACTAAGCAACTAGTACTACGGGTTTGGCGAACCTGGGGCCCCGAGCCCCACACTGACTTTAATTAGTTGGTGTGGACTGGTCCTCCAGGTTGGGGGTTGTGCGTAGGGCCGACGACCCTACCACTTAAAAAAAATAAAATGTTAAGAAACAACAACATTATTCTAAGGAATGGAAACAATATGTTGTTGCGGCGATGGGCCTTAAAGGCCTGTAAAATCCCAGAAGAAGAAGAAGAAGAAGATCTTATAATCCTATGTAATTATAAATACAAATTTAGAATTATTATCTAAAATCATGGTATAATATGATAATTGATGAGTATAATTATATATTGCTCGTTGGCGGTATACTGCATAGGTACTTTTAAAAAGGTAACACTAATAAAAAAATAATAACTACTATCTAATATAATTTGGCATAACCGGTCAATATCGGTAGCTCCGCAACTAATAATTATAATATAATAACGACCGAACGGAATTTGGAATACTCTAGGTCTTTAAAATTTTAATTATATACGTTATACTCGTTAAACGAACACCGAATTATTTTAATCGCGGAATTATCATAAATTTATCTATGATTTACGAAATATTTTTCAAAAGTATAAAAAATGTGTGTCTACCTATATATAAATATTAATTAATTTTTTTTTTTAGATTCAGAATGAAACGATGAATGTATTGATTTTACAATGATGTGTGTTTTTTTATTTTTTTATTTTTGTTTTTTTTGTGTCTGTCATCATCTTTTAGGACAGTAAAAATGCTTGGATTTTCTTCAAAAGTATCTTTTTTGATAGGAAAGTGAATCTAGTTGGTACTTTGGGGGGTTAAAAGTAAAAGTTTCCCCAGTAGTTTTCAAAAGCGCCGTGAAAAACAATAGAAAAATTAAGGAAAAACGGGAATTTTTACGCAAAATCTGTTTTCGAAAAAATCGATTTTGGTTTTTGGTGCAACTCTTAAACAAATGACCTTAGGTACATGAAATTTTACTGAATGCTTATATTAGCATTTTCTATACACCATAACATTTTCAAAATATTTTGACTTATTTTGAGCTTTTTACGAACATTTTCATTTTCAGTTTCCATTTTTTTTTAGTTTTTTTTTCTCTAAATATCAATACAATTTTATTTATTGGTTACAAAAGCTTGAAAATTTAATACAAGGCTCCTATTATATTGTTTCGAAGGGGGATGAAAAAAAAGGATTAATCCAGTCACAACTTTTTTTAAAAGCATTTAAAGTTCAAATATTGACAAATACGTAAAAATGACGAAAATTTGCAAATTATTTTGAGTTAGAAATTAATAAAAAATTTTCTTTTTAAATCTATGATTTGAAAATGTAATACAAGATTCCTCATAAGTTTGTCTACCTTTATCAAAAAAAAAAAACATCTACAAGAAACTCAATTTAAATTTTTATGAGCGTTTGAAATTCATATTTTTACAACATTTGATATCCACTCGATTTCTCATGGTAATGATTTTCTTATTTTAGTGTAATTAAAAAACGAATCACTGTAAATACTTGAAAATTTCTCTGAATGTTTATATTAAAATTTTCTATACACCATACAATTTTGAAAATAATTAGACTCAGGTACATAATGTTTTAGATTCTGAGTGGAACGATGAATGTATTGATTTTACAATGATGTGTGTTTTTTTTTATTTTTTATTTATTTTTGTGTCTGGGTAAACGATAACTGATAAGTAGTCGAAATAATGCTTCGATTTTAAACGTCAGTATCTTGTTCGATTGGAAAGTGAATCTAGTTGGTGCATTCGGGAGGTCAAAATTCCCAATAGTTTTCACAAGCGCCGGGATTAAACACATAAAAATTAAGGAATAACGGGAATTTTTACGCAAAATCTGTTTTCCAAAAAATCGATTTTGGTTTTTGGTGTAACTCTAAAACAAATGAACGTATATACATACAATTTTCAATGATTGTTTGTATTTGCATTTTCTATACACGATAACATTTTTAAAATATTATGATTTGATTTAAACTGTTTAGGGACATTTACATTTTCCATTTTTTTAGTTTTTATTCTAAAAATATCAATAAAAATTTATTTGTTGGTTTCGAAAGCTTGAAAATTTAATAGAAGGCTCCTAGTATATTGTTTCAAAGACAGATGAAAAATATTAAAAATCCTTAGTCACAATTTTTTTTTTATAAGCATTTAAAGTTCAAAAATTGACAATAAATATGGAAAAATCACGAAAATTAGCAAATTATTTTAAGTTAAGAATTCGTAAAAATTTTTCTTTTTAAATCTAAGATTTTAAAATGTAATACAAGATTACTCATAAGTATGTGTTTGTCTAACTTTATCAATAAAAAAATCTCTACCGGAATGTCAAAATAAATTTTTATGACCATTTGAAATTCAAATTTTTACAACATTGGATATTCACTCGATATCTCACATACCGATTTTCTTATTTTGTTGTAATTCAAAAACGAATAACTGTAGATACATGAAAATTTCACTAAATGTTCATATTAGCATTTCCTATACACTGTACAATTTTGAAAATATTTTGACTCTTTTTGAGCTGTTTACGGACATTTTCAGTTTTCAATTTTTTTAGTTTTTTTTTCTATAAATATCAATAAAGTTTTATCTGTTGGGCCAAAAAATGTAAAAATTCAATACAAAGCTCCTGAATCTCCTGATATATTGTTACAATAGCAATTGAAAAATATTAAAAATACTTAGGCACAATTTTTTTTTATAAGCATTTAAAGATCGAATTTTGACAACACTTATCAAATTTAAAATTGAATAATTATTGTTTAGTTAAAAATTTATAAAATGTTCAACTTTTATATTTAAGGATTGAAAATTTAAAACAAGATTCCACGTAAGTAGTTAATTCTGTTACCAAAAAATCTAGAAAATACATAAACAAATTTTACAGTTTATTTTTATAGTCATTTTAAGTTCAACTTTGGACGAAATTACATAATAAAAAACCTAGAATAACTATTTTAGTTATTTTGTTGTGATTTTATAATATTATCGAGGGTACTTGAAACTTCTAAAGTACACTATTATATATCTATGATATTATTAGGGTTTGTTGTTGATGTTTAACTCGTTATAAGTACCTAATGGATATTGTGATATGATTAATTTGGAATTCATTATAGGTCATTTTTTTTTAATACCATAGATAAGTATATAATATGTCTTATACCTAGACTGACATACCGTCTCCGCTCAGAATCGTTTTTCTTATACAATGGTCAATGATATTATAACATTGAATTCAAATTTAATACCATCCATTATACCCACTTGTAACCTACTGTATAGCAGAGCACCTTTTTACATATTATCTTTTCGTTATCGGAACTTCAAAAAAAAATATTTAAGTTTAAAAAACACAAATAATAATGGATTTTGAAATAATAAGAACTTTTTTCGTGTAAGTGATATCAAAAAAATAAAAACGATGTTGTACAGCCAAAGCTCTAATTTATATGCGGTGAAAATTTCGTTTCTTAGTTATGACTATAGCCTTCTCAGTTCGTTCTCGCGCGAAACAGTTTTTACCTTGCCGTACGTGTGTAAGACGGAGACAACAAATACGAGTGAAACGTCCTCATATAAGTACTGCGAATAGTGGGACATAATATTTATAAAGTTGACCGCGAGCTTATTGAGAAGTTTTCCGATTTCCTAACATATTTTTATATCATTGCTTTCATTTTTAACGAGTAATATTATGTATTTGTATTTTTTTTAAATATAACACTATAGGTATATTAAACACACATATATTATTATATATTGCCGTGTGCACGTGTACAATACCGGCTCGCCCCAAGGTGAGCGGAGCAGTATAAATTAATAATATGACGAGAAGATTACCCAACATCCACCATACCTACCACACGGTCCTCAACTATATACCTGTACACATTTTATGCTCAAGTCACCCAGTCACTGAGGGCAAACAGTACACATAATATCATAGTATAGCTGGACACTGGTATCCCGCACTGTGTTGCGGTATTTATTTTATTTTATTCATCTCGCTCGTCGTAAAATTTATTGTCGTCGTCGTCATTCACGTTAGCATTGAAAACAGATAGGTAAGTCGGCGTCTAATACAGCGGTCCCGATGCATAATAATAATAATAATATGTGTATATAGGTACCGGCCAAGGCGTGATATATCTGACTCAATATCGCGTAATATATTATTTCTCGTGGACCTATTTTTCCATAAGTACCTATATCGATAAATTAACAATAAATATAATTACATATTTTTTATTATAATTTTATGGACCGAATGAGTACAAGTCGATGTATATAGACATAATATTATAGTCATATACTAATATACTAATATACTATGCAGTATGCATACAATAATGGTATATAAATAGATAGCCAGAAAGGTATTAGATATTATGGTCGTCAGTCGATTTGGTAGTGATGTTATTACCATGCTACTTACCAGTGTTGTAGAAAGCCAATCAAAAATATTTTGTAACACTGTAACAGATAAAATAGTAAAATACCTACCAAGTAGTATAAAATAAAGAAATATATGGCATGCCTTGTGTAGCTATGTGCCTATGTATAGGTAATGGTAGAATATTATACAAAGTAATTTATGAAGTTTTATCTATATCAAGTTGAAAGTGTTAAAACATTTAATGTATATATAAAAATAAGTTTGCGAAATAATAATAGTATGATACGCGTACCTTTATTTACATCATATTTTCATTATCATAAAAATAAGAAATGCTAAATGCGATAAAAAAAATATGAGATTTACCATTTCTGCTTAACATATTTTAGTACTGCAGGAATTTAAGTTAAAATAAGTTACTTAGGTTTTTTGATAGTTAAAATATGTTTAAACGAGATAGGTAGGTACCTAAGAAAAATATTGGAAATTAAAAATGCTTTAACAAGCTTAAAAATTAATATCTTGTAAAAACCCGACCAACAAACATGCCCGTATATCGTCCTCTTAAAGTCTCTACAAATAATATTTTTTGAATTACAACAAAATAACTAAAAAAGTTATTTATTGTTTTTCCAAATCCATTTTTGTCGAGATTTGGACTTGAAAAGTTTATATAAATTTCGAAAATTGTATTTTGAGACATTAAGATCTTGTAAGAACAACTTACATTCTCTGTATCAAATATTAACCATTATGTATATTTAATTTATATAATTACTATATAATTAATTCATGATGTTGTCATCATTTGAATTTTCAACACTTAGTGCCTATGTGTTTTTGATGATTTTAAATTTCTATATAAGAACAGCTTAGTACCTATGTGTGGACCAAGCTTTTTGACTGAGTGTGAACATTTTTAATTCTTATCAACACTTAAAAAAAAACAACATTTTAAATGGTGATAAATAGCATAAACTATTAGTCTGAATATTTTAAAAATTTCATTGAGTATGGGAAATTATAATTTACAAAGGTAAAGCAGCTAGTGGAATGTTTTAAGTTTCTACGACAGACTACTAATACTTTTTGAATTATAACAAATCATTATTGCGTAGTGAATATCAATATTTAAACTCCAGGCGCTCAAAAAAAATTTTTGAGGAATTATTGCACTCGATTTTTTTTATAATTTTTATAGTACATATTTTTAAGGCATCGACTGCAATAGGTTATTAGCAACTAGCTGTCATTAAATTTTTTTACATTGGAAATAATTGGTTGAATTTTCATTGCATTGCACTTTGTTAAATTACATTAATTAATTACTTAATTACTATTTTATACTTGCAGTAAATTGTTTTGATTTCTTAATAAGATGACGGAGTTCTGCAGTTTTCTTGATGAAATTCTTTAGTTTTTTGGATGTCTCGGGAGTGGGTGCGAGTATCTCGATAGAGGAAAATCCGGTAGTTCCTGTTTGATTCGTGTTTAATCTGGTAACACTCGAGGAGTATAATATGTTTGGCCGTAATGAGTAATGACTAATGAGTGTTCTACAAGTAGGGCATGAGGGTGGGTCTTCTTTGGCCATGAGGTGGCTGTGTGTCATGCGGGTGTGGTCTATATTCGCAGGTGGCCAAAAATAACATCGGCCCTGCTGGACATCTCGTATGGTTTGGGTCATGAACTCTTAAATGCTAATAAGAATATTTTGTAAAAATTTGAAGCCACTGCATATTTTTTTCATTCCTGATTTACAAACCAAAAAAAAATCAATCGATTATGTCAAAAATTGGTTTTTTGCTTAAAAATTCCTGTTTTTCCTGGTTATTTTAAAAATGTCTAGTAATTTTTTTCTTTTTACTCGCCAATATACCAACAAGATCCAATTTTGTATCATAAACCACCCTGAAAGCTGTAAATCAAAGCATTTTTAATGCTTCAAAAAGGTGACGGTCAAAAAAATAAAATTAAAAAAAGACATAAATTATAAAACCTAAAATGTACACGATTAAAAACCTTTTAATTTTATAATAAGTTTAAAAAAAAATTAGTATATTAATTAATTGTAACTCAATAGTCAATATTAATTAAACCAATAGGCAATAACAACTATATGGTTGTGGGGAATTATTATATAAATTTAAATTTAAAAATTCATTCATTGATTATAATAAATTTAAATAAATGCAAAAATATGAACAGCTATACATGCGGTAATTTTATTAGCGTCTCATTAATAATATATCATTAGTATTATTACTATTGTTAACACGTAACAGTTAGGTATTGGAATTTAAATTTTAAAAAATACGTTAGATTGTATTACATAACTATAATTGTACGTACTTATACTATATACTATACCAGTATACCTATAGGCTATAGTTATTGTAATAAAATACTTTTATAGACTCCTTTTTCTCATTACAATAGCTTGCTTACAGTGAGTAGGTAGGTATCAATTTGGTAATTTAAATAAAGTATAATGTAATAAAGTTTAAAGAAATATAGTTATTGTTTTGAAACTTTTTGTTGTAAACAATCGTTAATAAAATACAATTGAATAACTCTCCGTGCTTACATAACTATAAGTCTACCTATATAACTGTAAAACAAATAGAAAAACAAAAAGCAAAATAATTAATCAATTTTAATAACAACAGTAAATCGTGATATGCTGACTGGATAACCTTCTTTGGTTGTTAAGTTGTTTCAATTTAAGTATAAGCATAATATTATGCGGCTAGTAGCTACTATTTCAACAGCACTTAGTGCAAGGTTGTGAAACTAAAACATTATAGAAACACCACGTGTTACAACCAATCAAAATTTGTTGCTCTATCAAAACGTCAAAAAAATAATACAACTTGATATTCTATTAATTTAAATTTGGTTATGTTTAAATCTAAGTTTAACAAAATATTGTTTTAATAATAATTGCTTATTGAATATATCAGATGTGGTATATCAATACATTGTCTATTGTTGATTATATTAATAAAATACGGTTGCATTTATATTTTAAAAAAGTGACTAAAAGGGACTTTTAGAGACTTACAAAAAAAAGTGGCTTTTAGTTGAAAAAGTGACTTAGTGGCAGCCCTGTGACTTTACTATCATAATGATAACTTTGACCGATTTCGTCTTCACGGTACCTAAAAATATGTAACATTTCTCATCGTCTGTAACAATATTGCGCACATTTATCTAAAATTAAAATCATTTCAATTTTGAGCACAATATCAGTATTTTACGATTCGCTTTTTCCAGGCTCACCAATAACAAATAATAATTTATAATACTGCAGGGTGTATTTTTAACCTATACATCACTGTACGTCTGTACTTAAAGATATTTGTCGGACAAAAAATTGAAAAATGTATAGATAAATTAAGTACAGTATGTTCGTATGTAGGTACCCACCTACAGGTTAAATAAATCACACACTAAATTCGAATACCTATATTTTAATATCATAATATATTTAATTATTAAAAATTAACTTGGTGGCCACCCTCATTGGACATTATGTAGGGTGGTGTCTCGGCGTGATATTGATCATAGGCGCAACTAGGGTACATTTTTGGGGGGGGGGGGGCTAGAATTTTATCTGCAGCACAGACCAGCGGTGCTCTGCCCCTGCACCACCCTAACTAATATACCGGCTGGCTATTAACAATATACACGAATAAATTCATACAAAACTAGGTAGCTTGATTAAAATTACAAATAATTATATACCACGACACATTATTAATTCAACTTTTACTCGAATACAAAATGTAGTTACATAATAATATAAAGTAATATCAATCATATAAAATAATATTAAATCAATAATAATTTTCCATTAGTTGCTGAAAATGTATCAATAATTATTGTTTTTGTGCCAAGAATATATTACTCACATCTCTTTCGATATTTATATATCATATTAATACATTTGAAAATCGTTCTTGTCTCATTGTGGTTCTCTGACAAGTTTTTAAGGGGCCTGCTCGTGTGTCTTTTTAATAAGGGGCAATAGTTAGGCAATATGCAATTTAGTTGCCGCCGCCCATGTCATTTGTGTTTGTCGTCAATGATGATTAGTGTGAGTGAGATTGTATGCGGGACCCGGCTCGGGGCCATCTATGACTGCATGTGCACACATGTCAACGGCACCACTGACCAAATTAAAATAAAATTCGCCTTTTTTTTGCTCAAAACACGCTTTACGGGAAAAAACTCTCACCCATCGTAGAGTGGTTTGATTTGATTAATTTTTTTCCGTTGGAAAGAGGATAATTTTTTACCGGAAGCGTGGGACTTCGATTTTTGATTTCGTTGCTTAAATTAAATATAATAAAAATAACAAAACCTTGTGAAAATTGGTCATATTCAAAATCGTATTATATGGTTTAGAAATATAATTTTGAAAATCTAAGACCAATGGGCCCTGTGAGAAGTGTTTTTCTTTCGAAAAAAAAAAAAATTAAATAGCAAATAATAACTCTACGAGGCGTGAGAGTTTTTCACGTGAGGCAATGTTTTTGAGCAAAAAAACAGGTCCCTTAAGAGTCGCATTGAAGGAAATAGGTATAGTGAAAGCTACTTGATTTATATAAATTTAAGTATTCACATCTTCAGTAACTACTTGTTTAAGATCATCGATATCAAAATTTTCTTTAATTTTAACCTGGGAATTTTTCGCAACAATTAAGCTATTTTTCTTATCACCAAAAAGTATAATTCATAACGAGTTGATGAAATAATATTTTTGAATAAAATGTGAACAAATTTCTATATACAAATAAAAAACCGGGGGAACAAATGCACTTTACCACGCCCCTCACGAATTTCGATTTTTTTTTTTAAAAAGACGTGTTTTTCAACGCTGATTTCGAAACTGTTTGAATTTTTGTGCGGAAACCATTATTTTGGAAGTTATAGCCTTCAAAAGTTTGCGATTTTACGTTTATACGCATGCGCTCAACACCACTATGCATTACCGCCGCGCGGAGCGTGTATAACCTATTTAAATTCTTTTTACGGGGACCTACTTTTATAGTACCAACTATACCTATATACCTCTGCTCCGCAAATCGAAAATATCCCCCGACTTGCTGTGCAACACCTCCCCAAGTGGGTCACAGGGTTGAGAAAATTGCATTTTTGTTGCACCGAGCCACCAATTTGAAAAAACATCGTACAGTGATGCGGTGCTAGCGGCACTCGTCGCTACGCTCCTCGGCGCCGTCGCTCCGCTCCGCAAATCGAAAATATCCCCCGACTTGCTGTGCAACACCTCCCCAAGTGGGTCACAGGGTTAAGAAAATTGCATTTTTGTTGCAGTTTTGTTGTATAGTATGGGCACTGGGCAGTGATCCCTTGTTAGCGGCACTCGTCGCTGCGCTCCTCGGCGCCGTCGCTCCGCGCGGTAATATAGTAGTGTTGCGCGCATGCGTATAAACGTTAAATCGTTAACTTTGGGAGGCTATAACTTCCAAAATAATGGTTTCCGCACAAAAATTCAAACAGTTTCGAAATCAGCGTTGAAAAACACGTCTTTTTTTAAAAAAAAATCGAAATTCGTGAGGGGCGAATATATAATAGCCTAATAATATCATCATTATATAAGAAAAACGATTCTGAGCGGAGATGGTTTGTCCCCAAAAGGATATTTTATATTATTATTATTTATATGGTTGCCGGTAAGTTTAATTAAAATTAATTTTATATAGGTAATAATAAACTTTAGAATTTTCAAGCACCCACGGCCACGAATAATATTTTAAAATTACAACACAAAACTAAAATCGCTCTTCGCTT
Organism: Macrosiphum euphorbiae; assembly: GCA_949089665.1. Classification (NCBI taxonomy): domain Eukaryota; kingdom Metazoa; phylum Arthropoda; class Insecta; order Hemiptera; family Aphididae; genus Macrosiphum; species Macrosiphum euphorbiae. Next base: position 12,779,129 of record CARXXK010000003.1, on the reverse strand, counting down.
TGTTTAATATCTAATTTCGTCTACACTTGAACTTCAGAAAAATATAAAAAAACTGTGTTTATATATTTCACGGTTTGTCAGTCTGGATATTTTATATTGTTGCAGAGCGACATCCACTTACCCGCTTTTTAAAATTTTTTTTTTGTGCTTGTCATCACCTTTTAGGTCAGTAAAAATGCTTAATTTTCTTCAAAAGTAAAAATTCCTAATACCTAGTTTTCAAAAGCTTCGGGAAAAACAAAAAAATAATTAAGGAAACACGGGAATTTTTACGCAAAATCGATTTTGGTTTTTGGTGTAACTCTAAACCAAATGATACATGGAATTTTCACTGAATGTTTAAATTAGCATTTGCTATACATCGTACAATTTTCAAAATATTTTCACTTATTTTAAGCCCATTAAAAGATGTTCTTTGCATTAAAATCCGGGCCCTAGTTAGTTGTTACTAAAATTTTTTAGTGTTGGTGAATATATTTAGGCCTGGTCAAAAAGCTTGAAAAGTAAACACAATATAAAGTAAGTTGTTCTTATAGCAGTTTAAAAGTACCTACCAATTGAAAATACTTATGCATTGTTTCTTTTTTTTTTTCGAGCGTTTGAAGTTTGTCTATTGTATGTAGCAATAAGTAAACAAATGTGGACCTATACTCAACACCTACTAAACATCAGAGTGGATTCTTGGTTTTTAAGGTTCACATCAATGACTGCCTAACTGTCTGCTAAAGCATAATGCATATCATATACTATATAGTGATTAAATACAAGTCACTCTTAAAAAAATATAATATTATGTATTTTGTCTTCACTTTCCTGTTTCTATCTGGACTGATTATCTATAAAATAATTAGATAACATTTGAAAATTCAATAAAATCTGTGTGCGATATTGTTCTTTACATTTTTTTAGTTTTTCGATCATACCTAACTACCTAAGTGTAGTAATAGAACATCAAAATCAAAGAAATTTGCTTTACAGATATAATTATTTGAACTGAATATATTATATAATATGTTTTAATATATTTAAGTAAATGTTACAGCATTAGATAAATATTAAATTGTTTTTAGTCTTTAAATATATTAAATATACAATGTTTGTATTTTTAACATTAAATAATTTATTCAGATTAATGCTGTGATTTATAGGCTCTATAGATATTACCAGTATTATGAATTATGATTTATAAAATGTATAGGTATTACATAATAACAAATACATTACATTTACACATATATATATAAAACACAATAAGTTTAAGTATAAATAATATAAATTGTAAAAGATGATATTGCATTAAATAAAATAGTACAAAATAAAACAGTGGAATTTTTTATAACCTTATAAAACTAATTTATTGTGGTATTATAAAAATAAAATTATCACAGTTTTTTTTTTAAATTTAATTCTAAACATTTATTGTACTGGGTTATTGACTAAACATTAAACATGTTAACCATTATAATATTAAAAAGATTATGCATAATAATATAGAATATATATATTTATAATAGTATAGTTACTTAACGTGAAATATATTAGTATAAGTAATATTATATAAATGAAAGTAAATAGTAATTATATTAATACTACATATTTTGAGTTGTTCATAATTTAAATAAAATCTAACTCTATACATTCTAAAACCAAACATATGAAATTATAGTTTTGAATTCTGTTAATATGGAGAATAGTCTTTTTTAATCAACGGTGGAGGTACATTACTTGTAGTAGAGTTTGAACGACCCTCTGTTAAGTAGCCACCAACACTTTGCACACCTGAAAATAAAATTATATAAAATTAGATGGTGCATTATTCAATTCAAAATAAATCTTGCTTTTTTCTAATGAGCATACAAATATAGCACCATAACTTACCCATTAAATAAGGCATTGAGGGTGCACTTGAAATGAATAGATCATGATTTTGATCTTTGTAAGCAGACCATGCAGGAAGCTTATCCAGTTGTGCTTGGACTAAAGTACCATATGACAAACTTGAAGACATTGTTTTCAATGCTTTCACAATCTGTGCTTTAGCTCTGGCACTTCCATTGACTCCATCTAACCGACCATCAAGCAATCCAACTAAATATGATATTAAGTCTGTATCTAATGCCTGAAAAAATTTTCGAATTGTCAGAAATTAGCTATTTATTTTATTATAAATTATAACTAATATTTTATACCTGTTTTACAAGGTAATCTTTTTTTGCTGCAAACATTCGACTGAGTGTTTCAGATGATACATAAATTAAACTGGAATTTTGTTGCATTGCTTTTTTCATTGGACCAATGCACTCAGTTTGAGATATGCATCCAACACATATCTAGTAATAATTATAATATAAATATGTAACAGATGTACAATATTATTGTGTAAATTACTAAATATTAGTATATTATGTACAATGTACATATCAGAACAAAAATTAACTTGTAAAAAAATTATGATCAGACATTGTATAAGACATTGACTGGATAAGTATTATACTAAAAAAAATTGCCAAACTCATAAAATTTGATTATTTTTAATAAATTACAGTACCCAGTCATTTAACAATGCTCTAACAGACATTCCAAGAATTGGTGGGATTTTGAATTAAAAAAGTATCATTGAAAACGAAATCTTCAATTAATAAATAAAAATAAAATAATAAAGTTAAAAAAAATATTGTTAAAATTAGACCAATATTACAATTTCAAATTATTGAAATATTAAGAATAATTATTTATTAATTACAGAAACTAATATTTAAATAATATGGTACCTCATTAAGTGATAATTGATGCAATATCATAAGCACCGATTTTGGTACATCAGGATTGGATAGCAATGATAATTGAAAACAAAGACGAGGAATGTGACCTAATGCTGGAACTTGGTCACTGAGATGAGGTTGTGCTTCTAATAATTTAACAATAGACGTTGTTATTATTTCTAACTTATCATTCTGAAATAATAAAACAAATTTTAGTTTTGATTCCATCAAAAACCACAAATATCAAATAAGTATCTCAATTTAAATAATTGTATTAGTACTATTTAGTAAAATACCTTTTCTTTTGTCATAGAACTAATACATGTGTCTAAAAGTTCTGATAAAAATTCTTTTGGTCTCCTAACATTCCAACCAGGGTTGTTATTAAATAATCTTAAATAGACCCCGGCAACAACAGTCTCATTTGTAGGTGACGATGAAACTATACTGGTATCTGGTAATTTGATAACACCTTTAGGGTTTTGCCGAAGTGCCATGTAATGCCTAAAGTGAAAAATCATTATAATATTACATTATAGATGAGGTTAATAAATGTATTCTTACTCTCTAGATATTTTGTTCACATTTCCAAAAATATGAGTTCTTGATTTTTCATTCCAGACAAGTTCAGGATTTTCCTGATCATTATCTAAAAGTCTAACAGTAGATGATGGTAAATCCCTCATAGTATCCACAATTGCTAATGGTAAAATCTGTGCCAATGCTAAACGCAATCTCGGACCACTTAATTTTTCAGTCATCAAACGGCTCAAAAACATTGCACTTTTATCTCTTAGACCAGATTCATTATCCCCATTACATAATAAATCAACAGCAAACAAATGTCCTCCTTTATTAAGTATATCTTTTACAATTGTTGAGGATGTTGATAATGTAATAAGAATATCTAGAATGATCATTTGGTCTGATGGTGTTGAGTACAAGCAAAGTAAAACATAAATAACTACTCCAGAATTAGCAATATCTGTGATACATTCATTATTTTTAGTCACTGTTAAAATTATGTTCAGAGCACAATGCTGTACTATTCGAATAGTTTCAACACGTAATAAACTGAAGAGTAAATCAAAGTAACCTATACAACTCACTTCAAGACCTATAAAATACAAAATTGATTTAGGAATGTCACTAAATACAAATTAATTGAAAACAGTACTTACCAGGATTGTTTAAAATTAAATTATTAAGTGCGTTCAACACCATTATAAAACTGTTAACCCGTTTTTCATCTAAAATATTATTCAGTGGATTATTGATTTTTATGTACTCTAAGAGATCCAACAAGAATACTTTAGGATTCTGTAAATATATTATTAATTTAGGTAAATCAATAAGTAGGCCTTATACTCAAAAGGGTAATATTGATAGTTTATGCTTTAAATTAAATTAATTAAAATCTAGTATTTACTTTGATTGTGTATTGAGGTTGTTCATTAAACACTCTTATAAATATATTTCCAACAATTAATTCATTTCTATGACTAGAAAATGTTAATCCAATTGTTTCTAAGTTGACAGATTCTTTCTGATTGCACATAGTATCCAGGAAATCACTTAGTTCAGCTCTTGTACTATTATCCCAAACCATGTAAGGTGTTTCACAATTGCTGCCGAGTGTTTTTAGCAACTAAAATTATGTATAAAATGTAAATTAATTTAATTTAAATATGTACTAAAGAAAAAAATTACTTGATGTGGATTCTCTTCTGACAGCTGTTCTGCAACATAAGGAGTCAGTAATTTTTCGAACAAAGATTTTGCCACTAAGTTTTCAGGAGTAGATAAATCGCCTTCATAATAACCACCTAATCTAGCACATGCTTTTACTGATAACTTAGATAATCTATTAAGCACTTCCTAAAAATTAAATTAAATTAACATTTATTTTTTAATTTTTGATAAATATAAGAATAAAATGTATGTCTTTAATCTGACTTGATTATTAGCCTCTTCTGACCGTTCAACTCCACATTCTTCTAATGTATAATCATATGAGAACATGTATGTTAATAAATGCCAAATAGCACCTTTTTGTAGAAAACTCATTTGAAGATTTGAATCAGCCGCCATTTCAGAAATACAATCCACAGCATCACAGTGTAATTTTGGCAAGTTCTACAAATACAGTTCAGTTATATGATATTGAATCCATAAAAGGAATTATGAGTATTGACGAATGAATATTGATTTTTAAGACACAATTTCCTAAATTAAGCCACTCTACTAAGAACATAAGTGGAGAGTTATAATTGTATATTTGTATGCAATGTTACTTTGCTGTTTTAACAATAAACAATAAATATATATATAAATACCTTGAAATACAATATTCTAGTGATATCATTTACTAGCTGAGGCATTTGAGAGAATGTATCTCGGCACATAGGAAATTGAGATGCGACTTTAAAACAAAGAGTACAGTATGTACAAACTGATACTGACATTTCTGTCTGTGTTGATGATTTGTTTAATACAGAAACACATCTAGAGTAAGCTCCAAGTAAATCCTAAAATCAAATATAAAATTATATTATGATAAATATTAAATTGTTTGTTAAAGATAATAATATTCATTTAGATTTAAATTTAGTAAGTACTTTATAAAAAAAATATATTGACTAATTTGTATGTTAATATCTAGTTTTAAAATCATTTTTAGTTTAATGGTGAATACTTTGCTCTACTTATTACTAGATTTTTTTAACCATTTATTACATTTTAAATTTGAGTTTTTAAAATTAAATGTATACAAATATTCTATTTGATAATATTTAAATCACAATTTTGAATTTATTCAATTTATAATTTTGGGCAATAAGTTATAACATAAAATGTAGAACTGATATGATTCTGGTGGTCAATTTTGGTAAGTGATTATTGGAATAGTTAATATTATATCTTTTTTACCATGTTACAATATGTATTTAACACAGTAAATACATATTAAAAATACTATTTAAATTTTCAGCCTGGTAGTTTGGGTTAAAATATTAATATATACCTAAATAAGTCTGAAAAAATTAAACATATTTGTATTTATAAAATTATAACACATAGAATACATATTTCACTAACAATAAATCCTTGTTCTCGATTGAGCTCCTCTGCATTCAATGCTGAACAATTGACTGTATGGTATGTAAGTTCACTAGCAGCGGCAAGTAACATGTTACCTTTAGAAAACAACTGTTCATCACTTGCTTCTAACCTGATGGTCTGAACTAATTGTTTGTATCCAGCATACTTATAAGGTTCAAGATCTGTGAATAAATAAATAAATAATCTATTAACCTATTTAATATTTTAATACAATATCAATAATGCAACAAACCTTTAGAATAACGGTGGAATAAAATGCTTTGGGTTTGAAGTATTAAAAGAATATTATTAGGATTGGGACCATCATGTACCCATAGACTTCGACTGCAAAGAAAATCATATGCCCTATTTGCCGCAACAAATATTTCCTAGGAAATATAAATTAATCTTATATAATCTTATTATTCTTATATTATATTTTCATGAAAAAAGGTTTAAACATAGCTAGCTAAAAAATAACCTAACCTAAATCGCTGTAAAATATTAAGTAATATTAAGTAATATTTTATTTTTTTATTAAAAATGTTGATATTTTTCCCAACAAAATAATTAGTAACTGTAATAATTTTTAATTTTAGAGCTTAAAGTTTGATGTCGAAAACACCAATTAATGTTTTAAATATTGATGTTAGATAATAGATGAATATAACTGAGATACCAACAATGATAATATAGCTAAAGAGAATCTCAGATTAGTCATTCATAAATCAATATTTTAAATAATGCATAACGTAAGTAAAAACAAATGCTACAACCGTCAACCATTTTAATTTGAAATATACATTATATATTATAATTTATCTAGTATCTTTTTCTTCTTTTCTTATTGGTTAAGTCTTCAAGACATTACCTCTAGATAAATATCTTGCCACCTATCCTTGTTCTCAGCCTTTTCACTCCATTGGATGTTAGGCTCCTTTGCCATAATATCTTCCTTGAGATAGTCTTCTCACCTTAACCTTAGCCTCTCTAAAGGGTTTTTCTCTTTCAATTACCAACTTAACTAAAGATTCTTCTTTACGCCTTGCAAAATCAGTATCTTTTTAAGCATCTGTTTAACTACATAGAGCGTTTGGAATTGAATTAAATGTTCATCATTATGTAATTTCCTCCGTACCTTACGAGTAACATCAAATATCGATGTCATATAAAGTGTCATGAAATGTCATATATTTTCCTGGGAAATTTTCTCTCGAATATCGATTATCTTTGGTTTGTTTCAATGGGCATATCTCTGAACCATTTAGAATAATTGGTTGTATTAATGTCATTATTTTAAGGTTGTTGTAAAAAGTCCTTAATTTGAGAACGTTTATTAGTCAATACTCTATATACTCAAAAGAGAATAATCACTTTTCGCGCATCACGAATGATTCGATTGGTGCATCGAAAACCTCGTGATCACGTTAACACGGAGAAGTTGGTGGGGGATGCGCGGCACTGCCGAAAACCGGTCGTCCGACTGATTATTCTCTTTTGAGACAGAGTATAGTATACTATATTCACTAATTTTATTCTCGACAATAACTCTTTTCACATATTTTTCCGGAGAAATAATCATCTCCAAATATTTTTATTTTGTCCTTTTAATTTAATGTATTCTTTTAGACATGGTTTCTATTCCTTTACCTAATAATTAGAAATTCTGTTCTATTACCGCTAACAGTTGATTCAAATTTCTTTGTGCGTTTTATGCATTTTTTTATTATCTCTACATCACTTCAAATCAATTCTGACCTAAGAATGATGTCATATGTGAACGTTAAGAGTCTTATTCTCTGTTGTCCTAAAGTAATTACTTCAAATTTGATCTAACTCATCAATATATGTGTACATATATATTACAAACATGTAAATACTAATTATTAATTTTAAGTAATAAATAATTCAATTAAATCAAATGAAGAATAAGTACATTTAAACTTAAAATAGCAATGCTACTTACCCGCCCTTTAGGGTTTTTATCAGGGTGATTAGCTTGGGCAAGTTTATAATAGGCTTTTCTAGTAGTGGCTTCATCATAATGATGTCCTCGTTCTAAGCCTAAAGACATATATGCATCATCTATTGACATGACAGGTGGCTTTTTTTCAACTTCATTTTTCCAAGCTTCTAGTACATCTTTCAAAAGTGTTATCTAAAGTAAATATAATACAAAATTAATACATTGTGTTTATTTAAATAAACTATAGTTTAAAAATACAAAAAATATAATCCTACTGGATCATTAATTGGCCAGTCTGGAAACCTTTGTACATCACACAAATGCCTTAAATAGAATATATTACAAAATAATTCTGATTGCAGCTGTGGGTAACGCACAACTGGTATAGCACAATATTGGTAGTATGCTCTATTATTGCCACGAAGTTTGGGTGTAAAATCAGCAATATGACATGCAATTTTTTCAATCAACATTCGTCTCATTTCAGCGTTCCAAATAGCTTCTGGAGTGTCAAATTCTCCTAAAAATATTTGAGCAAATTTTTCAGGGCCATGGTTTTCCAAATAAAAGACCATTGCTTCTGGCAGTAAAGGTCCAAGTACACTTCTTTGCATAAGTTCTCCACTTTGCACCTATCAAATGTTAAATTAATATTATACTTTAAAAACATTACATATTTACATATAATTATATGTATAATTACATAATATTCTTACTTCTTCATTTCGAAAAGCTTGACAAGTATGAGTAAGCCTCAAAAATTTAGCAATAGGCAAGATGTTTGAACCTGTATACATCAGCAAAAAGAAAAACACTCCAGTCATGTACAACTTAGCCGCATTTGGGTTGTCTGATGCAATTTCACACAGTAAATATGCAACTTTTTCAACGAGAATAGGATCAAATGTTAAAAGAAGTTGAACCACATGAGGCAGATGAAGAGAATCAGTTAAAGCTCTCCTGATACGTGCAATCGGCCAAATAATCGCTCCATCATTATCTCTAATATACAAACAATTATAGAATAAACATCAATAATTTTTTTTATATATTTGAAAGAATCATCCAAAATATTGACAGGCTCAAACAACGAGCCAATAAAACTTCTAGAATCTAAAATAATAAAGCATTAGCTAGAGCTAAAGTTGTTGAGTTAAAATTATTTATTGCTTAAACCATTATGTTGTAAACAAGGATATAAAACATAATAATACTATACATCACGTTTAAAAATTGGTTTCAATATTATTACCTGCTGGGATAATATTGACACATTTTTATCAACATAGAAAGTATAAGAGAGGCTAGATCACTTTCATTCATATAACTTTGATCTTTTGCCAGTACTGTCCATTTGAACTGACTTAACTTAAAAAGAGGTTTCCATCCTTCTAGTCCAGGAGTCCAACATTTTGACATAGGTTTTAAAACACCTTCTTTGTATAAATCTTTCATCTAATTAATTAAAAATAATTTAGTACAAAATATAAGATAATTTGTTATTGCTTATACCTCTTGAAAAGTAATAGGACCATTGGATTTATCACCATTTCCAAGTCCATAATACCACTGTTTTTCATTATCAAGTAACATATCTTGGCCAGCCTCTATCAAGTTTGATTGAGTAGGAACAACAGCTCTTGTTGTATGTAAATGTGCCAATGTTAGCAAATCGACAAGAACAGTTACACCTTTCGATTCAATTATATCCTTAACATTCTGTTTATTTAGAACAAGTTTGTTTAGGAATAAGAGCAACCTATCTCTTTCAAGTTTTTCAACAGTCTAAAAAAAAAAATTATAAATTACAATGGAAATTGTATAAAATTATTACTGATAATTTTTTTTATTGATCTTGACCCCGACAACTATGGTCATTAGTTATTGTAGGGGTTACGATTGGTAGGATTGATTGGAACAGTTGGTTGGCAGGCAACACATGTATGTGTGGTAAAGGTTTTGCCACTAAGAACTCATTTTGTCACCCATATGGAAACTAGAGCCATCAGGTGGTATGCACTCTCAAGCACGTTGCGTGATTGATTGCAGATAAAATGCTGAGCCAAGCCACATACTGATAGTTATATTAAGTTTGATAATTTCTAAATTCTTTAATAAAGTAAAAATATTTTTATATTCTCTCAGAGAAAAGCATATGTCTGACCAGCATAAAGATATCATTGGGTATAAAAATAAAATTTTGAATAAATTATAATTATTATTTATTAAAAGTTGACTCACCTTTTCTAATTTTGCTAGAATATATTTTGTATCCGTAAATGGTCCTATTTCCTCAAAATATTGTCCATAAATCACAGTCATTGCTTGAAGACACAAACATTTCATTTCTATTTTTAAAGCTAATAAAAATCGATGGTATAAATCATAAAAAAATCGGAATCTGCAAATAATTAAACATTAATAAAACTTGGATAAGACATAAATTTGTTTACGTCTTACGGATTTTTTATTGCAAAATCTATACTTCCATCTAAAAGTAATCTCAAGTAGTAACCATCAATACAAACTTCATCTTGTAAACTAGGGTATTGGACCTCAAATTCATCATGATTCCAAGCAATTAAACTATTTGTAGTAAGTTGGCGATCTGAATTAAATGCTTGTATTTCTTTTTTCAAAGCATCATGGAGTTCTTCTCGGGTCTATCATAAAGTTATTCAAAAAAATAAAAATATAGTTTTTATATTATATTGAAAAATAATAATCTATAAATATTAGCACAAGAAGATGATATGGAATAAAAGCAAGCGTGAATATGCACATCGAGTAGGGTCCCGCTGTGTTGTCTCCTTCATACAAGTATACATAAATGTAAAATACAGCAAATATGCATTTTGCAGAACCAATTTAGAGTTGTTCACTACAACATGAGTGAATTTACCTATTATTATATATATTAACTAGAGTATGTCATTGGCTTTAAATAATATTTAAACTTAGAAGTGAAGCATTTTAAAATTGTAATAGGTATTTTACAGATGTAGTAAGTTACATATGTTATAACTCATAATAAAATTTAAATATAGTTAAAAGCCTTTGAGAAATTCTAGATAATATTTCTACTTTAAACTTTGATAATAGGTCACTTCACTTTAGTATTAAAGCTAACAACACAAAATTGCTATATCCATTGCACGTTAGTAAAACAAATAACAAATATGCGGATTCGATGTCCTCTTAATAACACTAGACTTGAGTTGTTTTCAACACTAAGTAGTAAGTTCACTTAAGGCAATGCTAAGGGTTACAAGATTTATACCAAGTTTGATGTAAAAATTGTTTATTAATAGGTTGTAGTAATTTTTAACTATTAAGGAAGCATTTATAAAAGGATGTTATTAGAGTTATTAGAGTTCCTGAGTGCAATATTTTAATTTGTGATGAGGATTTTAGTAGTACCCTATAACTAAACACTATATATTATGTCCATAGCGTTTTCAGTTACGTTGTATACACAAGGGTTTTGACAATTATTTTAGTATGGTCATTATTTGAAAGTGGAGTATGCACAACGAAGCCTATGAAAATGAGAATTAAAAGAAAATTTCTTAATATAAATGTGATTATTTCAAACTAAACAAGTGTTTAATCCTAAATATATTTATATATCCCTGTATGAGACAGAAGTAGGAATGCATTGAGAGATTCCAGGAGAAAAACAGTAACAAATGAACTAATTTACTTTAATTTAATGTCAAGTAATTAGTATAATATTCAGAGTTCAGACAACAAATTGAGATAAGTTTGTAAACTCTCAGAAGTAGTTACAGGATTTTTGTCTATAGAGATGATACCTTGGTTATCCGAATTGTCTGCTGAATGCCTTATTTTGGTATGTAAATATGTATATGATGTATAGCTTATGAGTATAAATATTAAAACATTTTGGGAGATATAATTACTTCTAGGGAACAACAGTAGATTGGTTTCATTTTAGGGACTGATAAGCCAAATATAAGACTTGGATTAGTTATTCATTTCATTTCATCAAAAATTAATCACAAATTTTTTTAAAACTTATTTTTATATACTTATAGTTATCTTATATCTGAAACAAGAATATAATTCATAATAATGTATACAATAACTAAAAAAATGTACCTGATGATTCCATAACAGACTAGGAGAAGTGTGGTTTTTATTGAACTTGTAATAAAATAATTTCCAATTTGCTTGACTTTTAATTCTTTCTCTGCGTCTTCTTAATACGATTGGACGGACTTGTAATTTGTCTTCTTTTCTTTCTAAGCCTAATGATGCTCCCCAGTGACCCAAAGCAATTTCTACTTCTTTCTCTAATGTGCGAAGTTTTCTTTCTAACGCTGCCAAGTGTGGATTTCGTTGATTTTTTGCTGCATGATCTTGAGCAAGTTTCAGATTATCTCTAGTAATTAAATGATCCTCATTTTCATCCATTTCTACAGACTCGCTTGATTCCAAAAACCTAATTAATCCGGATGGCTAAATAAATAAATATTAAATATTAATAATTCTCCTAAAAAGTATTTGAGCATCATATCAAATTTACCATTAATCGGGTTAATAAGTCCATAGCAATAGAATTGTTAGTGACCCACAATCCAACCAAGTGCCTAGAAAGCTGTCTATGTACAAGCATACGTCTATTATCATCACGAGTAAACAATGCTGTTAGTAAATGACTAGGTAATGCTGCTTCAGCTAATGCTAATTCTTGCATTCTTCCAGATATTTCAGCATCACCTTCTTCTATTATTGCTCTCATAACTAATCCTGCACCTTTTACCACAGTTAATGATGGATGCTACAAAATAAAATTCAACAATTTAAATTAGTTATTTATTTAATTATTTGAATAAATGCCTATGAAGGCTCGAGCACAAAATGTAACTGACCGGCATAATATGATAGTGTACTTAAGTTATGAAAAAAAACTCCTTTAAAGGATGGGTATAACTTTTTATTTCTTTAGTTATAACTTACGAGAAATCCAACTTTTTTTTAAACAAAACCTATTGTACATTTGCTGATGTTAGACTGTTCAACATTTTATCATACATTTTTTTTTTAAATTTCAAATTATTGTGCTATTAATTAACACACACAATAAAACCAGAAATTTATAAACTATTTTTATTAAAATAAACAAAGGAAAAGCAATTTAGCATTTTTGATAGGATTTTTATTTCATTATTCTACAGAATAATAACTAGAATGAAGCAATGATGTCCATTACTGATTTGCTATTTGCTATCGAGTAGTAGTTTCTTCAGCAAACATTGAAAAATGATCGTTGCTCATATATGTCATTACAATTGAGATGGTCTTACGACCAGATGGTCACCGCACCGTGATATTGCAAATTGCTATTGCGTCGTCCATTGTTATCGCAAATTTCAAGAAGAGCTCAGAACATATGCATGATCATTCGTGCACATATGTAATATTATAAAGAGTAGACGACTGTATGATTCAAAAAAGATTTTTGAGATATTTATTAGGAATTTTTTCTTGCGCTTTCAAAGGGTTTTTTTATAACTTAAGGTATACTATCATACTATGGTATCGGCCGGTCACTTCTATACGGGACACGTTGTATAGTTATATTTATAATATTTAAAAAATAATAGTTAAATATTTCAGATACAGTACACATATTATTATGCCTATTAAACAATTATTTTATTCTTGAAAATCAAAGCAGAGGCACTATTTGGATCCTAACTTAAACTTTTAAATAAGAAATTATTTACCTGAAATAGTTGAAATAAATATCTTCCCCGTTTTGCCACCAATGCTAATAATGTATCAAAATGTGTACCATCAGTTGTTTCACTATAGGGAACACAAAGTGCAAAAGTAAGAATATCCAACATAGCAGATACCACTAACGCACCTGTTCCACGTTTCTTAGAAAAAAAAAGTAAGTTATGTTAAATTTAGTTTTTTTACTTAGACTGTATAGATATGAAACTTACTATATGTTCCACCCACATATCGAGTAATGATTCTAAAAAACTAGAGGTAGCCAAAAGGGATGCTTTATTGAGCTGCTCTTGCCGTATATCACTGTCACGATGCATAGGTTGCATGAGAGTACATATCATATCTAAAGCAGCATGAGTTATAGCTTCATGATCCCTTTTTAATGCTCGAGTCACTTTTCTTCCAAGTTTGTCTTTAAGCCTAGAAAATAAATTATTTTTATTTTTGTAATAAATATTTATAGACTTTGATACATTAGTAATTGTTTTGTATGCTTTCTATAACAAATACAATAATATTTGCTCTATAATTTTAAGAGTGAAAAAAGGCTTTTTATTCAACTAAAAAATTCTTATTTATTATCTGTAAAACTGACTATTATGAATCAGAAAAAATTTATAATTGACCATAGTTAACACATTTGCAGCTGGTTATATTTGTATACGTCACGTTTATATGTGCATAAGAAAATCAAGACTTTTATTGTCACCAATTTGTTAAAAATAAAATTATCAACATACAACTTGCATACATATAAAATAATATTTATAGGTAACGTTGACTGAATTACAGTACATTGAAAAAAAGGTACGAATGACATCAATAGCTGGTATCATCCGAATAAGTGAACTATACTAAATTACGCCAATTGATATTATCTGCAGTAGTAGTTACCATTCTTGATTTTAAAACTTTTAATTGTGTAGCATTTTATCATCAGGTATACTTTATACTTTACTCATATTATACTTTTTTACTATTATAGGCCTACGCATACTTTTATTTTAGATGCAGCATAAAAATAAAGCGGTCAAAGTTTGCTATTATTGAGCAACATTTTTAATTAATAGATAAATGTTATAATTAGATATTATTTTCTCAACAAATAGTAATGTATTTTGAATAAACATTTGAAAATTAATAATCTAAGTATTAAATTTTATAATTCTACGAGAAACAACTGGTTCAAAATATTCCTCTCAATCCAGCACTTATTATGGTTCATTATTTGCTACATGTAAAGTAATTAATATCAATAATTTGACCAACTCGCAAGCAGACCAAAATATTACAGATGTATGTATATATATTATATACTTATATTAATTGTTACTTGTTATTTCATTATTATTATATTCTTATTTTGTTTATTCTTTTCTTCTTTACTTATATCAAATGTCAAGTTTTTACTTTATAATTCATATTATGTGTTATATTTCATTATATTTACTAAAAGGGTGTTTACCCGTTGATTTATAAAATATATATAAATATATATACAGCCTATGATCCATCAGCTGCATATGTGCATCTAACTACAATGACACCCTAAGAGCGTACAACTATTTGGGTATTATCATTAGTAAATCCCAGTCAGTGGCACAATTAGAAAATAATTTTGATTGGGGGAGGAAGGGTTATAATACCCCCCCCCCCCACCACCACCACTGGTTGTGCCACTGACCCAAATTAAGTTGTTATAGTATAATGCAATATTGAATGTTGATTTTTGAAGATAAAAAGTGTAAGCAAATATTTTAATACCTATTACATATTAAAATAATAATAATAATATAAAATACAGCTTGCATACAAGAAACATAATTTTAAACTACATACTCTGGTAACATGATAAAAGTAGAAAAGCCTGCTTTAGTAGCAAATAATCTTCTTAAAGCATGAAATTGTGCCTCTAGTTCATGAACAGCAATCTCATTCTGATCACCTTGATGAGCAATTATTGACGTAAGTGCCATGACTATTAATTTTTCTTTATTTTCAGTAAATAGTTTCTATAAATTAAGAAAGTTCACATTTAAAATTCAATATTAGATTATAGAAATATAATTATTTCTTTTTGAAATAATAATATTAATTATAATAAACAAATAATCTTTTGAATTCAATTAAATTAATAACTAATTACAATTACTATTTAGTATCATTAATTTATAATTAATAAATTAACTAGATAAATAAAAACCTAATTTTATACAGTATACTTAAAGATTAATCCATTGAAGCAAGCTAGTAATCATTTATTATATAATACGAATATAGCAATAACAAATATAATTTTGCAGTCTCACAGAACCTGACATTAAATTGTATTATATTAAGTCACTATCAATTTATTTGTTAAATAAAATATACACTTTTAAAGAAATTTTGCTAGGTAGGTAGCAGTTAAAAGCCCACTTCTCAGTACATAGTTTATCAACCAAATAATTAAATATCAAAACTTCTTGAAAATTATTGCAACTACTAACTATAGTACCTAATGTCTAGTCAATAAAATTAACAAATACTAACTGCATAATTTTATGCAATATTTTCTTCAAATACTAAGTTAACATTATTCATCTTTTATGATATAAAAATTCATTTTTAGAAATAATGGTAAAAAAATATTACAAAATGTAAAACATTGTTCTTATTTTTATTTATAGTTTTATAACTTACATCTTCAGAAACAGAATGAATTAAGCCACTGTACTCAACATTAGCATTAAATCTATCCAAAACTTCAGCAAATGACTTTCTCGGTGGAGGTTCTTTAATACACTTTAAATGGTTAGATTCAATCTAAACAATAAAATAACATTTATAACAAACAATACTTAAAAAATTGAATAAACCACCTTACCTCTTGATCAGGTGATACATTAAAAGGTATAAGTCTTTTATCTCGAGGAGTAGGAGAAATTTTTACATGTATATGATGATTTCCAGATGACCTTACACTATCTAATAAAGTAGCCAGGAGGGAATCTCTATAAATGTAATAATTATTTTTAGTCTGTAAAACATTCATTAGGTAAGTTTAGTGTTTACTAAGTACCTATTGGTAGCGGTGTATGAACGACATGATGAATCTGCATACTCAATACAGAACTGTTGTGCATCAACTGGATCTCGTATTAAAGCAAACACAGATGACAATGGTCTTAATGTGACAACCGTATATGTTTGAGGATCTCTCTCCAGTAAACAAACTTCACTTAAGCATAGTAATCTCCGCTGTGGGCATTCTTGATGTCTAGGAACACCAATTTTTTTTACTTGAAACTCGCAGACAGATGTAACATGTTCATCTGAACTATATCGCCCTAGTCTTTTGGTCAAAAAATCGTCATGTGTTATACTGTGTCGAAAAAATTCTATAGGTATTTGTAAGTATATCATAGCTCTTTCCTTGACTTTTTGAAATATTTCTTCTCTATTTGAGCTGATGAATAAATGCTAAACAATTATGCCTTATTAATGAATAAATACTAAAATCAAAATGTTTGTATTTTTACCATTCGTCCATAAGGCCGTGATATAATAACAAAACCACCTGGGATATCTTCAACATGCTGAATAGCTTCTATGTCCTTGTATCGATAACTAGCAAGAACTTGAGCAGTTGCAGTATCTAATTGATCAATAGAAATAGGAGTGACATTTATAGTAACTGGAAGTCGAGTATCAGACCAATGATACTTCAGAGCTTCATAATTCTATAATAATTTAACAGTGTCAACTAACAAATCTAAATTTGTATACAATAAAAGAGACTATAATTATTTTATAGCTTACATATATTTCTTCTTGACCACGTTCAGAAAACTGATGTCTAAACTTGAGAGCATCAGTTAATAAGTTTGAACGAAAATCAGTTGAAAATTTAAATTTATCAAGTTTATTTTTGTCACGAACAGATAACACAAAACCACCTGCATTTTGTGGATCCACTTGTATAGATATTATTTGGTTATATGAGTATCGATTGGTTATTTCTAAGCTATTTGGATTATATGTTGTAATACCATGAGTACCAACACTAAATATTCTTTTATATCTGAAAAAGATAGAATATTTTAAGTGGAATAAATAAATATTGAATTACTATTGTTACATACTTGCCCCTCCAAGAGTGTTTCGTTACAAAGTAACAAACAACATCTGTGTTATTTGGAATGGGTAACATGTTATCATCTAAAACAGACAAATGTATTGTAATAAACAGAGGATGTCATAAAATAATTATCAAGTTTTTGATAAACATACAGGGTGTTCAATTCACAATGATCATTAATCAATTTATAATTTAGTTAATCTAAAATTTTTTTATACTTAACATACAAAACATTACAAAAATACATATTCTACCTAAATTAGTTGTGTTAAAAAAAATTGATATGGTGCACAAAAATTGACAAGATATGATTGTGTAAATAAAAGTGTAGGTATATAAGAAAGGAATGGATAATGCTACTATACAAAATATAATAGGTACTTTAATAAATTTAAAGTATATCTAATTTATATTCAATATTTGAGACAAAAAAATTACAAAATATTTAAACTATTTATATTATATGTACCTACCATGTATAATGTATATACATATATTATGCATTATGTGCTTAAATTTATAAATGAATACTACTAAAAGAATTTGTTTTTTAAAATAAAAAATATACTGTAATTAATATACTATAAAAAGAATATTTAAAAACAATTATACCCTAAAAATGTCCTTACCTTTTAGACTTCTTGAGATCATTATAATATGTTGTTAATAAAGATTTTAAATTTCTAAACAATAAACATACAAAACGTTTAAGATTAAAAATAATATGAGCATAAAGAGTGTACAAAAATTATTAATTTTCATTAAATTTGAATTATGTAACAATTAATCATAAATTACTATTTAATTAAATTGGTATTTAAAAAAACAGATATTGAATCCCAATAAAAAAAATATTTTAAAAGAACCATTGGATGTATTGAATTAAACAATACATGCCATAGTTCAATCTAGCTAATCAATCGAACAAAAAAGTACATTAAAAAGCAAAAAAACGAATACAAACAAAATGTCATACTTCCTGGCATTGAAATGTTTTGAGGGTACACAGATTCTTAAATCATTGTAGAGCAAATTAAATGTAAGCTCCTCAATAAAAATATGTCAAATGTTGATTTGAGTAGGGTTATTGGCTGAAAAACGTTGAATAATAACACACTAGTTGTTAGCACTTAGCAATTTAGCATGTTGTAGCTTCATTTCAAGTTAACATTTATTTTTTATCAAGGTATAAACTTTTAGACGACTATTGCTGATTGTCGATTGATAATAATATTTCAATGCTACCAGACGGTTCATGCTAGAAAATAAACTGTTATCAGGTAAATCCGTGTATTATCATCATAAAAAAAATTATATTTCCGTTCGACTTGGAATAAACAACAATTCAAATTATCATTAGCCGCCAAATTTAATTTTTAAATTTTTTCGTAAAATATTATATTATTTATTATTCTCCTAATCTCCATTGGTGCAACTAGGGATATGCTGAGGGGACTTGTGCACCCCCCAGTTTAAGATGTACACCACCCAAAAAAATAATACTTTTTCCATTATATTTTGATTATTTTGAAGTAAAAATGATCAATAAATACAAAAATGTTGTACTATATACCTTTATCTATATGACTATATATTATTATTGTATATTGAGGAATGAAATATGTAGGTACTTCACTACTGTGTTCCCAGCTATGGCCCAAAACATAATATTATGAAATAATCTTTAGCTTATTTAATGTGTTGAACAGAACAGGTCACAGATACGTAGTTATTACTTATTTGTGTAACTACCTATAGTCATAATATTATTATATTATCGGTTGACGAAATAACTTTGAGCACAGGATAACGTCATTTTATCTTTATCTTTGGCAGGATGAAAGACTGTCTGTGAATGTGAGCGCATTAATATTGTCTCCTTGTTATAATTTACTAAGTAGGTATATAGTATATTGATTATTATTTATTGAATATACTATTATAATAGGAATCATTTATCACAAAATATTTGTTTTTTCAATTTTTTACATACCCACGCGTCTTACAAATGGTGCCTGCAGCACTGATATTTAGAAAATAATAATTTTGTCATGAAGGGAAAAGCGTCCGAACATTTCTCCAGCCTCCGATGTTTCGTAAATTTGCGCTTAAGCTACCTGTGATATGTAAAGCTCCAAAAATATATTTCTTTAATCCCTTCCACGGTGCCACGGTCTTATGTTGTACAGGTTTTTTATCTTATATTATTGGTGTTATCTATATAACTTCAATGTACTCGATGTAGGTATAGAATTACTGCAGCGTTTCGTAAGTTTCCAGTGTTTCCACACCACCTATGCTTGTTAAACGACATTAATTAAAAGCATGAGGTATTACACGTGGCGCGTTTTTTTTATTGGGGTATCCCCTGTAGTCCTAATCCACATTGCAAGCATGAACACTCGAACACCGGTCGACTACAATCATATTGTAATTTACATATAGATCGGTATACAGCGAAAACCTGGCAATTACCAGGTGATTGAGTTAACTGGGTCTGAGTAGTATTAATATGAGCCTGGTAGTTAAGCTTAGAAAGGTGTTTGCACTTAGCTCTTAATTCTGAAAATTTGCAGTAATCACTAGGGAGGGTAGTTTTTTTAAATAAACAATGTGTCATTTTTTTTTTATAAATTAAATGTTTCAACTCATTAGAGACCCAGGAGGAAACTACGTAGTTTTATAGATTTTGAGTGGAACAAAGGAATTAATGCATTGCAGTAAGGCATCACTAAAAAAAAGTGGCACTATCATTAGTACTGTAGAGGGGAAAGGTATCATTCCAATTGAATGACAGAAAAAACTTATTGATGGCCTCATAATTAGCATTCCTGAAATCATGGTAAGAAATAAAATTAGGTATTTTTGTAAATTTAGACAGGGGGAAACAAATTGCTAGAGGTGGATAATACAAATCAGCAAGGACTAGAGGTAATGAGCGCTACTGGTAGTGACCTTATTAGAGCTTGAAAAGACAAGATCAAGAAGACCACCAAAGGAGTTATGGATGTTATTGCACTGGAAAGATTATGAAGGGAACAATAATCAGAAATGAGGGAAAGTGAAGGTGAAGAGACTCCCTTTGCAACCAAGCCAAGGTTATCAGAAGACCATACGATGTTGGGTAAGTTAGAGTCACCGATTAGGATGAAATAATAAGGAGAGTGGATGGAAATAACTTATAAATAATATTTGATATTTTCAATTATAATTTTTTTTTATAAATGGGGTTTAATATTAATATTATCTTAACTCGACATTAAAATGAATTAATTCATAAGTTGCTGCATAACATGGATACAAATTAACTTGTTAAATTAAAATAGTTAGAGTACCTAGTTACTTATAAAAATAAGTAACTTGTTATCTATAGCCAAGTAAAAAGTAACTTAACTTTTTAACACGTGAATGTCCTGCTTTACGGCCACTAAGTGTAGTGGTTTGTATAGGATATATATATTATGTATGGAAAATATTTAACTCGCGGTTTGTACAGGAAGATCGATGATCTGTGGATCTGTAAGAATGTGGTACTTCTAAAAGGAAGATGCCACGTTGATTCCTAGTTCCTACTATTATGCTGCCGTGGTGCCTCCACGTGTGGTGTATGAAAATAAAAACTTTTATGATTTTCTAATTGAATAATAGTTAAGACATTTTCGAAATTTTGTGAATTTTGTCTAAAATTGAACTTTAAATGCATATATATAAATGCAGTTTAGTTGTGTCATTCGTTGGGTAAATACGTGTGCGTGTTCATTACTAATTTACAATAAAATTATTGTTTATACTAACTTGTTGTAATATGACGGTGTGTCCTAAATGTCAAATATCAATCCCTCGTAAACAGTGGTGGAAGTTCAAAAAAATAATATGCATTTCAAATGTATTATTTTTATTTTTATAAAATAAATATATAAATAATATATGTATATATCAGTGTCTGGTGGGGGGGAGACCCCCTGGACCCCTCCCACCAACGTAAATCCACCACTGCGTGTAAAGAAGACAGTGTTCACTGTTCAATGTGATACTGATACAGTGATACATCTTACTCATACATGTTATGCCGTAACCAGTGTAACACATATGAAATGTTCAAAAATGGGTAAATATAGTCTTGAATATCTTAAAACTGTTGGAAAAAAATACAATTATTGCTAAGAGTAAATAGTGTATAACCACAGACTATATTTCACAGACTATATAAAAATATTAAAAATTAAAATATAGTCTGATGTGTACCAACCAAGAAATTACCTATAGGGAAAATAAATGGAAGATGACTTAATTCGCATCACTGTAATTATATTGCATACCTATACCTACTTTAAATATTTTATAGTAAGCTCAGTCGATTTAAGTGGGGCTTTCAAGTAACAAAAACAACTTTTCCAACTATAGGAAAAAATTAATATTACCTAGTAACATTTAAAATTATATCAGTGGTTCAAACTTCAAATAGTTCAATGCCACTTGAAATAATTTTGTAATAAAATAATGTTTTTAAGGGGGCTGGAGGGTAATTAATTTTCGGTCGAAAACGAAAACATAGCTCACGACTTCAATCACTACGCCCAATATAATGTTCTGATAATAATTTTGAAAGTAGATTTGAATTCGCCACTAAATTATCTATATCTATATGCTTTGACAATTTCATTTTTCTGATTTTTTTTTTTTTACTTAGAAATTCACTAACAAAAAGAGTAAAAATAGATTATATTCATAATTCAAATTCAAATACATTGATATAGAATATGAAAAATGTACGACAGTCAAAGCTTAGTAAATTTAGAGGAGAATTCAAATCTGCTTTCAAAATTTAAATCGGAACATCCTACTGAGCGTAGTGATGGTAGTCACTGGCAGTATTTTTTGAAAAAAAATGTTTGTAATTTTATAAAGTAATAAGAGGTGACATGTGCATTGTGCATGCGTGTATGTAAAATTACAGAAGTATTATGATGCCCCTATACAACGTGATCGGTACTACGAATTACACACACTAATATTCATTTACTTTCAACTCATTCACAAGACCCATATGAACTGAAATATAAAATGCCTAGTTTTTACTCCTTAAAATTGATTACGCTCCAGCCCCCTGAAGGTATGTTATATAAAATACAACTTTTAAGACTCAACAAATATTTATTATAACTGTATTAATTATAATCTACTCATTCATTTAGTTCATTACAATATTGAATAGTACAGGTATGTAAATATTTTAATTTATTTTTTTATAAATTTACGAGCATGCATATTATATTCAATATCGTGAGTATATATAATGCATAAATACGTATTTAAGTGATTTTTATATTCATACAAATCCGGTAGTTAATTCTAATATATTATAATATAAAACAGAGAACAATAGAATTGCTGAAATACCTACTTTTCTCTAATATAATTTACATACACCGATATCACTGAGTAATAAAATCCAACTGTCTGTAAAAAAAAAAAAAATCAATCATTATAATTTTATTATAATATTATTAAACTTTACTAAATAGATTATAAATCACTATTTAGTCATGCAAATAGCCACACCAGGCACGTCGTCAAAGGGGGGCTCAGGGGGCCTGGCCCGGAACTGGCCCCCTTGATTTTGATTTTTAAATATTATGGTGTTCAATTATCCCAAACCGGCTAATTCCTGAATGTATATTATATGGTACTCCATATAGTTAACGATAGTATAACAAAAATTAAATTCCGAGATTCTATTTTATAAAATATATTCGTCACTCGACAATTTTAAATAAGACAATAATACGTATAGATTGAAAACTAGCAAATCTGTTTTAGTGCATTTAATTTGCACAATATTAATCTCAACACTATCTGTATAAAGTATAATAATATAGTATATTATATTATATCGGAGGTATTAATGTATATATTTCTGGACTTTTGGTATTTGGTGACTAAATTATTTTCATAAATTGTTTTAATTAATTAATGATTTTATTCATGACATTTTGATTTACCTAATTGATAATATTATAAATAATTTTTCATACTAATAAGTATTTTTATTATTGTATATTAATGTATTATACAGATATAATGCTTAACCAATACAGACAATATATTGACGTGCGTGAAGTTGGCCCACCCATTTTGGCGTAGCGACTCAAAATCTTCACCAATAGTATTATTTTTTATGGATATTGTCTGATAAGGAGACGAGTGATATTAGGTATAAAAAACAGAAAGGGGCCAAAAAATGTTGGTCCCCTCATAGAAAAATGTCTGGCTACGTGCCTGAGCCACACTGCCACAGGCCACGGGGTGTGCCATTACACACCTGTTACACCTGTGCCCACGCCTATGATCTACACTCTCAGTAATAAAAAGTTTAAGTACGGTGAATGAGGGGAGGCACAGGCCCCTTTGTGTCCCCCTTAAATACGCCCCTGTAAGCTGTAGTAATGCAATTGTTTTTGTATAAGATACATGTATTATACCTACATTTAATTCATTTAATTTAGGGATATTAGTTTCCACTAACAACTTAGCATTCGTCTTTGATTAGACAATTTAATTGTATTAAACATAATATTACTATATTAAAATATAAAATATTTCCACGTTAATAATTCTCGTTCTTGTATATTGTAATTTTTGCTGATGAGCATTATTCATTGTCATTGCTAACAATATCAATTTTTTACATTTCATATCCATTTCTGTCCAATTACTGCTATACAACCCGAATATTATAGAATATTTCTAAAACAAACATAAAGTAAACAATAGTCATTTACAAAAATATGTTGAATATGAATTACCGATTACTGTAATTTGTAATGAATACTTTTAAATTTATTTATTTGATTTTGTATACAAAATGTATTACGATTACTTATGTGTTATTAATTATTATATAATTTATATATGTTTTATTTCATTATATTTATTTGTAATTACTTTTTCATGTAAGGTATCGTATAAATAACACTTCAGATACATTTGAATGATATTGATAGTAAATCCTACAATACTTTTTGCAAATATAATTCCAGTAGTTAACTCAAATGTTGTATTAAAAATACTCTGGAACAAATTCGTTAAATATATGAAAGCATTTAAATTTAGGCTATAGTCTAAAAGGCTATAAATACAACATCTGTTAACATATACTATGATTGTAGTATTGTACATTTGTACAAATAAAATATATAAAAATAGTTATATTAGGTACTATATTACATTATTATTAATTGTAAGTGTTCTATTATGTTTATACGGTCGTACCACTAAAATAAACCAAAGTAGTATAATTGAACTGGATACAATCCACATTTCTAGTAAAACTGTAGTTCGAAATATTGTTAAAAATGCATCATATATTCTGTAAATATTAAATTTTTAATCAACCTTTGATTCGATGAAAAAAAATTAATCGTACATTTTTATATTTAAATAATATATTACAAAATGAACACATACTTCATAACTTTTTGATGGTCTGTTATCGTTGTTAATAAATCATTGTAAACAAACATCTAAATTATATTTATTGGTACTTAATATCTTGGTCATGTTATCAGTGCAATCTACAAGAGAACAATACCAATATGACAATATTCTCTAAAATATGTATAGATAACATATTAAAAAAAATTTTTGATTATGTTACAGAGGAAGTGTGAAAAAATACTGAATAATTATAAAACTCTAGCCTTCAAGAATTGATTAAACAAAAGATGAAAACTTATTTTCTTACTATTTGGGGAGTGGAGTGACTTATGTCCGACCAATTCGAACGTGTCGCAGATAGTTTGTAACTGACACGTATTATTGCTAAGCACAGCGTAATCAAAATTGTATCAATAATAATAATTTGAATCAATAAAACGATAATGCAAAATATTTCGATTATGTAAAATACATAGAAGTATGTGTTGTATGTTTCTTCTGAGAAGAGTAAATTCAAATTTAAAACGTTTAGGCGATAGTTGCTGGACAAGCCGTCATGATCTTTCATCAGTAAAAACGTGTTACCGAATACCAGCGGATACATTGCCATACCTATAACCAATAAGAAACACATTATCTTGAATGTGTACGTAAGCCTGATGGATAGATTTCGCCACAAATCTAGAATACGTCTGTGCTGTTGGCCGTAATTGGTGAAGTTGAATTGCGTGATCGATAAGCATTTCCATATATCTCCCGAGTCAGGCGCGTATCCAGAATTTTATTTCGGGAGGGGCTGAACAAAATTATCAACATAGTCACACAATAAAACAAAAAAGTGGGTAAGTGGATGTCGCTCTGCTGTACAGTAGGTTACAAGTGGGTCACTGTAATGGATGGTGTAAAATTTGAATTAAATGATATAATATCATTGTATAAGAAAAACGATTCTAAGCGAAAACGGTCCAGTCAGCCTATGATATTACTAAGTATATTTGATGATATTATTGTAAATAAAGTAATTTATATATTTACCTATTTACGTGGACCATTGTTTTAAATTTTTAATCCTAAACTATGAAAGTTGAACATTTTATAAATTTTTAATTACAAAATATTTATTACATTTTAAATTTGATAAATTTTGTCAAAATTCGAACTTTAAATGATTATAAGAAAAAATTGTGCCTATGTATTTTTAATACTTTTCAACTAATATTGTTACAATATATCAGGAGCCTTGCGTTAAATTTTCATGCTTTTTTACCCAACAAAAAAATTTTTATTGATATTTATAGAAAAAAAACTAAGAAAAATGAAAACTGTCAATGTCCGTAAATAGCTCAAAAAGAGGCAAAATATTTTCAAATTTTTTTGGTGTATAACAAATGAAAACATTCAGCAAAATTTTAAGTTTTGTGATTTTTCCGTATTTTGTCAAGATTCGAACTTTAAATGCTTATAAAAAAAATATGGTCTATGACTAAGGATTTTTAATATTTTTCAACTGCTATTGTAACAATATAGCAGGAGACTTGTATTAAATTTTCAAGCTTTTTTACCCAACAAATAAAGTTTTATTGACATTCATATTTTTAGGATTTGCTTGAAATTTCAGGGGGGGCTGCAGCCCACCCAGCCACCCCCATAAATACGCCCCTGTCCCGAGTAGTAGACAATGGTGTACATCTTGTAGTTAGCGAATACTATGTTTATCGAGGTTATTAAATACATCATTGACTCAATTGTGTTTTTCGTCCAATAATAAAATCCACTTAAACATAGTATCAACGATATGAGACATTGGTACAACATTAAAATTACAAAGATACTTTTGTAAAAGTTGTAACGACCACAACATTTTACTTTTTCGGAGATCAAATTTTCATAGAACCAGAGGATCTTTACCAGCATTTGGTTCAGAATTAATTCGTTATCGTCACAATTTTTAATAATTATCGATATTCGAAGGTTTAGTGTATGTTTTGCCTGTCTACAAACATACCAACAATATGAATATATAATAAATGAATAAACATACTTTTTCAGAAAATTAAGCTAAAAACAGTTAACATAAAAACAATATTCTCAGAAATGAATTTATATTTTTACTATACTGGCTAGTTTTTGTACCTAATTAAAATACATTACAATAAGTATGTAATAAAATATTTAATTTGTATCATATACCTAATGAAAAGTAGGTACGCCTCATAAACGGAAGGAAACTAGATTGAGAAATCGAGTTTTTCACCTCTATGCGCGTGCGACTACTAGAGTGTTAGGCGAACTTATGAAACGAAATTGTATTTGTAAGGTTGTCTCTTTAATAAATTTAAGAAAAAAATGATGTATAATTTATACGGTATACAATAATAATAGCTTTAAAAGAATATTATTATTTTGTTTCTTATAATCCTATCAATATTTATTTAGTTTAGTAGGTGTACCTATGTAAATATTAAAATATATCATTATATCCGATATCGAATACATAAGTAGCAAATAGCTATGTGATGGCACTATAATACTATTAATAAATTATTAAAAAATATTTATTATTAACAATGAAAACCTATACCTACCTTAACTTATTTAGACGTTGTTTTCCGAACTAGAGAAATTCAATTTATTTTTTTGAACGATGATCGAAACTACAACGTAATTTTTTAAAGGAATTTGTATACAATATACATAATAAATAATTTAGTTAGCTGCAGCTGACATATATCTCGTAATGTTTTATTCATATTCAGTACGTACTGTCTTTCCCTTCAGGCTCGAGCTGCCTATACAATCATTGCATTTACGAAGGTATAAAGGAAACACGAGTAATAATTTGTACTTTGTTTATGCATAATTTACTTAGGATGAACTAATATTACGGTAAGTGACGTAGATGAATATATAAAATATTTAGGTATTTAGGTAGTATATGGATTATTACATAGAATTGTGTAATTTGCAATATAGTTATTATATAGTTTCATTATAGGCCAGGCAAAGAAGAAAAAAATCCCAACCAAGATTTTTTTTTTTAAAGTTTTAATAAAATATGCCCTATAACATACTAAAAGTCCCCATTGATAGAACTGGAGCTTTTTTTTTATAAGCTCATGCAAGTTTAAAAATATGAGCTTTTTTGAATATCTCAAAAAATAATAAAAATATCAAAAAAAGTTTCAAATAAAAGTTATTTATTAGACAATTTACAAAAAAAAAGTTACCTTATATTTTTTCATTTAAACAAATATTTGGCAAGATATATTTGTATAAAAATTGACAGTCAAAAAATTATTAATAAATTTCTCTCTCTTTCCGTGTTAAATAGTTTTTACACTGTATTAAATATATTTGTGTGTTCTACAAACTATAAACATGAACGATTGAATTCTAATAACATAGTAAAAATTGTTTTTTTTTAAAACTTATGATAGCAAAAAATTTGTATGATAAAAAAAAAATTATTATAATTTAAAGTTAATTACACTACATATAGTGTAGGCAGATCATACTTTTATGTTTCATATTCTTCTTCTTCTTCTGCGATTCCATCTAATAATTCTGAAAGTGTACAACCTTCTGTACAATCAACCTCTATTTCTATAGAATTTGTGCACCATTGGCCTTTGCAATGTACACATATAATTGAGCACTTAAGACCTAGCTGCTTTTCGACAACCACAGTTTTTACCACTACCTTTTGTACAACTACATGATATACATTTAAGTAACTGATCGGGTGCTGGAGCTTTCAGTGTAGTAACTGGTAACAAAATATTATTTTGAAATGTCCATCCCCAATCCTCCGGGCTAGCCACAGCTGCACTTGCAAGTAAACTCTATAAGGAATGTTGTCTGACGGCTTCTTCTGTTGGAGGAAGTGACGCAAGATTAATTTTGTTTTTTGTAGCACATTTTGTAAACCGTTTATAACGTTGTTGGTTCAAAGACTTCTCATTTTCTGATGCGCCATATAAATTTAAAAAACATTTACCACCATTTTTTGCTATTTTCTCATGTGGCTCATGAGATGAATTAAGATTATTAAAAATTGAAACGATTGAGTTTATATCCTTCTGTTTATCTAGTATTTGTACCCATTTTTTTTCCTTTTTGGAATAAAGCTGACGTTGTATCACAACCACTTGGCGCATGATAAAACAATATTTTATTTATCATTGGTTTATCGTGGTTTTGTATGAAATATGAATTCAGTACTAAACATTTTTTTTTCTATTTTTCCTGAGCAAGGTTTTAGAAAATAAATATTATTTTCTCTAGGAGTTAAAGCAATTAGAAGTACTAACAATTCAATGTCCTTACCACGGACTAAGATATACAGGACTGGAAACGGAGTATTATCAGTGGAACCCAAATGTTTTCATATGGTACATCACGGACACCAAGTGCCATCTATTTAGTGGATTTAGCATTGAACTAAAATAATATGAATACCAAAACAATTTTTATTATAATTATTATAACATAATATTATTCTTTATTTCTTTTCAACATAGGTAGGCATTTTACATTAAAAAATATATATTTTGAAACAAAGATATAACTGTTACCTATGTGTGAACTAATTTTGCAAACTTTTTGTATATCTTAGTCCGTGGACAAGACATATTAATAATTTTATTTTAAAATTATGTTAGCAATGGTTTTAAATAATATAATATATTATTTTTTACTATTTTTATTTTTTGAAATGTTTGTAATGTCGTTGCAAAGGTTTTCAAAAAAATTTATACTAAATTACACATTATTACAGTTATAATATTATAATAAAAATGTTCATTATATAGTATTTAATACTATTTATACTATATTCATACCATTAATATTTATTTTACTTCTAGAAAAGATATATTAAACAACTTGGACGAGGGTTATAGACATTTTTACTAAGATTTATAATTTGTTTCTACTGGATTAATCTTCTTTGGCCATCCTTGAACTGAATGTTTCAAATATATTATTGATAGGAGTATAAATGAATCTTATCTTATAAACCCCTATTTAATTATTTCTAGTTAAATTAACTACTATTTATCTTTAAAAAAATTATAGTAGTTTTGTTCACTAATATGTTATTATCAAATTACAGAAATAAACAAAAATTTTTGGAATTTGGTAATGACGTAATGTTGAAGATGAAGGAGAATAACCAATAACCTATGTTTTTTTATTTCTGATGAATTTTTTTATTTTTAATAACTTATTTTTGCAATCATTTAACACAATTTATCATCAATTAAACTTGTTATTAATTACACCCATTGTCTTTTTAAGAATTGCTAATTTATAAATATTTTTTAGTGATTTTATACCTTGTTATTTAAATACATTTGTATTATGATATAATGATATATCAAATTGTGATTTGTTTTCTTATAATAAAGAGTTCTAGACTAACACATATGTATATTTTTGGGATTTGATTGTTACTTACACAGGATTTAGTCATTGCATTTGTGTACTCCATACTTTCTATTCAGTTTTGTGTAACTTGCTTCATAAGCAAAACTGATTAAATAATTTAGCATATCTTTTTGAATTTAGAATACCTAAATACATTTGATTTCAAGACATTATAGGCTGATAGACGATCTTCTCTCAGAATTGCAGTGGCGGACTGGGAGAAAAAAACAGCCCGGGAAGATCATAATTTTAGAGGCCTGAAGTATACTAATGGCCCTTTATATAATATATCACAAAAAAAACCCTTAGCTCGCGCCACGACCGTGTCGGTGGATATAAATAATAATAGTCTTTAGAAAAATTAACGCTCTATTTTGTATTAAGTAAATCTCATATTGTACTTAATTGTACTTTATTGTTATTATTTGTATTTAAATTGAATGTCTAATTTAAGAGCCTCTCACGAGTCTCACCCAAGCTTTTGCTTATAGGAGGTGGCAGACTTACTACTGTATTTATAATTTACAATATGTTGGGAATTGTTTGCAAATAAAATAAAATTGTTATTATTAACTGAAATTCTAATGCTGCGGGCCGACGAGAACGATAAAAATACTAGCTGGCTAGTAACACACGCCGTCGTCTGGGAAATTTTCTCGGAGATCGGTCTATGTGTTGAACGATTTGTATTTAGCTCATTCTCGATTAAATCCAAACGCAAATATTATCTTCTTTCAAAAAATAAATTATGGCAACAAACTTTAACAACATCGACCGCGTCGCAAAAACATAATATTACTGGAAATGGTGGAAGAAATTTTGGTCAACAAGATGGAACTCGCTTTGGCCGATGAAACCTACGAATATCTCGTTGTCGTTCTTGTAGTCGCTCCACTTCTGTCTGCCATTGTACAGCCACTACAGCGACGTTCAGACCCTGGAGTCGGAGCGCGAAGGCTCGACTCTCGGAGGCGCAGACGGAGAGGAGTTGGCTGAAGACGTCGATGAGACCGTCTCCCCGCACTGTGGCGGAGTGCCGAGTGGCGACGCGCTGTCGTCTGCTGCAGAGTCGGAGCTCGGTCCGATCCCAGAGACAGCACCGCTCGGCGACGACGACGACACAGTAAGAGAAGACGGAAATTCGAAGGTTTCTGAAGCAGAAGTGGAGGATGTTTTGTGTCCAGAAGACGATGGATGTATCGGATGAAAAAATCGAGACCGCCACAGGAGAAGACCGGAAATGGAGGGGAGGATGCGGGAAAGAGCACGGACGGTGCGCGGCGGTAAGACACCCGCGCACGTTCTCCGACCTGCACCCGCGGCGCGACGGGTTCGCTGGCGTCGCGAGCTCGGTCGTCGATGACGCGCGAGACCCTCTGGCGGCTCGGCGAGCGCCGGACCGCAGTTACGGTCACGTGATGCGATGGCGGCGGTGGACGGCGACGGTGGACCGCGGCTAGTAGACGTACCGGCGTGGGCAACGATTCCGACCCGACGGTACACCGACTCGGTACGACGGCCCTGGCGGAGACCTCGGCACGGGGTGAGTGGTACGGAGATTCGAGTGCTAGGAACACGGGGACGTCAGCGCCGCCGGACTCGCAGAAACTTAACCGTTTCAGGGTCTGGAGGCGCGGGGCGGCCGAAGGGACAACGCCAGGGCGAAAATTACCAAAAGTCAAGGATCGCGCTGCAGTGGTCCGCTGGCTCTCGCCTTTTCGCCCAGCGGTAATCCCAAATCGGCCGTTTCAATCGTCCCCACCAGATCCGCAGCACAGAATCTCATGTCGCTGGCTCCACGTCTTGGTCTTCGCCGTCCGTCGTCACGAGTCGTCACGCCTTCGACCGTCGCCGTCAACCGTGGTCGCAACCGTGGCCGTCTCGGTCTGGCCTCGCCGGCTGGGCAAGGTCGTCAAGCGTACGAGCAAACGCGCCAGCAACACTCGTCAACCCGCGGGACAGGTCGGAGAACGTGCAGAGGTGACCAGTGGCCAGCAA
The DNA here is from genome assembly GCA_949089665.1 of Macrosiphum euphorbiae. Lineage (NCBI taxonomy): Eukaryota > Metazoa > Arthropoda > Insecta > Hemiptera > Aphididae > Macrosiphum > Macrosiphum euphorbiae. Next base: position 12,746,554 of record CARXXK010000003.1, on the reverse strand, counting down.
CACTGCATTTCTGCACCAATCGCCATCTCGCATCCTCCCCCCTTGTTTATTGTGTCTATCCTGTCTGTCGTATTTTTTTTCTTTAAATTTAAGTCATTTCAAAATTGTTAAGTTGTTCACACATTTTAATTTCGGTTTTTTTTCTTCTTATTCGCGGCCTTTTTGTTATAATAAACATATTTTGTGAACACAAAAAAAATTTTGTTTCTTTTTTTTTCGTTTAGTTCAATTTTTACAGATTTAACGACTAAAAAACGTTAAAATATATATTTTAAATAAAAAAACTCGTTGGTCGATTTATACAGAGTATAAAGGCCGTATAAACGCTACACGAATATTATAATATGTTTCAAGAAATATTCAAGCCATCAAGTACGAATTACTGCGGAATAAATCATAAAATAACGTAATACACTGGCGGATATGACATGGACGGTTATATAAACCATACAAGAATTGTAAATAATAAAATGTATTGTGTAGAACGCTTGAACGTTAATATAGTCAAATTGACTCAAATAGTTGATACAAATTTATTATTACAAAATAATATTTAAAAAATTCAAAATTTTATTTCTACACAGGTAAAATAATAATATAATACTGCATGTCGAAAAATAACATTGTTTGAAACCATTTCGGTTTAGGTTGGAACCCTTAAATCCCCACGTATGTGTTAATATATAAATATATATATATATATATATATATATATATTTAATTTATATTTTCTACATAGGTAATTATTGACTTGAGTTGTAATATCCTACTTGATACCTATCTTTTGTACTATAGGAAATCACTTTTTGACGGTATGTAAGTTTCGACAGTTGAAGGTACAGTGTACACTAATATATTAACATAGGCATAACATTAGATTTTGCACTGAAATAGGTACATCATTATACATACTACAAAGGTAGCAAATATATATTTTAAAGTTAGATCCGAATATAGAATATAAATCAATATTAGTTATTGCTCATATCAATATTGATTATAACACGTCCTTGAATTTTAAAATAACTTTTAGTTAAACATACAATGCCAAAAACAGTGTTTAAACTTTAATATTATGTTATATTTTATAGAAAAAATAAAAACGTGTAAACCATATTAAGTAGGTATTATGAACTTTAAATATTAAATCCATACGACTATATACACTCAATCATATAAATTAAATATGATAAAAAAAATAAATTAAATTAAAATAATCATCACGATATAACTTCGAGTAGGTATTTTAAAATTTTTGTCTCGATAATATTTAAATAATATGATGTTTACACTATAACCCATAATATACCCCGATAAAAAAATACTATGTATAAATACATATATTATTACAATTTACTTGTTAGCATTTATATTTTATTTATTCAATACGAGATTACATATACCTGCTATACCAAATTCTAAAAAAAGACATTCATTAAAAATATGTGATTTCAGATAATTATTATAAAAGTCGATTTTAACAACTGTGTATCAATTAAACATGTTTTAAAGCAATTAATTATATTATAATATACGTATCTATACATTTTAAATAATAAAATCGTTTATGGTGAAATTGATTATTTTTTTACAATAATCTGATTAAGATATTTTACGTTATAAAAGGAAAAGAGAATATTTTCATTAAAAACGAGATTAAATAATGTTACATATTATACTGAAATACCTATGCCGTTACACATATTACGCTGTAAATTTTAATTTGTAAAATATTGTTGTAAACAATTTTATTTACGCATTCCTAATATCAAATATTACACTTCAATAGCAATACAACATAATTCAAAGTTAATAATAAAATAACTGATAAAACCTTTTACGTTGGAAAAAAAATTTAAAAAAATATATATTTAATTATACTGCAAACTGATGATCAAACAATGATTTATGCACACTAAAAACTGTTGTATTTCAACTTTCGGAGTTCAGTCGGCTTGAGAGAATGGCGAAGAGTTCAAAACCATTGGGTATTACATTCCATTGCAGTTTTTTTTTCTACCCCAAAACCACGGACTAAGATATACTTGTTCCCTTGTTCCCTTAAAAATCCATAAGTGGAAGGTGATCTGAAAAAAATTAAAAATTAATATTTTTGACTACTCTTTGTCTAATTGAATATTTTTACCTTATTTTCAACAACATGCATAACAAAATCCAATTCTCTGAATAACGTCTATTTTTTAAATTGGTGACTTTACTAGTTTACTAGCATTTACGATTTCTTGGACTATTGTTTTTTGTGAACTATTTAAGTTTGTATGTTCAACTAATTAATTTAATGATTTATTTGTTAAGTTCTTTGATTTATCTTGTAGTTCACTCAATGTACAATTTAATTGGTTAATTTTTAATTTAAACCTTTGAAAAATAAAATATTAAAAAGTATTTTAATAAATAAATAGGTAATTAGTTTAAATTAATTTTAACTTTTGTTGGATTTCTTAACATTTTTCGATTCTTTTATCATCCCTTTAATTATTTTGTGTCTTGTAGGAGTGAGAGTTGTTCCAACATATGTTTTAGTTCTTATAGATAATCTTTTTTTATACTCTTTAAAATAAGGGAATAATGAATTGCAAGGCTGGGCATTAACGAGTTAATAAGTTAAAGTTAAGTTAAAAAGTTAAGTTACTTTTAACTAAGTTAATTAACGAGTTACTTTTTTTTTAGAAGTAACTTCTAACTTAACGATTTACATTTTTCCCCATGTTATTCAGTAACTTAACGAGTTAATTAATTTTATTGGCACGTTAAGTTAATTTTTTCCCACACCACATATTATTTAAAATTAATTCAATTTTTTAAAATTAATTACATAAAAAAAAACCCGAAATATTAAATATATTTTATTAAATAATAATTTATAATAATCATAGTAAGTTTTTATATTGCATATTCACAGAAAATATTTTATAACTATATTTTTAGAGGGAAATATCATAGAGATGACTCTAACCGCGTCAAAGAAAAATATGACAATTTACTCAGTACCCATCCCATACACGACATATCACCTAACCTATACCTAATCATTATTAATATCATTACTTAATTATATTTTTATTCATTCATAGAATTACGGTGATAACTTGGCCCGTCGATGTAAATAATACCCGTAGTAGGGTGGTATTTACTATTTACCTAATTAAAGTATAATACACAAAATTAATATAAGTACCTACAGTAACTAATTTTATACAAACATTTATTCAAATATTGTAGGACATTTTTTGATTTATTGAATTATTATGTTATTTGTTAGCTTTAAAAAAGGTAGGTAGGTATAATTGTTAATTTTATTTTTAAAAAAAAGTAACTTATTTTTAACTAAGTTAAGTTACTTTTATTTTCTAATTAACATGTAACTTTTACAAGTTAAAAAAAAAAAGAAGTTAACTTTTAACTTTAAACTTAACTTACATTTTTCTATATTAACTTAACTTAACGAGTTAAAAAAAATAGTTAACTTGCCCAGCCTTGATGAATTGCACCTTTTACATCTTTTTTTTGAACTTGTTAGAATAGAACATTCATTATGGCACCAGGTTGTATTCTCTAAATAAGTATTCTTAACCCGAATTCCTAAATAAAAATTGGATTAGGTAGGTACCTATTATAGGTACAGCTATAAGCTACCCTGTACAGGTATAATACAGCTGTTTTATTTAACATTTAAAACTCCTTTAAAACCTTTAAAACCTGAAAAATGTATGACACTGGGACCTCCTTGGCATATTTCTTTTTGTTCAAACAATTGAAGGGTTTCAGTAATTTACAATGTATCAAGTGGGTATGTTAATTGTTGTAGACCCAAATTTTTAGGATTTCGACGCTTTTGATTAACATAATAGCTCACTTTTAAACTATTTGATTCAAAAACAATTTGTTTTTCAATAACAATTTTAGCTTCATTAAATTCTATGAATTTAATCAGCTTATACAATGCAACACTACATCCATCATGATATAATGACCAACCAACTGGCAATAATAAACTTTCATACCACAGTTTTGATTCCTTTAATAAATCATATGAACTATGAAGTTAGGTAGGTATATATAAATTAAATAATCTACATGGTCTATTATGACAATTAATCACAAACATACTATTAATGTTGGTGTTTGACATAATCTCTTAGGCTTGGGTTCACCAAACAATTCTTTCCTAAATGACTCAGTAACAGGTGTACAAGATTCTCGAGGTTCTGCAGGCAAATCATTTGTTTTGTGAATATCAAATGGTGAATTAAATACTGATGGAAAAGCACCATTTTTAGCCCAATTAAATTCCTTTTAAACTGTGTGTCTGTGTATAGAATTATTGAGTTATAATTTATAATTTATAATGACCAAGTAGGTACTTATATAGTACCTACCTAAATGGCTAAATACAAATAATTATGTTTTCTTACTTCCAAGTCATTACACCCACTATAACTGTTAATCAAATCTTCTTTCCTAAAATGTTCTATATAGTCTGATATAGACGTATGTAACTTTACGTTTATGATTACCATTTACTTCATTAATAATTTCCTCCCACGATTCTCGAACTTTAAACAACTGAACATTGGACCGTTCCTTAGTGGTACTGGTACATAAAAATACTGAACACTGGCGAGGCATTTAAATTTTATAATTTCAACACAAATGTAGAAAATAGTCGTAACTATTTAAATAAATCAAGCAGTAAATCTAGACGCTCTAGTAAGTAGTAAGCAAATTTCTAAAGTCTAAATACTCTACTATTTACTAATGGAATGAATATAAAATATGCAATGAGACCAATGTAATTTATTTTTCTGTGCCAATGTATTTATAGGGAAGTAAATAAGTAATGGTAGATGAGCTATAAGCCTACTGAATAGCGCTAGGTGTCCCACATGTACCTATTGAAAACATTTGGTATCCAGCCCTCTACCACCCTCCAGCCTTATCGTTACCAGTCCTGTATATCTTAGTCCGTGGTCCTCACCAACCAAGATAGTTTTAGGATGATAACTTGATACATTAATTTTATTTTAAGCATTTCAATAAATCGCATTGTATTATTATCATTTGATAAAAGAGGAAATAGCAAAAAATGGTGTTAAATGTTTTTATATTTATATGGCTCATCAGAAAATGAGAAGTCTTTGAACCAACTTGATGGCACCCGCAAGTTTGAAATTCAACATAAAAACCTGCACATCGGTAATTGTTATACAATTTGTACAAATTTGTAACCACAATTCCAAAATTTGTACATCCCCCAGTCACCCGTAAAATCCAAAATCGATTTCCGGGTGCCAGAGTCACACCCCACTTTTTGTAGTTTGTACAGTCGATTTTTGAACTCCAAAATGGTACCGACGATTGTTATTCCATTTGTACACATTTAAAATCCTAACATAAACATTTGCACACCTACCAAATGCCCCAAAATTTAAAGGTGATAGATATTTTGACTTCAGTTCTCAACTAGTTAGGTAGGTAGGAATATTTGGGAGCCAGTGCGGATGACCGCCGGTCATGGGTTCGATACCGGCCCCCGGGATTGTTCAATTGTTGTTAATTTGCAGCGGCCGTCTGGATTTTTTTTTTGAGCGGACATATTTTGTACAGGTAAACCATCTAAAATATTTATTTGAAACAGCTAAAATAATAGTTGATGTAACTAAACGGTTTACCTACATACATTTAGGAACTACAACTATTTGTCCAGTTATGCCGTATATAACTGTCATTTTTGGTTGAAGTAACTATAAATTTAGTAATACCAATCATTATTTTTTTTCTGTGATGGTTACCGTTTGAAAAAATAAAGTCAATTTTATTATTGGTAAAACTGCGTGTTTAAATTTTTTTTAAATGTTTTAAAAAAATTGCCTGTTAAAAATAAGAAACACAACTTTTTTTTTGTTTTTACGAAATTCCATATCATCGATCCATAATTATTAAAAAAAAAAAAACCCCGCTTACAATGACATAAGATACACCCTGTATATTTTTTGTATAGTAAAAAATTATACAATAATATAAAGTCGTTAATATGTAAAGATACAATTATTTTGAAGTTAAAGTTGAAAGGGGGTCCACTAAGTGTATGGTGTCCCGGGGCCCAATTCATCCTTAATCCGGGCTTGAGAGTGCATCCACTTACCCGCTTTTTAATTTTGGAAATACCCTTTACAAAATTGATTTAGCATAGTTAGGGGTTTAGCACAAATGCGGGACCAAGTAGAACAAACGGCACTAACGGAGCACAATCGAATGAAAAAAAAAATTTACAAATTCCATTAGAATGGGGCTGGGGAAATTGACCTATAGAGAACTCGCTCTCCCTGACAATCATACATTATATTATAATATAGTTATGTAAACAAAAACAAAAGAATACCTTTTCAGCAGTCCGTCAAAGACAGACATTTTACATTTACCGAGATCATACAACGTTTCAAAAACAATAAAGACAACCCCACAGGGGTATGGTCCTGTTCGATGGTCGTAAATATATAAGCATTAGGTAAATTATCGTGTAAGACGCTCGACGTGTTTCTTGAAATGTGTGCAGAAGACACACAATTTCACGAGACATAAATAGTTTTTATATTCTACCACCTGATTATAATACACAAAATATTATTATGTAATTACTAAGTATGCGCCCATGCACAATTAAATGATGATTGAAATTATTATTTGCGAATAATCCAAACGCACCGAAAGTGTGACATGTGCTTATATTGGAGCTACCTACGATCTCGTATTATTATATTATAATTATTTGTAGTGCTGCTAGCTAACGCTAGACTTTGCGAGGCTATTTAATGCTTAGGCAAAATATTAAGGAAGGTAATGAAGACAGCTTTTACAAATCAATAGTGAAAACCAAAAAGATACATTTTACTCACCCCCCATATTCGGTTTTACATTTAGTGTAAATTTCTAGTGTAAACGGTTTTTTGTTTTTGAATTTGAACAAAATAGTTCCATAAGAAATCGAGTGAATATCTATTTAATGTCGTGAATTTTTTTTTGTCAAAAAGCTTATAAAAATGTAATTCCACTTTTCAGCAGACATTTTCTTTTTTTGTTAAATACTTAAATGTAGACAAACTTATCTGGAATATTGTATTACATTTTCAAATATTATATTTAAAAAAGAAAATTTTTTAGGAATTTCTAAGTAAAAATAAATTGCACATTTCCGCGATTTATTTCTCAAGAATTTAAATGCTTATAAAAATAAATTGTGACTATGGATTTTTAATATTTATCAACTACTATTGTAACAATATCATGATTCATGAGCCTTGTATTAAATGTTCACGCTTTTTTATCACACAAATAACATTTTATTGACAATTATAGAAAGAAAACTAATAGGTACAATTGAAATCTGACAATGTTTGTAACCAGCTCAAAAAGAGTCAATATATTAAAAAAATTGTATGGTGCATGGAAAATGAAAATATAAACATTCAGTGAAATGTTCATGTATATTCAGCTATTCGGTTTGAATTACAACAAAATAAGAAAATCGCTACATGATATAATATAATATATAATATACTATATATACCATATATAGTAGCCTTGTATTAAATTGTCAAGCTTTTTTACCCAACAAATAAAGTTTTATTGTCATACATAGAAAAAAATAGGTGGGCAAGTGGGTGTCACAATGCTGTACAGAAGGATACAAGTGGGACACTGTAATATAGATGGTGTTATTTTTTAATTCAATGGTATAATATCATTGTATTAGAAAAACGATTCTGAGCGAAGACAGTCAGTCAGCTTATGATATTACCAAGTATATTTGATGATATTATTGTGAATAAAGTAATTTATATAAGTAATTAAATATATTGCAAGTTATAATCTATTTAAGTGGAACCTTTTTATACATTTTCAATCCTTTGCTATAAAAGTTGAACATTTTTAAGTTTTAACTACAAAATAATTATTAAATTTTAAATTTGATAAATTTTGTCAAAATTCGAACTTTAAATGCTTATAAAAAAATGTATTATGTATTTTTAATATTTTTCAACTTCTATTGTAACAATATATCAGGAGTCTTGAATTAAATTTTCACGCTTTTTACCCAACAAATAAAACGTTATTGATATTTTTAAAAAAAACTAACAAAATTAACAACTGAGAATGTACTTAAACAGCTCAAAAAGAGTCGAAATATTTTAAAAATTTTATGGTGTATAGAAAATGAAAATATAATCTTTCAGTAAAATTTTCATGTATCTACAGTTATTCGTTTTTGAATAACAACAAAATAACAAAATCGCTACATGAGAATTCGAGTGAATATCCAATATTGTAAAAATATGAACTTCAAACACTCATAAAAATGTAATTTGATATGCTTGTAGCAGTGGCGGTTTTCCCGGGGAGGCAAGGGAGGCAATGCCTCCCTTGAAAATTAGAGAATATACATGATTAATATTATTTAAATTATAAAATGTTGTGTGTTTATATTTTCAAATATAGACATTATTATAAAAGGGAAATAAATAAAATATATATTTAAGTTATGTATTGAAGGAACTATGGAGTGTACCTATCGTGATGCTCATAAGTCATAAGAGACTGGCCAGTGATCAGTTCCCGCGCGCAACTGGCGAATCGCGAATATAATATTAATATTATTATTATACCTACTGATATACTGTATTACTACATGTCTACATAGTACGGCTGCCCCTCCATGCGTCCCGTATCGGCGGCGGCTACCCACTTTCTCAGGAGGCAACTGCCGCCGCCGTTATCGATACGTTACATGTGTACACAAATGTACACACACAGATGCACATAAAATATGGGAATAGCGCATGCGCAATTCTCTGTGGAGACTGTACATAACCGTAGCCTCCGTCGGCAAACGTCACAGGCTGTGACTTGCAGCGCCTCAGTGGTTGACGATTAATCATTCTCTAGGTTTGGGAACAACTAGAATTTAGGCATTCAGGCATTCAGCATATTATTGTACAACTAATTATTATTATTCTTTAGTTCATAATATTGCACGTTATCACTAATAAGTTATTAATGTTATTATCAATAGCAATGGTATAATAAGTAATAACAATTTTTTATATGATTTAAATTGTATTATTTTATTTTCTGTGTGATAGGTACAGTACTACAGTGAGTGTGAGGGACAAATAAAGTAGTAAAGTACTATTAGAGTAATCAGTTTGTTCCATAAGTTGTTTTTAATTAATGAGTTTTGAGAATTGGGGGATTTGCGCTTACATGTCTAGAAGGGTATAATATTGTTGCCTCCTCAACAATTTTATGCCAGAACCGCCACTGGCTTGTAGACATTTTTTTTTTTGATAATGGTAGACAAACTTACAAATAATCTTGTATTATATTTTTAAATTTTAGATTTACAAAGAAAAATTTGTATGAACTCTTTACTCAAAATAATTTGCTTATTTTCGAGATTTTTTCGTATTTTGTCAATATTTGAACTTTAATCTCTTATACAAAAAAAAAACTGTGACTAAGGATTTTTAATATTTTTAAAATTTCATTGTAACAATATAGTAGGAGCTTTGCATTAAACTTTCAAGCTTTTTTACCCAACAAATAAAATTCTATTGACATTCATAGAAAAAAAGACAAATAAAATTGGAAACTGAAAATGTAAACAGTTCAAAATAAATCAAAATATATTGAAAGTATTATACATGTATAGAAAATGCAAATATAAACAACCAGTGAAAATTTCATGTACTTATATACATTCATTTGTTTTAGTTACACCAAATTGATAAAATACACACACAAAAAAGAGGTCAGGTTGCAGGTATCTAGAAACCTTCGGACCGCCGTGACGTACCATATTTCCCGTTATTCGCCGACTGCTCTTGTTATTATAATCAACATTTTGAAAATCGGGTGACTTGGTGACACGCAGGAAGGTATTTGGAACAACTCTGGGAAAAAAAAATTGGAAAAAAATTTGATAGCGTCGTCACAAAAAGAGAACATGAAAAAGGCCTGTTCTTTTATATATATTAGGATATACAATATCTGTTCCTTTAGGAACAATAAGAATATGTGATTGTAGAAAAAAATATATACACACATGAAAACTTGATGGGAGGAGTCAGTGGAGTCACCCAGTGGTAACAATACCCTTACTTGATGATTTTTTTTTCTTAATGTATATTGCTATACTTTAGATTACTCATTGAGAAGATCTCGACACCATTTCCTTCTGAGCCTCCTGGGAGGGATCCCAGGAATTGTTAAAGTGTCAAGGTTTAAGGTTTGAAGTGAGGGGGTTGGTATGAGAAGGAAGTTTTGAGTGGAATCGTTTGTAAAAAGTTACTGCTTCTTCGAGGACTGCTTTAATTTTTAGATCGGTGTGTAAAGTTAGGTTTGAGAATTTGAGATATAAGGAGGAGAATTTGTGATTTAACGAAGGATGTTATTTTGGAAGGTTTGAATTTTCTTAGTGCTGGATTTTTTGGTATTGCCCCAGAGCTGAAAACCATAGATCCACATAGGCTTAAACAAGGATTTATAAATTAAGAGTTTAGTATTTAATGGAGTGTGTTTGTTTTTGGAAATTATAGAGTTTTGAGGATGCGGAGTCATGCATTTAAGGCCAGCCTTTTAATTTTAATGTGATGTGACTACGGTCAATTATCAGACCTAAATATTTAGCCGATTGAGAGGAAGGGATTTGAATATTTTCTAGAGAATATTGTTCAGTTGTATGAAGGTATTTAATTGGTTAACTTTGATACGCCATTTTTAATACCAATCAGCCATGACGTCAAGGTGGAGTTGAAGATTGAGGGAATTATCAAAGATTATCATGGATAGAAATAATAGCCTTTTTATCGGAAAACAACGCAACAGTTGTGTACGGAGAGCAGTGATAAATATTGAATATTTTATAATTTTAATTGCTATAATTGATAATTTTCGAGATTTTGATAAATTTTATCAAAGTTGAACTTTAAATCGTTATAAAATTGAGCCTTATAAATGTATTTATAATATATAGTTTTTCTTTGCGCTTTTGAAAACTATTGAGAATTTTAAATTTTGACCTCCTGAATGCTCCAACTAGATTCACTTCCCATCGAACAAGAAACTGTTGAAGAAAATCGAAGTAGTGTTACCTACTGTCCTAAACAATGATTACTGATGAGTGATGACTGATGACCAGGGCTAGGATTTGTATGCAACAGCATGTTTTTTTTGTGACTTCTAATTATTGATTTTGTCAGTAATGTCCACGAATCACGTCATGATGAGATAAATGGTGGTGTTTTTATTTTGCATGTTTTTGCATATTTTGGATAAAATGCATATTAATGCATATATCGAATAAAATGAATAATATTGCATATTTCGATTATAAAAATGGGAAAAATGCATGTTTTATAGTATATTTTGTAATAATATAATTGAATATTAATATTTCGTATGTAATTCTAGCTCTGCTGATTAAAGTATAAAACTTGGTTTTTTTTGTCAAACACTAATTTTATTTTTATAAATACAATCCTATGGTACAATAGGTACCTATGCGATTAAAGATTAAATAGTTTGACGGAAAAAGATAAACACAATTAATAAAAGTTTGTTGGTCAATATAAAATCTAAGATAAGATATAATTTGTCCGGTATTATAGTGTATTACACACAATCCCACGTAGTAGTGTAGTACAGACCGTTCAGCTGTCCGCGCATCACCGTTTATTAGTATTGTGTAAAATTATTGTGATTTTTATTTACAGCCAACCTGTATTTCTATAAATAAATATTTTTTTTGTAACTATATTTTTGTGTTTATCTCATAAAAATTAAAATGCATATTTTTGCATATTTTGGTAAATAAAATGCATATTTTACAATTTTTTATTGCATACAAATCCTAGCCCTGCTGATGACGAACACAAAAAAAAGCACACATCATTGTAAAATAAATAAACTCATCGCATCGCTCAGAATCTAAAAAATAATAAAATTTTAAATGTCTTATGCATATAATTTAAGTCAAAACATTTTACAGTGTATAGAAAATGCGAATCTAAACATTCAATAAAATTTCATATATCTCCGGTAATTTTTTTTTTTTAAATTCAGGTACACCAAAAACCAAAATCGATTTGGTCGAAAACTAATTTTGAGTAAAAATGTCCGTATTTCCCATAGACCTATAAAATAAGTTATAACTTAGTTATATACAAAGAGTTAAGAGCTGCTAGACCAAAATAAAAAAGTAATAGCAGTCATCTTAGATTAGGCGAAAGATTTCGAACGGTAAATCATGCTGAACTTCTAAAAAATAAAAATCTTGCCTAGTTTTGGAATAACAAAGGATATAGCCTCATGGGGTTCGAAAGTTATTTCAAGAACAGAAATCAAGCAGTATCGATTAATGGCGTATTAAGCTATGAGGGAGTACTCAAATATGGAGTGCCTCAAGGCAGTGCAGTTTTAGTTCCTGTTTTGTTAATTTAATATATAAACAACATTTGTAATTTAATATTATTGATGGTCTAATTACCACTTATGCTGATGATACCAGCCTTCTCTTCCCCAGCAACACATGGGTCAATGATCATCATACAACAAAACAACCATACTAGTAAATAACATATTCAAAGAATTGAATAATATGTATAAAACTTACTTTGAGCTATGATAATAAAAATGTAATTTATTGTTAATTGTATACCTACAACTTATATATATACGGGTACCTTATATATACAATAAACATACAACAAACATTTCATTATTATTCATTATAAAATATTAATACAAACATAGTATAATATACATATTATGTGTTTAAGAACTTAAAATGATTAGTTCAACAATAAACCATTTATTTATTTTGATTTTACTTAAAAATTTAACTATTTCAAATTTATAACTTAATGTCACATAAATAATATTTTAATATACCTAATATGATATGTATACTGTATTTATCATTATTTTGAAAATGATTAACATTTTTCTGATTTGTCTTAAACGATCTTAAACGATAACTGACGGTAACGTTGCATAGAAAATGGGAGTATTGGGCCATAAATCAGGGTGTTAGGTTTTTTTATTTTGGGTGCAAAAGGGCTACTCTCTGGGGCGCGAATGAGCTAAAGCGCTTCTTGAGTTCTCTTTAAACTTAATTATGGGGTTGTAAGACATACCGACAAAGTGCCGGATTTAGCGAGGGTGCAGGGGGTGCATTGCACCGGGTCCTCAAGACCAGGCACGTAGCCAGGATCTTATTTTTTTTTTTGGGGGGGGGGGGTCGAAATAAATGTTAGTTCAATTTTTATATAATTATTTATTTATATATTTTATATAATTGTTATTAATTTTAGTCTGGAGTTTGTCTCGCAAAGTCGCACTCAATACTCATGTATGATTAATATCTCATGAAACTATGAAACCCAATAGTCAATACGAGATTTCCGATAACATATACAAATATCACATATCTGCGATAATATTGTTCGATAATAATTGACGTTAAACGACGTTGTTGACGTGACAGTGTGTCGTCCGTCGGGTCTCCGTGATATAATTCGACCCATAGATAATATTAATATTCGACCGTTCTATAGTGGTTTATTTTTGTACCACAACACAATAACATTTTGTTGAATAACACGTATTTTATATTAACTTAAATAATAAGGATAATGATTTTATGTGCCGGTGCACAACAATTTCGGGGGGAGGGCATGGACCCCCCTCCTGGATACGTGCCTGCTCAAGACCAAGGTCGTATTAGGGGCCTCAGGTTGAAGTAATACATTTTTTTAACTTTCTATAACTTTGTATTACAAAATTAACATATTTTATTATTTTAAGATGTTACTAATAGTACTATTTATTTAATCTCAGAGGCTCAAGCAGTCGCACTAGTGCAGTATATTGCTGGAAAAACTAATAAGATAACCGTGGCTATATTTATTTATTGTTTAATATAAACTGATTATGGTTTACGGACATGCTTATTATTTATGCAGTGTTATTGGTTTCGGGTATGTTATTTTGTACTTTTGTAAGTTTTATTTTTTGCGTACCTACTCTATTATATTAATTTACCATTTTGTAACGGGATAAACCGTCACTATATTAAAATGGTCCTTTTCAGGACCACCAAACACAACAGTATGGCAACATAATGCGACACAAGAAATAAACGCGACACACTAGAATAAGTAGTTTGCCAACAGGAAAGTTTCACGGAAATAACTAGCAAGAACCACATTAACGAAGCGAACACCAATGGGTCAAGGTGTGGTTATTGCTTATCAAAGCAACCATTCCCGACCAATCACAGGACGACAAAGGGAAACAAATAGTATATATACCGGGACAGTTCACCGGTCAAATCTACCCATACATCACTCAAAAAAAAAAAAAAAAAAAAAAAAAAAAAAAAAAAAAAAAAAAAAAAAAAAAAATTTTCAACCCACTGGTATAGGCTAAACGCCTGGCACAGTAAATATGCCCTAGGGCAGCCACACAAGCAAAGCAAAGCAAAGCGGTCAAATCTACTTTCGACAAAAACCCGAAACGTGCAGCCATACAATTACAACACCAACTCAACCTAGCTACCACATGGTTTCATCGCTGGAAAATCAAAATAAACCCTACCAAAACAATAGGTATTCTTTTCGGACGTTCCAATACTACTCACATCCCACCACTACTACTCAACAACCATCCAGTGACTTGGTCCAATCATGCCAAATACCTCGGCGTTACAATAGGGCGCAAACTCACCTTCGACAAACACGTTCAAGACATCATCAAAAAAGCCACTCGCGTCCGCGGAATTCTTTACCCCATTCTCAACCGTTCTAGCCCTGTCCCAAAATCTTCAAAGCTCAATATTCTAAAACTCTACGTCTCTCCAATTCTTTCTTATGCTGGCCCCTCTTGGGCTCCTTTCATCGGTCCCTCACATTGGAGACGTATCGAATCTGTCCAAAACATCGGCATTCGCACGATAACGGGTATGCCCACTATCGTTAAAAATTCGGTCCTTCTAAAATCAGCAAATTTCAATTCAATCAAAAATTCTATTCATAACCAATCTAAATCGATGTTCTACAAAAACTCTTTCTCTACTCATTCCCACGTCCGACTCTTAGGGAAATCTCACACCCCACCGTCCACAAAGTGTAGAATCAAACCCTACCCTTTGACATGGGCTGACCAACAAATTTAAAACCACCTTCCTAAACTTCCATCCACTAGTAGAGGCAAAAGCCTGGTATAGTTTCACGGCTTAGCCATCCCTCCAAAGCAAAGCAAAGCAAAGGTCAAATCATCTTATACTTCAGTTCACATCCGAACAAGTCCAACACCACTCAACTTGCAGCCAGCCTTCAACAGCAGCTCCTCAAGCAGCCGTATTCACCGCTCTCAACAGGGCATCAGCGCCCACGGTTCACACCCGAACCGTCACCAAACAGCCGTTTTCACCGCTCTCAGCAGGGCATCAGCGCCCACGGTTCACACCCGAACCGTCACCTAAACAGCCGTTCTCACGGCTCTCAACAGGGCACCAGCGCCCACAGCAAGCCGCCGCGGAAGCGACATCTTCACCAACAGCCGTTTTCACCGCTCTCAACAGGGCACCAGCGCCCAAAACAAGCCGCCGCGGAAGCGACGTCGACGTCAACACAAATCAGCCGTTTTCACCGCTCTCCGACAGGGCACCAGCGCCCACAAGTAAGCCGCCGCGAAAGCGACGTCCCTCCGTCAACAGCTGTCGTGGGGCCGCGCCCTCACATTGCCACAGCATCCCATCCATCCCCTCCCCAACATCCCACACCACCTGAAATGACCAGGAACAACAAGCGTAAGAAGGTCGGAGACCAACCGACCAAACCACCTTCAAAAATACCAAAACAACGTTCGGCTCCCCCTTCCCCAATACAATCTAACTCCAGTACTTCCGACTCTGAAACCCTAGACTCTTTTTCCGACTCTAGCACCTCAACCCACCACTCCCTATCATCACTTACTTCCGTACACTCAGTAAACACCTTACTCTCAGCCACTCAAGTTCCGTCCAAAACTCCTTCAGTCTCCAGACCTCCACCTATCATACTGAGTTCCGCTTCCTGGCGGAAGGCCGCGCCCACCATCTATTCAATCCAAAACTTGCAACCGAGCTCTCTATCAGCAAAATCCTCCGGCGACCGGGTAACCCTACGAGCAGCCGATACTACCCAATTCCGCCTGATCCAAAAGACTCTGTTACACCTGGGAACCGAATTCCACACTTTTTCTCTCCCCGAGGAACGTTCTGTAAAAGTCGTTCTAAAGGGCATTCCGACTGATATATCAACTGACAAACTAAAAGACGAGTTAGTTACTCTAGGTTACTCCGTGAACTACGTCCGCCGCTTTGGTACCCCCGAAAAACCTATGCCGATATGTGTAGTGCACATCGCCGCAAATCCGTCTGCTAAGGACATTTTTCTTCTCACAAACTTGTTTTATTTGCAAATCTCAGTTGAACCCCTCAAACCCTCCGGCCCGGCCCAGTGCTTTTCATGTCAACGCTTTGGCCATGGTTCACGTAACTGTGGTCATCCGCCGCGATGTGTAAAATGCGCCGGTAACCACAATGCAAACGCCTGTCCAAAAACTCTCGAGCAACCTCCGACATGCTGCAACTGCGGCGGCCAACACACGGCAAATTTTCGTGGCTGCCCCCAATTCATGGCCCAGAAACAGCAGGTATCTCCAACTCCAACCCAAGACTTCGTTCAAAATAAATCCTCACACCCAATCTCAACCCCCCCTCCTCCACCACCTCACCCTAAACAAAACACTACATTGACATACTCCGCAGCAACATCAAAATCAGCGCACTCTTCTTCAAATTCTCCAGTCCCACAACTAAACTTGTCGCTGATACTAAACCTGCTCACCAACCTACTGACTGCAATATCCAATAATCATGATCCGAAAACTCTCATAGAATCAACGATCAAAACATTCCTGTCCATACTCTCGCCCCAAAATGAATAACTTAAAAATCCTATTTTGGAACTCCAACGGTATCAAACACAAACTCAACGAACTACGCTCCCTCGCACTCCTACTGAAAACTGACATAATCTTACTAAATGAAACCCATCTACCACCTTCTTCCAAACTTCACATCCCAAATTTCTTCACATACAGGAATGACCTGCCGCCCGTCCGCGGCTCGCCTGCTCACGGCGGCACGGCTGTTCTAATCCACCGACGCATCATTCACCAACCTATAACTCTTAACACACTCATTCAAACCTCTTCTGTCCTCATCCAACTAAACGGCCACGAAGTCCTTGTATCAGCGGTATACAAACCACCAGGTGCAACACTCACGTCTCACGACTTGGACTTGTTGACCCAAAGTGCCGAATGGCAAATCTCTGCAGGTGACTTCAACGCCAAACACCCTCTCTGGTATAGCCACTCGACAAACGCTGCCGGTCGCGTACTTTTTGACCACGTTCAACAATCGGACTATACCATTACTGCTCCCTCATCCCCCACACACTTCCCGACAAACGCTAGATACAGACCTGACATACTTGACATCGCACTCGTTCGACTACCTTATCCTACTCAAATCGACAACCTCAACGAGCTATCTTCTGACCACAACCCTATCCTTCTGGAGACCTTGTGTACTCCGGTATCATCGTCCCCTCCAACGACAAACCGCTTCATTAACTGGACAAAATACAAGACAATTCTATCCAACTTACCAAACCCAACTGAACGACCGACCATCAACAGTGAGTCAATCGATTTGGCAATTGATACTCTCACCAAAAACATACAACACGCGATCGAAGCTAGCGTATTTACCCCTAAACACAAAAACTCTTCCTTTTTACTACCTGACTACATAAAACTTGAAATAACTGAAAAAAAACCAATTACGCCGTCAATGGCAAAGAAACCGTGACCCGACTACCAAACGTCAACTTAACGCCAAAATCTCATTAATCAGAACTTTACTCGAAACTCACAAAACTGACCAGTGGGACATTTTTCTTAATTCTCTTGACCATCAGGACGGTTCCATATACAAACTAAACAAATGTCTCCTCCACAAACGTCCTGCATCCCACCCTCTTACCGGCCCCAACGGCCTAGTTTTTCCGGCCATCGATCGAGCCGAGTTGATAGCCGACTCTCTCGAACTCCAATTCCAACCAAACCCTGGTCCCGACCTTCCAGAAGTTTCTGCCCACTCCAACTCGCTTCGAAACATAAATATCACAAAATCTAATTTATTCACCACTCCTGGCACAATCCAAAAAATCATAAACACCCTCCGCAAAAAGAAAGCCCCTGGTGACGATCTCATCACCAACACTGCTCTTAAATTTCTACCAAATAACATTTTACTTTCGTTAACACAAATTATAAATTGCTCCCTCAGAATTTGCTACTTTCCACGTGCTTGGAAAAAAGCAGTAATAATTTCCATCCCCAAGCCGGGTAAAGATCACACACTTCCCGAAAATTACCGACCTATCGCTCTACTCTCCTCCATATCAAAAATTTACGAACGAATCATCCTCTCTCACCTTCAAACCAATCTTCGAGACAAAATCCGCCCAGAACAATTTGCCTTCAGACCTGAACACTCTACCACTCTACAACTGACCAAACTTACTCACCAACTTAGTCAGAACTTTAACGACAACGTAAACACCGCCTCCATTTTCCTTGACGTGGAAAAAGCCTTTGACCGGGTTTGGCACGTCGGTCTCCTCTACAAACTGTCCCAACTCAACATCTCGACTGAAATCGTTAAAATCATCGAATCCTTTCTCACTGACCGCACTTTTGTCACAAAAATCGAAGACTCGTTCTCGTCCACCAGACACATACTCGCAGGCGTCCCTCAAGGATCCTGCCTTTCACCTACTCTCTACTTGACTTACATTAACGACATACCAACAACTCCTAAAGCTCACCTCTCACTATTCGCTGACGACACTATGTTCTTTACTTTCGACAAAAACCCGAAACGTGCAGCCATACAATTACAACACCAACTCAACCTAGCTACCACATGGTTTCATCGCTGGAAAATCAAAATAAACCCTACCAAAACAATAGGTATTCTTTTCGGACGTTCCAATACTACTCACATCCCACCACTACTACTCAACAACCATCCAGTGACTTGGTCCAATCATGCCAAATACCTCGGCGTTACAATAGGGCGCAAACTCACCTTCGACAAACACGTTCAAGACATCATCAAAAAAGCCACTCGCGTCCGCGGAATTCTTTACCCCATTCTCAACCGTTCTAGCCCTGTCCCAAAATCTTCAAAGCTCAATATTCTAAAACTCTACGTCTCTCCAATTCTTTCTTATGCTGGCCCCTCTTGGGCTCCTTTCATCGGTCCCTCACATTGGAGACGTATCGAATCTGTCCAAAACATCGGCATTCGCACGATAACGGGTATGCCCACTATCGTTAAAAATTCGGTCCTTCTAAAATCAGCAAATTTCAATTCAATCAAAAATTCTATTCATAACCAATCTAAATCGATGTTCTACAAAAACTCTTTCTCTACTCATTCCCACGTCCGACTCTTAGGGAAATCTCACACCCCACCGTCCACAAAGTGTAGAATCAAACCCTACCCTTTGACATGGGCTGACCAACAAATTTAAAACCACCTTCCTAAACTTCCATCCACTAGTAGAGGCAAAAGCCTGGTATAGTTTCACGGCTTAGCCATCCCTCCAAAGCAAAGCAGGTCAAATCATCTTCCACACCAGTCTTCAACATCTCTTCTACAAGTCAACAAACACTTTAGAAGACCCGAAGACCTGAAGACCCGAAGACCCGAAGACTAACGACGCAGCAGCAACACCGACCTGAACGACGCCGGCGAAGCTGATTCAACCTAGCCAGTCCACGACGACGCACCCTGAACACACCGGTCTAACGTGATCGCTCGATACCGCCGAGACTCAACAGTACCCGGTATACCTGGCTAACAAGCGCCACTTCACGGACCGACGACACCAAGCCTACCGTGTGCATCCAGCAATCGACGACAACGGATAGCCGCCACACCGGGACCTGATTAACCCACCGACGGCAGCGTATAATATAATTATACTCCGACGATCCACTACTGTCAGTCCACCCGTTCAATCGAGTCCAGTCACGCCGTTGGACGAATATCAAGACACGCCGGGAACCGACTTCGTGACTTGGCCAATCGACTATTCAGCAAGCCAATACAAGTAATACCACGTTCCCCCCCTACGGTGAGCTTATTCGAGTTTCACCGCGAGGAAGAACCGAACCCACACGACTTGCTCGAGTCCGTGCACGGACGGTTCCTACTCTCCCTTATCATTATTGTATTCTTTCTACGAAACGTATAGGCAAATCCCGACTATTGTTTTGCTCGCGCCTCTTCAGGCCCGAACCCGCCCGCCGCGGCCGCTTCTTCAAGCCTGCCGCGCGGCCCGGGATAACTTGCCCCGATCATTATAAACATTATTTAGTGATTATACAATAAACGATACTATAACGATACATAACGCATTGTTATTCACGATCACGGACGTCCCGGAAAGACGCTCCGTATCAACTGGCGCCCAACTAGTGGTTCACCCACACCCAACTACTCAAAAAAAACGACGAAAACTTTACTAGTCGGTACGGCGAACGCGAGTACCCAACGATAAGAAAAATACGCAAGATTCTACATCGAAAGACAATTTAAACTAAAAAACCGGCATAATGAATACCAGAAAAAACAAACGAAATCAAAATCAACTTGGACTAGAAGGGGAAGTACAGTTATTGGAGAAAACTCGGCAATTGGAGGAAAAATTAGAAACATTAGAAATCACTGCACAACAAATGCAGGAAAAATTCGCAAAATTAGAAAAACAATACGAAACACTTCGACAACTCGTTAATGATACGGATTCGAAAACATTAATAAAATCAATGCAGCTGGAAAAAGATATTCAAGCATTGCAAACAAAGTTAACTACAAAAAATGACGGGAACACGACAAACAACATCACTAAAACCATAGTAGACATCACGGCACCTACATTTAGTGGAGAACTAAAAGAAGAGCACCCAAAACAATTTTTAAAAGAAATAAACAACTATTTGGAACACAAACAAGTCACCACAATTAAAGAGAAAATGATAGTCATAGAAAACAGCCTCAAAGGAAAGGCAGCAAAATGGTATGCAATGATCAAAGACGCAGCATTAGACGAACCAACATTTAACGAGCTATTTTTAAAACATTTTTTCTCTGAAAGTCATCAATGGGACATTTTCATCAAATGCACCGAAGCAGGAAAAAAACCAATTAAGAAGGATTTCCAGGAGCATTTTCACCACTGGATGGCAGAATTAAAACATCTTGACTCACCAAAAATGAGTGAGGAACAAGCGATCAGTCTAATTACAAAGCACTTCCCGATATCCATTCAAGCATACATACAAACAACTAATGATAGAAAATTTTTACCTATTTGGGAAAAATTGGGCGAATTAGATAATAGTACAAAACTAGAAGAGGAGATACCAGCCCAGAAACCATCCATACGCACATACAACAGACAGAACAACGCGTACAACAGAGTACCATTCCAAACAGGTAGCCAGAATCAAAGAACCACAACAGACTTACAAAAACCTTACACAAAGATAGCACAGAACCAGGAAAACAACCACAAGCCCAGCATCAGGCAACTAACCACAGAGCAGATGGAGTTCAATGACAACACTATAATCCGCGGTGGGGAAGAATTGAACGAAAGCGATACTGAAGCAAAAAACTGGGAGCAGGGGACGGTAGAAGTAGATCATCACCAGTCATAAAAACCCTCGATCTAAATAACAAAAAAAACCAACCACCGGACAAATCAATTAAGTTATTAAAAGCAAAAGATTTAACGAAAGACGAAGATTTCGATATCACACTCAACAACATACAACAACCAGGATGCCCATACATAAAAATCATTATAAACAACAGAGAGTACGAAATGCTGGTCGACTCAGGTGCTGAAATATGTGCAATTTCAGAGGAATATTACAAGGACATAAATCAAAACGACAAAAATATACCAGTCATCCCACTAACAGGACTCAGCATACACAACGCAACAGGAAATAAACCAACGAAAGTAAATAAACAGATCCTATTACCCATCGAGATAGAAAAAAAAAAACAGATACATACACCATTCATTGTAATAAATAACTTAAACGAGAAAGGGATATTAGGCAATGATTTTTTGGAAATAAACAAATCAACGATCGACTACGAAAAAAGAAAGTTAACAATGAAGATAGACGACAAAATCTATGACATACCGTTTTTAAGGAAAAACGGGAAACAACCAATGCACCTACGAGCAATATCCACGCAACCAATCATGGAACCTATCGAACAAACACAGCTCAACACACTCCCAGAGTGCATTCAAGAGAAACTAGACAGATTAATACGGCAATATCCTAGAGTATTTCGAGATACACCAGGGGAAATAGACGGTTATGAGTGCAAAATAAGATTGAAAAACGACAAACCAATCAACCAAAGACCATATCCTATTCCAGTTACTAAACGCGAAGCAGTCGAAAAAGAAGTTCAGCGTATGGTAAACATGGGGATAATTAAACAATCGAGATCACCATACTCGGTACCGATAGTACCAGTTTTCAAAAAAAACGGTGAGGTAAGATTATGCTTGGACGCTAGAAAGATCAACGAACAAATCATTCCAGACCGTGAGTGTCCGATGACAATAGAAACAATTTTTTCTAAGTTCGAAAAAATAAAATGCATTAGCACTTTGGATCTTCGAAGTGGATATTGGCAAGTAAAACTAGAAGAAAAAAGTATGGACATGGTATTGGGCCCATTACTACAATCCTTTGTAACAATATACGTCGACGACATTCTAATTACGTCAGAAAATGAAGATAGCCACTACGAACACATCAGAATGGTTCTAGAAAGATTTGAGAAATACAATGTCACGATCAACATTGATAAATGTCAATTCTTTCGAAAACAAGTGTCATTCCTAGGACATATCATCTCAACCGAGGGAATAAAAATGGATATGGCCAAAATAAACACAATTCAAAACTTTAAAACACCAAGCAAGAAAAAAGAAATCCAAAGTTACTTAGGATTCTTGAATTTCTATAGAAAATACGTAAAAAATTTCGCACATATAATAGAGCCGTTAATTGAATTAACCAGGAATAATGCAAAGTGGACATGGGAGGAGAAACATCAACAAGCTTTTGAAGAATCAAAAAAGGCATTTTTAAAGGAGGTAATAATAACATTCCCGGACTTCACGAAACCACTATATATCAATACAGATGCATCAAGCGTAGCAATAGGAGGTGAACTATATCAGCAATTGGACAACAACGAAAGAGCAACACTCGGCTATGCAAGTAGGACACTCAAACCGCCCGAAACCAGATATACAACAACTGAAATGGAGGCATTAGCCCTTGTATATTGCTGCAGCAAATTTCGACAATACATACTAGGCCACAAAACAATCATACAGACAGACCACCACGCGTTAATCTTTATGAAGAGTTGTAGGCTGACTAATGGACGTTTAACCAGATGGACATTAGCACTACAAGAATATGATTTGGACATTCGATATATTGCAGGAAAGGATAATATAATAGCAGATACACTTACACGGTACCCCAGGTTCAACGAGGAACGGGATGAAGCCAGAATATCAATCAACAAAATAAGGAAAGCAGAATATAGTCCAGAATTAAAAAAATCCATCGATAATTTGGCAATTCTACAGAAAACAGATAAAAGAATAAATAAAATGATGAGTAAGGAAAATGAGTACATAAAGATAAAAGAAAACATAGTTTTTGTAAAAGACAAGACAGAAAACAATTGGCGTGTGGTCATACCAGAGAAAATCGTACATATGTTAACATCAGAAACCCATGAAATAATGGGACATGCAGGACGATATAAAACATACTATGCACTAAAAGGAATGTGCATATTCAAAAATATGCACAAAATCACGGCGGCAGTAATAAAAAATTGCGACAGTTGTCAAAGAAGCAAACCCATCAACTATCAAGCAAGTGGACCAACAATATCTCAGAAACCGAAAACACCGTTTGAAACAGTTTCAATAGATTTAATGGGACCCCTTCCCATGGGCCGAGGAGGAACTCAATACATCCTAGCAATATTGGACACATTCTCCAAATATATTAGATTATATGCATTAAAAAAAGCATCGGCAAAAGCAATACTAAATAGGATCGAAGTAGACTATATACCAAGAACAGGCAAACCACAGTCAATATTGACGGATAACGGAACACAGTTTACGGGAAAATTATGGCAGAAAAAACTGAACGACATGAATATCAAAATAAAACACTCCACTAAATATCACCCTCAATCGAATCCAGTTGAGAGATATAATCGAGAAATAGGAAGACTTTTGAGGACATACTGCCACAATCAACATACCAAGTGGCCAAATTGTCTAGAGAAAATTGAAGAGTGGATGAACAAAGTACGATCCGAAGTTACGGAAATGACCCCATGGGAGATAATCAAAGGAGAGACACCGAAACAACCACTAGAGGATATGATCAACTTTCCGAGGCCGAAACAATCAAAAAAAGAAGACATAATACAACTTGTAGCATCCAGGATCGAAGAAAAAGCAAGAAAACGAGAATCAAAAAAGAAAAACCAAAGCAATATAATATATGAAAAGGGACAAAGTGTATTAGTAAGAGACCACCACTTATCGAATACAGATAACAAGGAAATAAAAAAGTTATTCCACATGTACAACGGACCATTCATCATAACCAAAGTCATAAGTAAAAACACGCTAGCCGTGAAGAACATACACTCGGGACGGGAAGAACTCATTAACGTGTCCGAGGTTCGTCCATACTATGTTATGGACAAACACAACAATTTATAAAAAACAACAAGGGGAGCCAATGAAAGAGATGACAACGTTGACGAATCAGAACCAAGAATTTGGTATATCACAAACTATATAAGATCAGTCAACAAGAATCATAGTCATCAGTTCAAGAAATGGCACCCATCAACCCAGAACGAGAACAGGCAAGACGAGAGGCAGCAAAGAAAAGAAGACAGCTCAATAAAACAGAAAACAAAGAAAACATATATGGTCTAGCGTCAGTAACGGCGCAGAAAATTCATACAACAGATGAAAACAAAGAAGACGGACGAAAAATAAACCACATCGTCACATGGATACAAAACGTAAATATGGCCAGAGACGCCATCGAAACACATTGGAAACAACCCTGGGACTGGAGATTCGTTACAGAAAAAACATTGCACAACTACATACCATTTGAAAAGAATATCAATCTGGCACAAGCAATGGACCACATCACAAACAATCTCCAACGATACGACAAAAAATCAACAGTAATAACAACTCCAGACGAGGACACCCCACTGTGGAATATGTCTCGTAATGCAATTCGACGGGCATTATACAAGGCATCAATCCGCAGACGTGTCGCTAACGGTTCAACACATTTACCATCGGTTCAGTTACTTCCCCGATGACAAATCTGGGGGGGGAGCTGTAACGGGATAAACCGTCACTATATTAAAATGGTCCTTTTCAGGACCACCAAACACAACAGTATGGCAACATAATGCGACACAAGAAATAAACGCGACACACTAGAATAAGTAGTTTGCCAACAGGAAAGTTTCACGGAAATAACTAGCAAGAACCACATTAACGAAGCGAACACCAATGGGTCAAGGTGTGGTTATTGCTTATCAAAGCAACCATTCCCGACCAATCACAGGACGACAAAGGGAAACAAATAGTATATATACCGGGACAGTTCACCGGTCAAATCAATAAGAAAAGCCCAATACCCTTAAAAACTAAAATCTTAATTCTCAAAATGTATGTCATCCCTATTCTAACATATGCTGGTGCAGCTTGGGCTCCCCTTGTTTCGACACACCAATGGAAACAAATTGAGGCTGTACAAACAATTGGCCTCCGCACCATCACGGGCAACCCCACGTTTGTCAGGAATGAAATTCTACGCGGCTCCGCAGGATTAAAAACCATCAGAGAAACCATTACCAGTCAGGCTTCTGCGATGTTTCACAAGAACTCCTACTCTAAGTACCCACATATAAGAAACCTCGGTCACAAACCTGGTGAAACACGTCGTAAAATCCCAAAAAATCGTCCGTTAAAATGGGCAACCACTAATTAATACCCATACATCACTCAAAAAAAAAAAAAAAAAAAAAAAAAAAAAAAAAAAAATTTTCAACCCACTGGTATAGGCTAAACGCCTGGCACAGTAAATATGCCCTAGGGCAGCCACACAAGCAAAGCAAAGCAAAGCGGTCAAATCATCTTCCACACCAGTCTTCAACATCTCTTCTACAAGTCAACAAACACTTTAGAAGACCCGAAGACCTGAAGACCCGAAGACCCGAAGACTAACGACGCAGCAGCAACACCGACCTGAACGACGCCGGCGAAGCTGATTCAACCTAGCCAGTCCACGACGACGCACCCTGAACACACCGGTCTAACGTGATCGCTCGATACCGCCGAGACTCAACAGTACCCGGTATACCTGGCTAACAAGCGCCACTTCACGGACCGACGACACCAAGCCTACCGTGTGCATCCAGCAATCGACGACAACGGATAGCCGCCACACCGGGACCTGATTAACCCACCGACGGCAGCGTATAATATAATTATACTCCGACGATCCACTACTGTCAGTCCACCCGTTCAATCGAGTCCAGTCACGCCGTTGGACGAATATCAAGACACGCCGGGAACCGACTTCGTGACTTGGCCAATCGACTATTCAGCAAGCCAATACAAGTAATACCACGTTCCCCCCCTACGGTGAGCTTATTCGAGTTTCACCGCGAGGAAGAACCGAACCCACACGACTTGCTCGAGTCCGTGCACGGACGGTTCCTACTCTCCCTTATCATTATTGTATTCTTTCTACGAAACGTATAGGCAAATCCCGACTATTGTTTTGCTCGCGCCTCTTCAGGCCCGAACCCGCCCGCCGCGGCCGCTTCTTCAAGCCTGCCGCGCGGCCCGGGATAACTTGCCCCGATCATTATAAACATTATTTAGTGATTATACAATAAACGATACTATAACGATACATAACGCATTGTTATTCACGATCACGGACGTCCCGGAAAGACGCTCCGTATCAATTTGCTTAAACATGTCCTACATGTTCCACACCTTCTGTATTTTTACCTATTAACCACAAACAGTTTCTGTACTCGGGCTGTACTAGTGTACTCGTTTTAGGATCTCCAGATCTCCCCTTGTAAGAAAGGCATATAACTTTTTTACTAGTTAAGCAATAACAATGGCAAGTCTTTACAACCACCAAATTTAGTTTAAGGATAACTCCGGAAGTAGTAGAGTATAATAACGTCGATAAAATGATACATAATATCAGTTGTAGCAAACTACTAAATAATGGTTCTTTGGAATTCCAAAATATTTAGATAGGGTCGTGGTATGGCTCCATACTACCCACACTAATGATCCCTTGTAGTTCATTAGAGCCATTAGAGGTTGCAGCACAATTGATAAAATTCGAGAGCACAAACATAGCGCAAATGAAACATGAAAGCCCTTGGTTTGAACATAAAATTCGGAGGTTGGGGCGCCAGGGAAATGTACCTACTGTATATTAATACTTACTATATACCTAATATACATTAAGATTTAAGACTATAATAGTAAACATACGACAAATAAATAAAATAGTAATAATAGTAGAATTGTAACTTAGACAGTGTAGGACATAATTTAATCACAGGCTATACGGATATTGAAGTAAATATTCCATCAATTGGTTTGGTTGTGATGTAGAAGCCATTGTGATGAGTTGATTGTGCCGGTTGATTACCAGGCGGGACATGTGCTTTAGTGACGGGAACTCTTCGGCGGTGACCTTAACCATTGGCCGGATGATGTGCATCCAAGAAAAGAACTTGCCACTCTGGTCGACCCACGTGGGGTGCACGGGTATCTGGATATGGGCCACCTGGATCCGGCACATCCGTACGTAGTATTCGACCAGCTCGATCGGACACCGGAACTTCGGGACGCTGCAGTGAGCATCTGCGTGCTGTGGCATCGTGTCCAGGCCGAACATGCCATCCTCGTACGTGAACCGGACGCTTATGAGCCGGGACTCGCCGATTCGGCCTGTTTGCACGTCCATCGTGAACAGGTGTCCCAAGTGTCTGGAATCTCGAACGAAAAATCGGCCTGCCGGCATTCTGGTCAGCGCATCCGTGGCCATGGCCTGTGCATTGGCGCCCTCGTAGTACCATCCGGACGCCCGAAGCCGGGCAACGACTGTACACAAGCTTAAGCTTAAGCGCATGTAATCCGATAGGGTGGCCGACGCGGCCGTTGGAGCGGTGGCTTCAGTGACGACGTTGAGAATCGTGCCGTAATCAGCAGTAGGGGAATCCATAGTATAAGGAATAAGAAGTATGCTCAATGCATATAATATATTTTTAAGGGGCAATATATAATATTTAGGTAGGCAACCAACAATAAAATCAAGGTGACGTCACAGGTATACATTTAATCTTATGCAAATGCAGTATGCATAAAAACACAAGGATACGCATGCGTGAAATACTACAAAAATACGGTTCGTGTGGACTGTGGAGCATACTTTTTATTTCTTATACTATGAGAAGGAAGCGATGCACTTACTGGTAGAACCTGGCCGCGGGCGATGCAACTGCCATTATTGTCCGAACGGCCTTGTTTTCCGTAGCACTGAGTGTTTAACATCTTCTACCCATGGGCCATGGCCCGTACACACAACTGCATCCGAGTCGGATGATCCGACGTCAATGACGCGTGAACGGAAGTGGTGTCTCAGTGCCTGTACGATCGTCACCACTGAAACAGTATTAATAACTACAATAAATAATAATATAGTTAAGTATATTAATCTGAGTTCCGAGTTTCCGACACACAAATATTATATTCATTATAACAATGCACGTTTTTTTATTTATGTAGTTATGTAGTTGTGTGTAATAATAATGATTAAACAAACAATAATTAATATCATCTTTTGATCATTCCTATCGCGTCAAACTCGATTTATAATATGTAATAAGGAAATGACGTCGAGTAAAAGTCTAAAAAAGCGGACAAAGAGATAAATATCGTATTATTTGGTAAAGAGAACGAAACCCTTAAGATTTGGAAGTCCCGCCACGTGCGGTTTTTGAGGAGGTGCCTATATCGATTTAAAATTTCAACATGTGACTGCAAGACAGACACTCGCCACACGCTTGGATAATTACTATGCGCACAGCAACATATAGACATTAAGCAATGAAAAACCAGAAACGTATTTAGGTGGGGGAGGCTACCAAATACATATATCTTTCAGATTATGAGTGTAGTCGTGTAGCGAAGAATGCATGTTTCACTATCATGTGTTTTTTTTTCAAATACACCTATTGCTAAAGAATATAGGTTAGGAAGGGGGCGTATTTTTTTCTTACCTGGGTGCAAAATTCCTAAATACGTATCTGTGAACAACAATTAAAATATTATATCTCTTATACTAATACAATTCCTATTTTTATATTAAATTCCTATTTTTATTTTTATTTTTGATTTAATAAATATATTGCATTATAAATGATAAATAAAAAAATAATACACTAAGTAGTAAGTAACTCATCTTTCAATGACATGTTCCTTAAACAAATTCAAATAATAAATACTAAACCTAACAAATAAAATCAAAGATAATACAGCCACAGGTTTCGGTAAAATATCTGTGAAATTTTTGAAGCACATATCTATTCTTGTTATTGAGCCTTTAATGTATGAAACAATGTAGGTAAGTACATTTCCTGAAAAATGTAAACTCTTCATTGTCAAAATCTTTGTTCAAATGAGCTAACACAATAAAAATAGTATCAAACTATAAGCCTATAAATCTGTAATTAAAAAAAAAATGTCAAAATCTGACTTATATCTTGCTAAGAAAGCACCCGGTAAGAGTACGATTGGAGCAATTCCTCTTTATTTGATTACTAAGTTTATATACAAAACAATGTACGATACCTAATGAGAAGATAATTTAGAATTTTTTAGACTGTTATGTTTGTACTTGCAAATACAAAGCATACGAGGAGAACGGACGTTATTAGAACATACAACGAGTGCGTTACGTGCGATTAAGATTTAAGACTGCAGACTACTGAGACAGTTTATTGTTTCAACGACCGCTATCGCGCATTCGCACGGTGCGGCGATACCGATAACTTACATAATAATATTTAAATAATTATTACAATTATGTAACATACCTATATAACATAGACATAGTAAAAGAATTTGATACCGTTAATCAGAATGAACTAATTAGAATATTACCAAGTTATCGTATACTATGAAAGTCTGCAATAATGGCTTATAAGTTATAATACCTAGCTGTTTGGTTAACAGAACACAAATGGTAACTGTATAAGTCTGTAAAAGGTGTAGGTACCATAGAACTCTAAACTAAGTTAGTTTATAAATTATAGGTCTATGGTAAGTACTGAGTAATTCAAATTTAAAAGTAAATTAATTTTGGTCTAGGTACCACAATAGTTATGTGCAGGGGCGTCATTTGGTGGTGGGGGGATGCATGGTGTACAATGTACATTTGCACCAGCTTTTTTTTTAAATACCATCTTTGGCCTGCCAACAATAAATATAAGCGCCGATATACCTACCTAAGTGTTTTAGATTATATATATATATTATATTTTTTAAGTATTAAAAAAAATGTATTGTACAAATGTTTAATTTCCAAGAATGTTTGATGTGGACGATGTGGTTCTGTGGTCCCACAATATTATAATTGTTACGATTATAATACAAACATTGTGAAGAAAAGGGTACCCATAAAATAAATTTCTGGTTATATTAAGCTAGCTATATTATATATTTTGAGTATGCAGCGATAAAAAATGTGTAGGTTAGGTTTGGTTAGGTAATAGGTATTCTATTATAAAGGTGTTTTATACCCATACATTTATTAACCAAGTGTAAATATCACTGGTATCCACAATATAAAATAAATACATTAAATATACCTACATAGTTCGTCAAAAATAGTAACAATATTGTAATATATCCATACTAATATAAGTGACATATTAAATAAATTATATAAATATTCTACAGTGTTTGTCCCCACTTGACCACCACCCCCCCCCCGCCAAAAAAATGATCTGAATGGCCTACAAACATTTTGGCACCAACAAAAAAATTTGTAAATGTGCTTTTTTAAAATAAGTACAAGCGCTGTGTGAGACGGGAGTTGATGGGTTGGAGGCTTGAAGGAAGAATCCATCCAGTGATGGAACTTCTTGACACATTTCGACTCAAATAGATGGATTATTGTTACGTACTCAGCCGATGCATTTTCCTTTTTTCTAGTTTCTCATAGTTCATAGGAAACTGCACAAAAAAAAGAAAAAAGGTGCTCTGCTGTACAGTAGGTTACAAATGGGTCACTGACGTCGCAACTTGGTACATATTTTTGGGTGTGCGACCAAATATATAGGGCTCATGTACAGAGGCGCAACTATGTGGGAGGGGGGCTATAGCCTCCCCCACTACGATTCAGACCCCTCCAAAAAATATTCCTCATTTATTTAGATATAAGCCACTTAAAGGTTATTTTAAATTAAGTTTTGTTAGGTGGGCTGTAGCCCCCTAGAATTTTAACCCTAGTTGTGACTATGCTCATGTATATTTTTGAATAACATACATATTTTAAAAGAAAAAAAAGTTCCAAATAGTTAGGTAGGCCCCGGGGCCCATAGTTATGATTTAACGGGGGCCCGGGGGTTCTTTGCACCCCTAGCACCCCCCGTTGTTGCGGCATTGGTTATGCTAGTTATATAAAATTATGCAAGGCTATTTGTATTGAGATAAAAATGCTAGTATAATGTAATATTGTTTGCGGGCGGTTTTTTTTTCAGTTTTATTGTGGGCAAGTCAAACAATTGCCCTCCGTCTCAAAAACTGAAATGACGCCACTGTACCTGCAGTGTCTTATTATTACTTTCTTATAATTTGTAAAATTAACATTGTATTATTGTTTATACATGTTAATGTGATCTCGTCCAATGAAACTAACTTACCCATGAAACGATGAAATTGCAGTCAAACCGAATTATGTAAAAAATATGGCATAATATTTTAAAAATCTGCAAAATTTGCTGGGTTCTTCTAGATTGATTGATAATCACCACGAAATCTATTTGATCAATTTATTTCGCTGTGTATATGGCTGGTTTTTTAGAATATTTATAAATATATTTCCGGCAATCGTGGATTTAGCAGTCTAACTGGAACTACGCTCAGCGCTCACGTTACGCGACACATGTATTTCAATATTAATAATGTTGTATAATTTGGTTATATAATATAAACGTTGTAACTGAATTTTTATGAGCGTTTGATGTTCATATTTTAACAAGATTGAATATTCACACGATTTCTCATCTACCTATATATAGCGATTTTGTTATTTTGTCGTAATTCAAAATCGAATACCTAACTATAATAATAGATGCATGGACATTTCACTAAATGTTCATATTTAATGTGAAAATAAGTAAATTTTAAAACAATTAAATATATTGAATTATTAAATTCATTATGATAAGTAAAATTGACTTATTATTTATTATAGTTATTATATTATTAAATTATAATTTACTTATTATTTTAAAAATGGCTGTGATTGCAGTGGCCAGTCCTCATCACGATTTAAGTTATAATCGAGATGTAAATCGTATTATATAGTTTGGAAATAGAATTTTGAAAATCCAAGTCCAATAAGCACTGTAAGAAGTTTCTCTTTCAAAAAAAAAAAATATTTTTGAAATCGAATCACTTTACTGGGCGTGACTGCGTGAGAGTTTTTCCTGTGAGGCATGTTTTTGAGCAAAACAACAGGTCATGTGTGCTGGCCCCTTAAAATATTACATGAAACTAAATTTCCACCACGGTTTAAAATAGAAAATATTATCTTGAACCGTGGATTCCTACTTTGAGATAGCAATATAGCATTGGTACAATAGTACATAAAAATTCCACTTCGGTCTACGAGCGCTGCAGAGTTGTTCTTATCATAAGAGTAATTTTGAGAACGAAAATTCAACAATTGTCATGAATACTCATGATTGAATGATTCCATGCTCGTTGGGCATTCATTATATTATAATTTATATTTAATCGTGGACCGTGGTCCTTACTATAGTCTATAATAGATTATTATAAGAATACGAAAAAATACAAAAATATAAAATGACTGAATCAATAGATAAATCTAAAAGAAAACAATTTGGTAATAGGTTTTTAGAAAACGACGATGACGTTTTTAAACACAATGCTTGGTAATAATAATTTAAAATGTTCCTAAACTGTTAGTTTAAAATAAAGGTCCAAATTCATTTAATTTTTATTCACGATAGGAACTAACATTCCTAATTAAACTCATCACTAAAGTAAAGCTAATAAATAATAGTTTATATGTTTAGGGATAATGTGGAATGGAACGAAGCACAAGAAATTGAAGCTCTGTCACAAGTATGTGCCCATGTAAAAACAAAAATGCCTTCAGAAAAAGCTGCTGATTTAGAAGATAATGCCGATGAATATTGGGATAAATTTTATTCTGTCCATCAAGAAAAGTATGTATCATTAATATAGATATTACTATTGTTTTGATCACCCTATTATGGACGATTAAGATAATTTTAAGAATCATTTATAATATAATAATTAATGTTTATACTTAGGTAGTTTTAACTGTTGAGTTTTTCAATCTATTTTATTTTTAGATTTTTTAAAAACCGATGTTGGTTGTTTACGGAGTTTCCTGAAATAACTTCACTTAAAAATGAAAAACCAAGTTTTATATTAGAAGTGGGATGTGGCGTTGGAAATTCGGTCTACCCTATATTAGCACACTGTGTAGACAGCAATGTACATGTATACTGTTGTGATTTCTCTTCAAATGCCATAAAAATCTTAAAAGAAAATTCAGAATACAACGATGAACACTGTACAGCATTTGTATGTGATGTAACTAGTGATGAATGGAATCCACCATTTGCCTTAGAGAGTTTGGATGTTATATTATTGGTTTTTGTTCTTTCCGCCTTACAACCTGAAAAGTATGATATAATGTTTAGGTACACGGTTATGGAAATATTCTACATTTATTTGAATTTGAAATTAATTGTGTTGCAGA
Source organism: Macrosiphum euphorbiae (assembly GCA_949089665.1). Lineage (NCBI taxonomy): Eukaryota > Metazoa > Arthropoda > Insecta > Hemiptera > Aphididae > Macrosiphum > Macrosiphum euphorbiae. The sequence goes on along the minus strand of CARXXK010000003.1, from coordinate 12,712,087 downwards.
TTAAAACATGTGGTAGGTCAGTTTTATAAGTACTTGAAACCAGGAGGTATGGTATTGTTTCGCGATTATGGTAGATATGACATGGCACAGTTAAGGTTTAAAGAAGGAAGATGCATATCAGAAAATTATTATAGTAGAGGCGATGGGACGTTGGTACACTTTTTTACTCAAGGTATAGTTACAATGAATAAACTGTGTGGAACGACTTAAGTAAATTATAAATCAGTTTTTAACAACCTCTGAATAAAACCTGATTTAAATTTGTTAACACTATCTGCGATCAAAACCGAAATATTAAATGTTCATTTGAAAACCCAAACTATTCAAATGATTATTGATTTAAATTACTGTTAAATAACTCTAGTCTCTTATTATTGCACTCAATATTAGTTATTGGACTGTAAACCAGTTTTTAGAATTTTTGGTTTTGTAGCCTAAACTGATTCATTAACATTTTTTGATTTAAATATTTATCATTCTTAAAGTTATAGATTATTATAATTTGTTAAATTAAATTATTGTTTTATAATATATTTTATTAGAATAATTCGGTAATTTTTCTATCTCTTTAGATGATGTTCAACAATTATTTTTGGGAGCTGGATTTGAACAAGTTCAAAATATAGTTGATCGTCGTATGCAAGTTAATAGGGGTAAACAGTTAAAAATGTATCGTGTTTGGATTCAATGTAAATATAAGAAACCAATTTTATAATGTAGTTTGAACATAATATATAAATAAAATATGAATATAAAATTGTATTTTATATTAATTCATATATATTTAATGTAACATACCAGATGTCAATGATTTTTACCCATTGCTATTTAAAATTTTCAAAAATATTTGAAGATTAGGTAAAGAAAATTTTAAATAATTAAGTAATATTTTTTTTATTTTTTTTTTGCTCTTATTGATCATGCTAAACATTGTAAATACAAAAATATGATTTCTCATAGTACTTTTTAAAATGTACAAACATTTAAATGCACCATGAAATATTGTTAACCTAATCTTGTATGTTTTGATTTATACTCCGTCCCAAAAAGAGAAGTTGCCATTTCTGTGCAAAACAGCTACAGTACCTCTAACACACTTCCTCCTCGCCACAACACGGTTGGAGTAATGGAGTCAAATGCAAAATCTATTAATAATCTACTTATCTATATCTAGTAATACACCAACAAATAAAAACAATGTGAAGACACTAATGGAACATAAATGTTGTGTTTTGTATTACCTAATCGTGTCGTATCATTGCACACATAGTAGCCGTATAATGATATTCAACTTATCTAATATTAAAACCACAAAAGTATTAAATTTTAATTTTGCCTTTTTTTTAAAAAAATCTTTATTTTGGTCTTTCTATCGGTTGGGAGCACTGGTGATTTCCCATGCATTTGCATAGTCAAAGAAAAAGAAATCTAAAATCAAAGTAGCGGTTTGAAAAAATTATGTACATTATTTTATTATTGCTTTAAAGTTTAAATAATAATTTCAAGCATCATCTAACCCACATAAGTACCCATATCTTCCAATTTAAAAATTTAATATATATCAATAATAAATATAATTATGTATAATATACTATGAATATAATGCATTTCTTTGGCAATCAATTTTAACCATATAAGTATTCAACAGTATGTTATTCTGTAACAATCTAAAGCTATTATCATATAGTAAAACCAATGAGACGGAAAGATAAGTTGGTCCCAAGCGATTCTTTTATAAAGAAGTTCTACTGTAATAAGTGACTAATAACCAATAATACAAAATCTAATGATTCAAATACACGGGGAAAACAAAATTCAACCACGCTAAGATACGGTGGCAGATTTAAGTGGGGAGGGGGGAGCACAGGGCCTTCCTCTTCTCATTGGCTTAGCAACTAGGTTAATAAATTGGGCTGTTTATAGATACTTGTTTCGTAAAAATTGAAAAAGACAATGCCCCCCCCCCCCAAAAAAAAAAACAAAATTCTAGATCAGCCACGGCTAAGATGTTATAAAATAGTCGATAGACAAAAATGTACAAAACAAAATTTAAATCAGTACATTTAATTTTAAATAATGAGTATATTATATTAATTATAATCTATAATAAAATAATTGAATTGACGATTACAATAATATAAATTGGAAAAATATTTTGACAATATAGCAGTAGTATTTTTAAGGGTTGTAAATTTTTTTTTTTTATAATAATTTAGAAATATATATGTATAGTCTTATAATTAAGTAATATTTCTTTTAAATGGCATTGATTAATGAACATTTTTAATTGTTAAGCCTTGATTGTCACTAAACTGTTCAAGTATAGCCATAATATATGTTATTAAATGAATCTATTTTCAATTTGTTCTCTTTTTGTTTTTTATAATAAGTTTATTTTAGAACAATACTACTGTAATACATACTAATGTTATAATAGTATTAACTATTAACATAAATAAATACCAGCAAGTCAGTTTGAATTAGTGAACACTAATTTAATCAATGACAAAGTATCTATAAAATAAAATACGGTTACAATAAATTTACCTACTATGTGTTTTGTGATGGTTATATTAGTTTAGTATTTGATATAATTATACAGAATTAATGAAAAAAATATATAAGGCTACAATCGATGGTACAATTTAATTACACTAACATTTTGCAAAAATGTATTTGTATTATTTTTTACTGTTTAACAACATTGACATTTCTTTTATGTCAAGTTAATAAAACTAGCATCTATTAACTTAAATTTCAATTAAAACAAAAATATTTTCTAGTTTATTAAGAAATCTTCACTAAAATATATACATTTAGTAGGAGTCAATGTTCTTAAACAGTAACCAGACAAACAAAATACTTAAATATAAAAATGGAATATAATAATTAGATGTATTTGAGTTTGAACAGCAAAATAATAACTCAATTAAAATATAATATATGATTACATGAATTTAAAACATAGTTTGTATACACACGAGAAGAAAATTTTGCAAAAACATTAATTATCACAGTAGTGGGTACAAAACTAGAAACAAAATATTACTTCTTTTTATATCTTAAATTATATTTTGGGCCCAATTTTGGCGGAACTTGTGTATAAAATGTGTCTAAAAAGGCACTATGTGGACTTTTGTCAAATAAGTTCAATCTATTATAAGTTTACTAAAAGCAAAACTATGTAAAAATACAATACATATACAAATTAATTTATAAAAATTTGTTTATTCAAATATATTAATTTAATTTATCTCATTATTAATTATGTTCAGTGGGTTATTTTGGTCATACTTAAAACTTTGACCTATGTAACTTTAGTACTAACTTAACATCCATAGAAGAAAATAGAACTTTAAGCCCAATCACTCAAAGCTGTATAATATACAACAATCATACCCTTTATAGTACAAATATTTGTGGTAATTGGGCATGTAACTTACTTCAAAATTAAATTGTGTGCAAAATGATTTCATTTCATTAACAAGGTTAGTTAAAACTGACAGAAATAAATTGAAACCCACGTCATCACAATTTATGCAGGACAAAAGAAACTGTCATTTTATGGTTTTTATGTTACTCAATTTGTTTTAAAATATCAACAATAATAATAGTAGTAATAATAATAAATAATAATATGTCACCTAACTGTTAAATTATTTTGTCTAGTAAGCAAAAACTCCAGTCAAAAACTTAAAAAAATTGTTGGAAGCTTGTCATAAGTATTGGAAAAATAAATCCTCAAGATAATGTGAAACAAAATTAATTACAACTGACTGGGTAAGTTGACTGAAACTTAATAAATCTTGATTTTTATTAAGTACCTATGGACTGTGTACTCTGTAACAAAATTAAAAATACTATCAAGGGTCATTCATTGTGTACATGAATGCACCATCATTTTCCATTGCAGCCATTATTTCACTAATATAAGAAGCTACATCTACACTATCAGCATCACTTCGTTTAATGAATATGTGTTCTAGTAATTTGTTGTATTTAGGCCTTTGATTTTCTTCTTTTATCAAACTAAAAATAATTATTTTATATATGTTATTAATGGCTTAATATTATCAACTTAAATGTATGTATAATTACCAAGTATTTACGAAATTCACAAAATTGGGGGAAAAGTTGTTAGAAGCCTGCAATCGTGGTGGATCTCCTTGAACAACCTGACACAATTGTTCAAAAACAGAACTCCATCTTGGATATGGAAACCGCCCAGTAGCAACTTCTACTAGGGTGATTCCTAAGGACCAAACATCTGAACGGACATCATAACCTCCTCGACCACGAACTGGATCAATTCTTTCCGGCTAAAATTAAATAGAATTACACCACATACTATTTTGAAATAAATATATCCAACAAAACATACAGCCATATAAGGGCGGCAGCCAGCATCTCTAGTTTTTGCTATAGAATCCACTAACTGCCCTGAGATACCAAAGTCACAGAGTTTTATATTTCCTCGAGAATCCAATAGAATGTTGCTGGGCTTAACATCACGGTGAATAATTTTCAATTTTTCTTTAAGGTAATTCAATGCTTTTACAGTCTGAAATATAATATAACATTATTTAACTTCAATATATTAAATTTCCAAAAAAATTGATTCTATAGAGTAACTTATGTTGTGTGTTAGATTTTTTAATGAATGAACCAACTAAATGGATTTTCAAAGGTTCAAATATTTTTATTTTTAATGATGATTTAGAATTATTAAGCATAAAGCTATAATAGCAATAGCAAATTAAAATTTTTTTTTTTAATGAATTCTATTAATTTTTTATTATTATTAAATAATAATGATTTGAATTGAATTATACTCTACTTTGTATAAGTAAATATCCTAAAAATGAAAACATTTATTGAAAGTTAAATAATTAAAACAAAATATTTTACACATTTCTGTGTTTCTTGAAAATCCATTTTGTCCATAATTATTATTAAAAAAAAACATTTACCGCAACAGTTATTTTTCCCAATATATTTTCTGGAATTCGTTGATTTAATTTTTCATAGACATATTTATAGAACTTATCCAATGATGTGTCCATAAGTTCCATACAAATCCAACAATCTCCCTATTTAAAACCAACACATAATACATAATATCAATTCATATTCAAATTTTAATTTAAACTATTTAACATTACTTCTTTGAAAAGAGCTCCATAAAATTGTACAATATAAGGGCATTCATTAGATTTCATTACAACATCCAAGTCCATTAGTAATTGTTTTTGTTCATTTTCATCAACAGTTGATCTTATCCTCTAGTAATAAAAACAATTTAATATATTCAAATAGTTACAATTTACATTTAGGTATATTTATAATCATAAGTGTGAGCATGGGAGAGTCACTAATATTAATAAATAACTTTAAAAGTATAATAATAGTAGAAAAGGATTGTTACTAAAAATTCTTCCCCCCTCCTTATTGCAAAGTCTACACACACCTATGTTCATATTATAGGACATAGGCGAACTCAATAAATTAGAATACCTTAACAGCCATTACTGTATCACTACTACGATGTAACATTTTGTTCACAGTTCCAAAGCCACCTCGACCAATCTCTCCTAAATCTTGTAAATCATCTGATGTAAAATCATACACCTTAAACATAAAAATGTATAAAGGTAATAAATATGCAAGTATTGTATTTAATTAGTTTTAAAAGAAACAACCTTGTTTTCAGAAAGTTGTAGTTTTCCAGTGGATTGTATTGTTTGACACATTTTTAGTCTTTCTCTATAAATATAAAACAAAAAATGATATACATAGTTTTGAATTATTGTTAATGTATAATTATTAATTTTCAACATTTAAATGAAAAACAGTGATCTCAATAAGCTCAAATACCAAGTAAATATTTTAGTAATATTATTCAATAAATTATGCAATCCATTGACTCAATCATTCAACCAGGCATAGATCCTATAGTAGATATAGACATTTAATTTTTAAAAATTAAAAATGTCTTTGTTATTTAATATACATTTAATATTTCTTTTGATTAATGTTATTATGTTACATAATGTAATTCATATAAAGCTGTTTATAATAATAATAAAATAGCAAAATACTTTTAATAATTTTGAAATTATTTAAACAGTAGTTATTACTACACAACTTTAGAGAATGATAATATTTGCATAATAAATTTTAATTATTTTTACAAGTCCTTTAAAATAATAATTTAATTTACATAATCTATTCAACTTCTTAGTTTTAACTGGGGTTTCATGGACGTATACAATTGCATATTCATTACTTGCATGTATAATGTTTAAAATATGATACATCATAGTTATCTAATATTCCAAAGATGTTGACCGTATAATTTCTTTACTGATAATTTTGGGAAAGCATTATTAAGTAAATAATTATTTCAATAATTATAGAAAAAAAAATTAAAATAATTTAGGATTCAAAAAAGAGGAATTTGTATACTAAATTTACTTTATTTTTATTCAATATTATGTTCTCTAAATTTTTAAAAAAAAATTTAAATAAATAGTTATTTTATTAATATTTTTTTTTGTGCATACATTCTCATACAATAGCTTTCTTCTTTACATCAAAATCAGAAGTTTTAATAATGATTTCATAATTTTTTTTTTAATTTTTAATTTTTGTAATACATTATTGGTTTTTTTTTTGCAGAATTGAGTTTATAAAGTCCATGTAATACATGACTAGTTCATAAACGTAGTTATTAAAATAGTTATTTATAACAAACCAAGAATGAACTAAGTCAAAGAAACATTTTGTAATAATATAATATAAAACACCAAACAGAACATATCTCTTTTATAACCATTACCCACAGAGTACTTAACAAAATCAACAAAATTTAGGTCTAATCATAACTGACAATTAAGATAACGCCCCACCCGCATGTGTTGTCTTCGTCTTACAAACATACAATATAGACAAAACACGTTTATGAAATCGGAATAGAACTCGCTCAAATTTGGTTTTATAATAAAAATACCTATTATAAAATTGAAATATGAGAATATTTTGGTGTGCACCACGGTGGGTTTTTTTTAAAAAGTTACAGGACGTTTAAAAATGCTGATATGGTCGTTATTTCTAAACAATACATTGAGTGTTATATTCTGAATAATAAAAAAACACCCCACCTTGCTCTTCAAAATATTGTCATCTTTTTATTTTAAAATAGGTATTTTTACTATAGAACCAAAATTGTGCGTGTTCTACTCAGACTGTGTAAACGTGTTTAGCTATGTAGTACGAGTGTAAGATGAAGACAACACATGCGAGTGTTGCTTCCTCTTAATATGCATTTATAATGAAATAACAATAAATTATTTACAATCTTATAAATGTATTGAATTCATGTAAAAATAGCATATTTAATACAACACCGCCTGACTGATTAGTTCTTTTTAAAAATTCAGATTGTAAATAATTATCAATTAACATACCTATTGGCCATTATATTTATTAGTAATTTAAACAGAAACTGGAGTTTAATATATTAGAAAGCGTTTTTGAGTTGATTTAATTTCCTTATTAGTGTAGTTAGTAAAGTATGTTAATACATTTAGAGATGTAAAAATTTTAAATTTATTCTACAATATATTTATTAAGATAACCTTAAAAGCAATGTATATTCTGTCATACATAACATTATGCAAATTCTAGTTCTAATAATTATTCACTTAAAAATACATTTTAAATTGTATGTTTAGTAAAATTATAAAACTATTTAAGTAAAGTCGTAAAGTATAAACAATTTTTATTTCAAAATACAAATTCTTTGATAAAAATAAAAATAAAACAAAACAAATTTCAGGGAGGTGTTATTATTTCAAATTATATAGATTTTATTTACATAATATGCATGAGAATATTATATTTAAAAAAAGGTTTTTCATTGTTTTTCCTTTAGAAACTTACCGTAATTTAGTACGTTCTATGGATCTGTATCTGTATACATAAAGAAAATGACTTTGTAATACTATTATTTTAAAATATATTTTTAATTTAAAGATGTGTTTACTAATCCTCAAATAAAAAAAAAAATTAACAAATTTACTATTTTTTTAAGATTAGCCTAACAGTCAACTTATTACAACTCAGTTTTGATATACACATAGGTATTTGACCATATTAAAAAATATATTCTCTATGCTTACATGTCTCTTGTTTATCAAGAAAGTAATTTTTTTTTTATTATAAACTGTTTCATGTCTTGGCTAACTAAATTAAAGCTATTTTACTTCCAGGCTAAATAATTTTTATTTTTTGAGAATACTCTTTTATTTGAACTTTAGCTGAAGAACATGTAATACCGAATACAATAATAGTTATAATAGTTAAAGATTTTAAACCCAAGACACTAAAATATACTATGGTTGCAAATTGGCGCAACTAGACATTTGAACAAGGGGGTGCTTAAGCTTTAGGTTTTTTGTGACTCAATGAGACCTGACACATTTAATTTAGATTTCAATGTTGTTCAAACAAAACAATTTGTGTTTTGATTCAACAAATTTATTTCGGTGTTTTGGTTTTTAATTTTTATGAATTCATATTCATTACTTTTTTTGAATTATTATTGATTTTCAATAGGACAGAGGACAGGGGTGCATTAAAACCACCTCTATATTGTTAAAATGGCTAGTTAATAAGAATATTCACTACTTGCACCTATGTAAATTAATTAAACTGAGTGAATAAAAAATATATAACAACTAACGAGTAAGGTTTATTTTTTAAGATAAAATATTAATTATGTTGCAATTAGAAAAGTTAATAATATCTAAAAATTGATATTATTCATATTTTAGATCTATTATATTATAGTTTTGAAATTTTCGAAGGGGGTGGTGTAATTATTATAATTATGCTAAAATATATAATATAAGGATTTAAAAAAACTATAATATGCATTATAATAATATTTATTTTGCCTAAAACTATTATTGCGTAAATTCATGTATGCGGCAAGATTTTTTTTAAAATTATTTTTAAAAGTACTGGGAATTTTACCCTCAAATATACCAACTAGATTGAATTTTCTACCAGAAATTAAAATTAAAATGGAAGATAGAAACAGTTTTATTGCTCCAAAATGTGATGAAAAATTGACATTTGACAGTAAAAAAATAAATAAATAGATACATTAGGATCCGCTCCTTCTTGATAAATAATTAAACTTACCTTGATTTTTCACTCAGTGTTTCAGTATTAGATAACCGTACTCTAGATGAATTTGGTTGTTTTGTTGTTGAACCATTGCTTAGTAATTTATTATCTTCTTCAAATCTGAAAATAATTTATATGTTTATATTAGGCTTGTATAATTACCAAAACATAGTTAAACATATTATGTAATATACATTTAAATGTACTAACAACTCTTATGAGTTATGAGTTATGACAAAGACACTTGCACTCAAACTTTATGTTATAAATAAATTTAATCCAATATTGATTGCCAATTATGTCTCAAATTTTTAATATAAATATATTTGTATTTTTAAACTAGCGATATGTTGATACATTTTAAAATACATGAAGTAAAAAAAATATTATTTATTTAATTAAAGAATTTTATTTTAGTTACTGTTTTGTATCGAAACACATTATTTTGTAGCATATTGAAAATTTGATTGAAGTTAAGCTTATTTAAAATAAATTTATTTTATTAAGCCTAAATATTGATTAATGCTACTCACCCACCTCCCAGTTTACGGGTGTTTACAGTACATAATATAAACTACAGTGTTAAATTTAAATTCAAGTACCTATAGTTTTTAAATAGAATTTGCTATTTAATATTTATGTATAACATTTGGTACTATAAAATACATGAAATATTAGGAAAATAATCATTTTTTAATGATCACTTATCATTTTAAAACATATTTATCTATGTGATTGTACAGTAATCAATACTTAAGTTACATTTATTATGTGTTAAATCTTGAAACATAAGAGCTTGATTTGCTGAAAAAAATTATTTGTAAAATAAAATTTAATTAAATAAGCTATCTCACTTTAATGACTGTAAGCTTGGAATTGGAGAATTGAATCCAAATGAAGCACCGGATGTTCCTTGAATAGCCAATTTTAACTGTCTTCTTTTTTCTAAAAATGAATAAAATGTACATCACATTTTAGTTAAATTGATGGGTTCAACCAAACTCAATAAATACCTGTTATCGCAGCTTCTTGACGCATGTCTAACTGTGGATGAGAAGGTTTTGTAGCTCCTAAAATTAAATTCAGACTTAACAATACAAAATTGAACATTTTTGATATTCCATACTTAAGTATTCAACGGAAATTATATTTAAGTAAAGAAAACTACATAATATTACTTACCAGATGGTGAACTTCCATTACTGTCATTGTTGGACATTTTTGTTTGACTAGTATGCTGCTAATACTCATGAGAAAATGTTAAGTGATTTGAAATTGTTCGTAGTATAACTTAAAAATATTAGATAATAATTATATATTTAACTATTTATTGACTATATTTTTATCAGTGCCCCTCAAGCTTTAACTTAATTATTGAAGTTTCAAATTGAACACTGAAGTCTGAAGTAGTAAAGAGTAAAGACAGAAATTGAAGTGAACACTCAAGCACTCAACGTCTCTACCTCTCAAGTTCTCAACACGACAAGAAAATATTAATGATGACATTACTGATAACAAAAATTCAAAGATAAAATTTTGGTTGAGTGGATCATTGACATCTCATTTGGCAACACTGCGAATCAACATTGACGTTTGTAGATTATATTTAAGACGTTCAAGTGATAAAATACAAACCATGTTTTTTCATAGATAATAGATAATATAATATCATAGATAATATTATCTATGTGTTTATCATTTACTTAGAATTCTTATCATTAATACCAAAATAATAGCCACGAATTGTAAATAATAAATATAAATTAAAATATTTTATTATTTAATTATTAATTAGGTAAAACTAGTTAGCTGGTAGGTAGCTTTAGCTTAATATTTTTGTTATTAATGGAGTCAATCTTTGTAATTTGTTTATTTGGTTTTCAATTAAACTGAATCTGTATACGTCATGACCTCTGTAATTATTGTTTAACCAATGTCGAATGTCTACACTACATGCCGGTTATAGCTCATTATGAGTACAGACCATAATTATGTAAGTATATTATAGTCATCAATCATCATATTCATATTATATTACACTAAAAGACATTGCAGATGGTGTAATTATTTTTTTTCAGTTAGCTTTGAATATATATGATGTAAAAAACTCAGATCACAGCTCAAGCATGTTGAAAGAACTCCGTCAAAGCTTAAGTACTTCTCATGCATATCGCATTTCAAACTCTACTATACGTTTTCAAACACATTTTGTTATCTTTGTCTCGTTAATTGGTATTTTGTTCTTAATAGTATTGTATAATATGTCATATACCGCACCAAAACTTGTCAGTTATGGCCTTAATCATCCACATGATAAATTTGTGTACAAATTAATTAAATCAAAGTATCCATTGTCTCAACCGATTTCTATTAACAATGTGGGTATAAAATTTCGTATAGCTATTATTAGTGATTTAGATAAAGCATCTAAAAGCCAGACTGAAAAAAATATGTGGTATAGCTATTATAAAAAAGGATTTCTTACTTGGTATACAACTAATAACTCTATAGAAATTGTATGGGACCTCGAAGCGCCCAAAATATTGAAATCATCTATATCCATGGGAGGTCGAGGAATGGAACTTTCAGAACTGGTTACATTTAATGGCAAATTATATTCGTTTGATGATCGAACGGGTATAATTTATAATATTAGCGAAGATGATACTGTTTTACCTTGGATAATACTTATGGATGGAAATGGAACTGATTTTAAAGGTAAAAGTTATAATGTAGAATAAATTAAATTAATAATTTTGATTTTATGATTTTACATTAATTAATTTAATATACAGTGGTCGCCGCTTATTGGACTCACTTTGGGACCCGACAATTTGAGTCAATTAACCGAATGAGTCAATAAGGCGAATGACTCAAAAAAATTTTAAGAATGCTTAAATTTAAAAAATTAAAAATTAAAACATGTATTGAAATTCAAGGTATAAAAAATGTAATATCTAGCATATAAAATAAAATAAATTATAAAATACATCATACTAATTAATAAAATTAACACGTACAGATAAACGCAGACAACACCTGAACACGACGACGTCTATTCATACACTACCTGTCCGTACTAACATTGACACTGCTTGGTTTATCGTGAAAAAAGTATATTTTAGTCTCCGCGATAAAAGGTCGCGACTTATTTATAACAACGTTTGTTCAATGTATGTACATATTTTCTTTATTTTATCTAATTTTCAAAGGACTCCTATTAACCGTGTGTGATTCGAATAGACGAATTTTTGCTGGTTGTTATATATGTGCGAATCGGGACCAACCGTTTTTGAGTCTAATAGGCGAATGGAGTCAATTAACCTGAGTCCAATAGCGGCGACACTGTATTTTAATAATTACGGCTTTTGTTTATGTATATTGCATGACTTGTTGTTAATTAAGTATACGATGTAACAGTGGCATGTTAAGCAATAGGCAGTTCTAGTCAGTGGTAGATTCAAATTTGTTGAAAAGCCATCACTGGTTCTGGTTGCTTAATTTTAATTGGTAATCACTAATCAAGAATTTAAACAATTGGCAATTGGCATACCATGATCATAGAATAGCCATATAATAATATGTATATAATATATGAATACACTTTACACATAATTAAATCTTAAAATAATAATCACAGAGAGAAAATTTAACAGAACCTAACCTAAATAGAAAATAGCTTTTTACTAATTTTATTGGAATAATTTAATGTATAATAACATTTTTCATTTGTTCAAACTTAATTATGTCGCATTGAGCTGATTATAAAATGTATTATGTTGATAAATGATTTGACTAGTTTTTATTATTATAAATAATGTTTTGCTTGCTACACAAATAATACATAATAGGTATTGTGGGTGAGTGGTGACGATCATACAATTATAGCTAAAATAATTTTCAGGATATAAAAGTGAATGGGCAACTATATATAATTCTGACTTATATGTTGGAAGTATGGGCAAAGAATGGACTTCATCTACGGGAGAATTTGTTAATAATAATCCTATGTGGATAAAAATTGTTAATAAATTTGGCTATGTAACTCATGTCAACTGGACAGACAACTATATTGCAATTCGGAAAGCAGCCAACATAAATTACCCTGGATATATGATACATGAATCTTGTGCATGGAGTCAAATACATAAACGTTGGTTCTTCTTACCGCGGAGGAGTTCATCAAAACAGTATAATGACAATGACGATGAGAGTATGGCTACAAATATGTTGATATCAGCCAATATTAATTTTAACGATATTAAGGTAATATACTCAGTAAACTGAAACAAGGAACAATATAACTCAGTAACGTAATGGGGTCCTTTGGCGATTTTCAAAATTTATAAATTTTATTTTGTACCTCAGTGGCTACCTTAAGGGGGCTGGAGCGTAATCCATTCTAAGGAGTAAAAACTAGGCATTTTATATTTCAGTTCATATGGGTCTTGTTAATGTGTTGAAAGTAAATTAACATAAGTGTGAGTAGTTCGTAGTACCGATCAAGTTGTTAGGGGCATCATAATACGTCTGTCATTTACCTACATGCATGCACAATACACATGTCACATTGTCACCTCTTATTACTTTATAAAATTACTAACATTTTTTTTCAAAAAGTACTGCCAGTGACTACAATCACTACGCTCAGTAGGATGTTCCGATTTAAATTTTGAAAGCAGATTTGAATTCTCCTCTAAATTTACTAAGCTCTGACTGTCGTACATTTTTCATATTCTATATCAATGTATTTGAATTTGAATTATGAATATAATCTATTTTTACTCTTTTTGTTAGTAAATTTCTAAGTAAAAAAAAAATCAGAAAAATGAAATTGTCAAAGCATAGATATAGATAATTTAGTGACACATTCAAATCTGCTTTCAAAATTATTATCAGAACATTATATTAGGCGTAGTGATTGAAGTTGTGAGCTATGTTTTCGACCGAAAATTGATCACGCTCCAGCCCCCTTAATTATAACATTTTTCCACTGACCTACTAGACTACAACTAAGCCATATATTTTTATAAATTATTTTTTTTAACTTGTTTATTTTATGCATCCACAACTTAGCTTTTTTTTTTCACAAGATTTAAAATAAATAAATATTTTATTCTAGTAACTTTGATGTATCAGCTTATATTTTAAATTTAAAAATTAAAATTGACCATATAAGAGCTACTCAAAATTATTTTTTCAAGTAGATAAATATATTTGACCAATCTAAACATTCTGATATTAATAAAAAAATGTGTTGGTCTCGGAGACCCTTGACTAAAGCGAAGCTTTTTATGACGACTTATCGAACTTTCCCATGCGCTGTCTCTTTCATGATGTCGATTGCTTAATATCAACATAGTGCTGTGTCAAGTCAGGTTAGCATACGACAGTGTATCTTACCTAAAAAAGCGAGATGGCTGCTACTGCACACCCAAATAGATAGAATATAATATATTATATACAGAGAGACTGGCAGCTGAAGTGTGCGTAGCTGAAGAGGGAAGCCAGCTGCCGCGTGACAATTTTTCTAATTTTACTCTCCATTGCAGTGCGCGTTAAAAAGCTTCGCTTTAAAATCATCAAGGTTCACATTTAAAAAAATTAAGTTGTGTTCACATGCACAGAATACGTCATGAATGGAACATATAACTATTGTAGTCTAGATTAGTTTATATCCCAGAAGTAAAGTTTTGTTCCACGAATCAAATTAAAAAATATGCCATTACTAAAAGTACACCATTACTTGGATGTTATAGAATTCTTGTGGATACACGTTATACAACAGCAATATTCAATTTAAGTATTTTAATTTTAACAAAATTTGATATGTTAATAGGTGATACATATTGGCAAGATAGTACCTACTCATGGATTTTCTAGTTTTAAATTCCTACCTGGTACGAATGATAGAATTATTGTTGCACTTAAATCTGAAGAAGTTGGTTCAAAAACTGCTAGTTATATTACAGCATTTAATATTGATGGAACAATTATACTACCAGAAATTAAAGTAGCTGATCTTAAATATGAAGGAATAGAATTTATATGACCCAAATCAAAATGTTGTGATTTTTATTATATAAATAGTGTATTTATAATGTTAACATTTATTGTATAATGTTACCTATAAGGATTGTTTGAGTTTTTCTATAAATAATGAGAGTTCTTCTTGAGAAAATTCCAAAAAGACATTTTCGGAGACTTTTGGATTTTCCATGTTATTTGACCTAAGGCCATCCTTCAAATGCAATATAACTTGAAGTAATGGTTCTTCCAGTGTGCTTAATGAGCTGCTGCCCATTACATACTAAAATTGAAAAAAAATATTATATTTATGTCTATTCAAAAAAATTATTTTAAATACCGATGATTCAATCAAAGTTGTAAATACATAACAACATTTATTATATTCACAGAAGATAATTTTTACAAATTATTCTATTTTATAATTAAATATTTCTAATAAAAATATAGCAATGTATTAAGTATACAAGAACATGCTATAATATGTAAGTATGTTTCTTTAAACATTTTAATTGGATAGGATTATACTACTATAGATTGTTCTGAATAAAAAATTGGATTAATATCAGCCAAGGGCGGCAAAGGGGACATGTCCCCCCTTGAAAATAATTGGTATGCAAAAAGCATACTTGAACTTGTTTCACATATTATCATCATAAACCGTATACTAAATATAATGAATACCAGGATTTAAGATAGTACTAATATGGACACTATCCCCCCCCTCGAAAACTACTATATGGGTGATCATGGTATCAGGCATCAGCATACTGACAGGCACAATTTAACTTAAAAATGTGGGGTTGCTTAAGAGTTGGACAGCGTTAATCAAGGCATTATAAAGTAGTATTTACATTTTATATCTAAATGCAGCAAAACCTCATTATTCCAGACTAATTGGGGCTTTAGGTTGTCCGAAATTAAATAAAATAACCTATGAAATGAGCTAAGGTACATATTTAAACACTGTACAGTAAAAAAAATGTGTTTTATAGATTTCTGTGAACATGTTTTCATGTTTATTTTAGACTTTAGCTGCCTCACAAAATATGAAGTATTTATTCTGATTATTTTCTTAATAATACTAATAATATGTATTATTAAACAGCTATTCGAATTAATGATGTTCAATTGTATTTATATTTGGAAAGCTATATCTGAAGTTCTATCTAACAAATTTGCATGATTCTTTTTTGAATTCCAAGTATTTGGTGTGGAAATAAGCAATCTAATTAGAAAATAATAGTGAATCACTAGAAAGTAGAATATTTAACTCCTTGATAACAATATGACTGATCTTTAGGAATTCTTAACCTAAACAAAAACAGGCTTATGTAAAAATATTTTTTGTTAATAACACTACAACCAATTGCTGAATAATATTGAAAATCATAATTTAGGTTTGGATTTTTGGATATGCCAATAATGATTAATTGACCCATTTTTAATGAATGTTGATTTAATTTTCAAGTTGATTAAATTGTGCTTAAACAAATGCTTAAAAAAATTCCAAAATTACGAACAAAAATGTGTTGGGTTTAGCTTAAAATTATAAACAATTTATTCAGAATATGTAGAATTTAATTTTTGATTTTTAAAGGATTACATTTTTACATAGAATTTCTTTTTCTATTATCTTATCAATTAAACAATTTTATTCTAATTGAGAAAATACTTATTTCTTAAAATATGTAATGCTATAGTTGTATAAGAAATAAGTACTTTCTGAACGATAATATCTTGTTTAAATTACTATATAAAAGAGAATTCAATTTGAATACAATAATTTAAAATAGATACATAGGTTTTGTTTATCTATTATTTTTGAGATTTTTTGAAACTGCAGCTCAATTCATTTTCAGCTTTAGGTATCAAATTTAGTAACTCTTCAATATCTGTTTGGAAATCATCATCTGCCCAGTACTCAATAAGTTTCCTCAAAATTATTCCAATTTTTTTCCCATCTTTCACCCCGTGATTTTTAATCATATTTCCTGTAATAGGAAACTTTAATGGTGTCCATTTTTGAAACTCTTCAAGAATTATTCGATCATTGTTGTACATCAATAATTGTTCAATATACACTTTCATAACACCTTGTTTTGTTGGATTTTGTATAATTTTTATTTTATTACTTTTAATGGTGTCTGGTGTCCATGTTTCATCTCTACTTTCTATTAAGAATAATCCCAAGTCCCTGTCAAACACCCGAAACTTTAATCGATTGTTTAGTTCAATCATATCTTGCATATCTTTTAAGAATGGTGTTAACATAGTAATGGGTAGTAATTTTAGTCCTTTGCTTCGATTAATAACTTTATCAAACTCGTCTATATTAGGGTGATCTGGAAGACCGATATATGGACCTAAGCCTAAATTCAAAAGAGTTTTGATAATATCGGATGCATAATTTCCTTCTAAAATCTTATGAAGTTCTGACCAAATCCGTTCACCAGATATATTTTTGAGACCACTACCTTTTTCTCGTATTGCTTCAAGTATATTTTCATCGTGAAGGTTGGGTGCAGTAGCCAAACGGCCATAAAATCTGAAGTACCTTAAAATTCTCAAATAATCCTCAGTGATGCGCAATTTGGGATCACCAACAAATCTTATTTGACGCTTTTTCAAATCTTCATATCCATCAAAATAATCATATATGGTGCCATCCATTCCTAAGAACATGGAATTTACGGTTAAATCTCTTCGTCCTGCATCTAGTGACCAATCCTTAGTGTATTCAACATCAGCATGTCTGCCATCAGTAACAACATCAATTCTCAGTGTAGTTAGTTCAAAATTAACACCATCAACATGAGTAGTCACTGTTCCATGTTTTAAACCACCTTTATTAACTATTCTAATGTTTTCTTTCTCCATCATTTCAACCATTTCATCCGGGGTAGCTGTAGTCGCAAAATCTAGATCAGTAGGAGTCTTGCACAACAGAATATCACGTACTGCACCTCCACAAAGTCTGATTTCGTACTTGTATTTGTCAAAAACTTGTAACACCGTAGTAAGTTGTGGAGAAAATATAAAACCGTATTGTGAGCTTTCAAGTTTCATGATTGCTGGTGTTGGTCGTGGTTTAAGATTGTAACTAACGACCGGATTTACAAAACTCAGAAAACGAAAAGGATATGGTCGGTATGGACGTAGAGTAAACAGCTTAAACAAATACTTCATACTATATGTAACAGCGCATAAAATGATATTGATCTTTTATTATATTGTCCATTATAAAATACTAAAATAAACAACTCAGAAATTTACCTTTAATTTCCAGTCAAAATCTACCAAATGTTTATCCATCATTTGAATTTTCTTTTTCGATTTTGGCGATCACGAGAAGTGAGAAGGAGAACACATTGTAAATAATGTTATTTGTTATTTTACATTATCGTTATCATTTATCAGTAAGACGTGTACACGTGAAATTTATATCATAATATATATCAATTTCCAGACACGGCTTTAATCGTGTTTCCAGAGAATATATTGCTCGAAGCGGAACGTATCGAGTATTGACACGTATCGCCGGATCGGGTTTAATTCTATGGTTTAATCACAGAACAATAATGGTTTGAGCCTTGAGCTTTGAGGACTTGAGGTACACCAGCGATACGCACCGGCCGTCCGTCCCTTATCGAATTTTACTTTAAATCGTGTTCTTGAATGAGCATCGAGCTGGGTCCCCCATCATCTTTTACATTAATGATAATTTAGGTATTTTTCACGGTTTAAGATATACAATATACTATATTATATCGGTATCTTAACCGAACATCTCAAACTGTGGGTATTATGATTTGAGTTCATGTCGGAAACTGTCAGCATTGGTTAAGTTTTAGAGGTTAAACTATTGCATTTTAATCAATAATCGATATCTATCGATTTTATAAAGGTAATGATGAGTTATTTAATTAGGAAAAAGTCAGTAACAAAAGTTTATTAGACTTGAAACAAAATCAAAACTATTTGAATTTCTTTAAATCCATAAATAATATTTAGAGCAGGCAATATTTAAGAAACTATTCAAACAACTTATTCGAACATCGATAAGTTATCTCTTTATTCGATTGTTTTGATATCACAGTCCACAGTCTGTAATCCGCGTTGCATATTATCTACTTGCTTATAAATTGTTTTCTTTCGGTCTCTCGTTTGATTGATGCATATCCTTAATCGCTTTACGCTTATTAATCTTGTTATTAATCCATATAACATTTTAGAAGTTTTGTCGCTAATCAAACTTCATTAACTTTTTTTCGGGACATCAACTAGTGACTACCAAACAAATCATGGTAAGCGTTATTTAAAGAAATAACTAAAAAAAATATAATACACAAGTATATTACACAACGCATAATAAGCCCACAGAAAAATATTTAAATATAAATATGAACACATGTCATACAAATTCTGATTGTACCATTGTACTTAACTCATTGAAATATATAGATATGCGAAAAAATTTCTAAAAATCGCTCTGGAGATATATTGCATTTCCTGTGTAGATTCGTGCAATAATATACTTAAAATCTCGAACTTAAAAATGTTATTACCTTGGAACTAAGTCCGACTGACAAATTCTGATTGAACCATTAAACTTAACTCATTGAAATATACCCAAAGGTTTCAGAAAAAAATTCCCAAAAATCCAGGTAAACTGCATTATTTTAATATACTTGTGCATTATTGAAATAGTGATTGTAGGTAGTGTTTTTACGAAGTACTTAATATTATCTTAGTTACAGGTTACTATTCGGATTTTTATTTGTTGTTTCTATAAAATATAGTATATTACTATATTAGTTAAATAGTACCTACCTATAAATAATAATATTAGTAAGTACATAAATATGGTTCGCTAGTTTAAAAAAAGCCATTGTAGATGGGGATACAATTAGTTCTGTAGTAGCTCTAATATTTTTTGATTGTTCTATGTTTTATACATAGATAAGTATAATATGGTTTTATAATTTATATTTCAAAATAAATATTAAAAATAACTTGCTTATGCCACCTCAATAAATTGAAAATATAAATAATCTTTATTAGACATTTCATAATTTGAATCTTATTGTACCCGTGTTTAAAAAATAATTAATACATTTATTGAATGAAATGTAATATTGTAGAATTATCAATAGGTATGCTTAGGTAGGTACGTTGGCGCAACTAGGGGGGTGGCTAAGGGGGCTTATCTTAGACTAAGATTTAACCCCCAAAAATATCCCCTATGGATTTAGATATAAACCCCCTATGGGTTAATTAAATAAATAGTTTGTTAGCCCCCCCAGAATTTTAATCATAGTTGCCTCCTTTACCCTAGGTACTTAATTTACATTATTTTAACTACCTAATGATTAACCTTACATACTGATCATTAAGTGATTGTATATTAAGGGACGTAATTCTGAAGATTTAATAATTGTTTAAATATGTAATATTGAGAATAACTTAGTGATGAATCTTATGTGCTGATCATTTTATTAATTGTATATCAAGGAACGTAATTCTGAAGTAAAAATACTTCAGTTTCTTAAATAACACTTAATCATTAGTTACGTACCTATTATGAAATCTTGATTTTGAATAAATAATGTACAATATCATTGATTATACATATATTATTATACTATGTATAATCAATGCCAATATAATATAATAAGGTAAATACTCATTACCAGGGCTCGGAAGTTGTGGCAAATGCATATTTTTTTTGGTTTGTCCTAGAACACCCAAAGTAAGATACAAATATGTTTCACACTTATCTGATGTCATACACGAAATTTTATTTTGCCATTTTTTGCATATTTATGATTTTTATTGCTATTTTGCCATTTTAAGGTTTTTAGTGCTATTTTTGGGTATATTATCAGATAATTTGGAAAATAACCACATTTAGTTGAAAATAATGATTTTATTTGGTTATATTTTTTATAATTATATAACAGTATAGAAATTGGCAAATGTAATTACTAATTATTAATAAATAATAACGTTTAATTTTTTTTTGTAATGAATAATAATTAATAAAATAATAACATTTAATTTTTTTTTGTAATAAATTTATAATTATAATTTTTTCAAGTTAAATGCATATTTTTTGATTTTTCGTGCTATTTATAGCGCATATTTTAGAGTTTTTTAGTGCTTATTAAGGAGCTAAAAATTACCATTTTTAGTGCCACAACTTCCGAGCCCTGCTCATTACCCATAACAATTTATTAGGAAAAGTAATTAACTTACACAAGCAAATTTACTATTTTGTCTTGTAAATTATAATTCCATAATGAGAGTATACTAGAAATATGTACATAGAATACAGAGAACAAGTGTAAAAGCATGTTCTGATATTAAATTAAAAACCAACGGCTTGGGTAAAACTCGAGGTAAAACTTGAATTCCACCTTATCCTCTAGGAACAGAACTATACTGTTTGAGTGAAACTCGGTCCTTATTAAATTATTCTTGTTATCAAAAGTCACAATTAGTTATTTTTTGTAATATTGTTATGTATCTGTATAAATGATAATAATAAATTATATTTTACTTTTCAGCCACAAGAAATTAAGGAAATCAAAGATTTCCTCCTAAAGGCTAGAAGGAAGGATGCCAAATGTAATATTTGTATTCTCTAAATAATATAAAGTTACTTAAATGTATTTAATTTTAATATTATTTTTATAGCTGTCAAGATTAAGAAGAACATTGAAAATGTTAAATTCAAGGTTCGTTGTTCTCGATTCCTTTACACCTTAGTAATTACAGACAAGGAAAAAGCAGAGAAACTTAAACAATCATTGCCACCTGGTAACATATTCTAAATTAATATTATTAATTAATAATATTAATTTATATAATTATTTTTTGTAGGTCTTCAAGTGAAGGAGATCAAATGTAAAAAAATGAACACTGACGATAAAGAGAAAAAATGATAAGGTTGCTGTGAATTAACGTATATATTAAATATAATTAACTTTATTACCTGTAAATTGTATATTCTTTCTTTAAGTTCCTATAATTTTTTAAAATATGAAAGTAGAGCAAGGATAAATATGTGATACACATTGGTAATATATGTGAATATTCATGAGGGATGTAAGCCAACCAATTCCCAGAGCCCGACTTTTACTTCCTGGAAGTAACCAGGACCGTGGAAAAGAGTCGAGGGCCCCAGGGACAAACTAATCCAGGCCATATTAAAAACAAATCTGATGAACTTGGCTGGGCTACAGGCCTGGAAGTAACCTAGCTCTAACAGTACAGTCCGAACACCTATGGACACTGTACTCGTGATCCATAATTTTATATGACACTCAGCACTGAAGTCGAATGTGTAAAGTGTAGGCTGTGATATGATATAATTAACTAGTTTGTTATATCATGGGTATTAAGTACTCGATTCTTCAGTAGTTCATTATGTACTTGTAATCTGATATCCATAAACTCATAAAAAGGACCACAAGAAATTAATTGTTTCGAGCTAAGGCCATACACAAACCAGGTACTATAGTCTGAGACCGTAAATCACCAAATTTTTTTAATTGTTATACCAGAAGGTTAAAAAAATATATTATTATTTTTTATTTTAAGAAGAATATTTATAATCTATACAACAGGGTATAATAAGTAAGTGTGTTGAACATTTGACGTAAAATAATAACATTAATAGGAATGCTCTCAGTAGTGCCACCTGACCAGTAATTAGTTTTTTTTTTTTTTTTAATCATTGAGCAGGTCTCTTGGCCATTTTATTTTTAACCTTCTAGGAATGAGTGAGGAAGTAGAAGGTTAAAATCTAGAAATAAATAGACCGTACTTCGCGCTGAAAAAATAGGTACTCAAACGTATGGCACTTGACTGTAGGATACTAGAATTAACGAAAAATCATTTATGTTAATTACAATTTATGAGCAACCATGGCCTATGACAGCGGTGGTTCACAATATTGTTCCCGTAAAATTTGATATTCAAATTTTTACTACGAAATGATCTGCAAATATGTTTGACAAATGTTATCAATATTTGAAGAAAAAAAGTTAAATTACTAACTACAATGAGGAATAATTCTTTAAAAAAAAAAAAAAAAATGAAATTTGTTCATGTTCATGTTTAATATCAAATTATATTATGAACATTTTCAAAATATATTAATATTTTACATAATCAGAATTTACTTAAAAATTTAAATATTGTAAAACCCTACGAGAGATTAACAGATAGTGTTCTTACATTTAAGTTTGATAATAGGTCAATTCACTATAATATTTAAGGTAACACAAAATTGGAACTGCTTTAAAAACTGCTAAAAATAAATATTTTTATAAAATATGCTTTAGCAAGACTGAGACATTTTATGCAGGTATGACGTCTTTCTTGGCTCCTAAGTAGGCATTTAAAAAATGTATATGTGTATATATAAATAGAAATAACAATATTTTATTGATTATTAGTCACAGAAATTAGATAATATAATAATCAAGTTATAACATCATAAAAAAATTAATTAAAAATTCTTATACCTAATAATTGTATAATATTGTCAAATTAAAATAAATCACAGCAGAATTTTTAAATGATAAAATAATAACAGACAGAGTAAGTAATAATTAGTAAATAAACTATAATACATATTTCTTAAAAATAATTCAACCGTTTAACTCACAATTAATATTTTTATAAATACATTGTACTGAAATGCATTAACACGTTGGCTTTATTAATTTAGTATTGTATTAATTATTTGTAAGAATCTGCTATTTTTTGATTGACTTTAACGTACAATTTCTCTTTAGAAAATAATTTAATACCTAGTTGTACTTGATCCAATTCTTTTTCTATGCGTTTACGTTTCTCTTTCATCTTGTATGAATCTGAACCGACGGGCAACATATTCAATTGCAATATCAATTGATTATAATCTATATCAATTAAGTATATTATACAGTACATTATTATGTTAAGTATGGATCATTTAAAATGATAAACTGTTACCTTTTTTTATTTTAGCCAGATGTTCCAGACGCTCAGGTTCTGGTAATAATACATGACCTGGAGGACATGCTGGATCATCAAGACCCAATGCACGCCTAATCGCCAATTTCTTTTGTACTTCTTTCTCATTTTTTTCTTTTAATGCTTTACGATCTTTCAGGTACCTATTAAGAATAATAATGTATTACAGAAATTATAAAAAATATTTTGGGTTTAATTGTACTTTGGTATTTCCCCAGGTTGATGATGACCCATTATATTTTCTTTAAGTCCAACTAAATGTTGTTTTCTTTTGGAATTATTGTCATCCTGTTGATGTACAAAATTGACATTTTTTCTAGACATAACATTAGAATACTCTGATTCGGAGCTTTCAGTTTGCACAGAAATGGTGTTCATGTGTTTTGTTTGAATGGTTTTAGCCACATCTGAAGTCTGTAATATTGGATATCTGATAATATTATTATTTGATTTACCTTCTTCTTCATATGGATTTACTGTTTGTGTAGCTATAATAAAATATTTTGGTTACAATAGTAATATATTATCTTTGTAACTTTTTTGAATATTATTTGGCAAATAGTTTAGTTAACTGTCATGATATAAACAATATGGTATGATAGCAAAAGTCCAGATTTGGTTCAAGTCCGATCAACACATTACTTGCTTACCCATAGTATAATAATATTGTCATTATATTATTATTAATTACACTACGTTACGTAGTGTAAATAGTCAGATCCTTACCAAAGGATCTGACCATCAATAAATTACGATCATACCTTGTTGTTTATATCATGGTTAACTATGCGTACTAGTAACTTAAGTACCTTGATCTCTAAAAGTCAACAATACATTTTCGACATTTTTGATTCCTAATTTTTTTTGAGTAATCTTTGTTTGAGCTATTGCAGAACGAATTGATTTAATACTAGCATCAATTTGATCCAAGTCTATAGATTTTATTTTCTTTTTTGAGTTTTCTGGGTTGGTTTCTTTATTTGTTCCTTGTCTCAATTTGAAATTCTGCAAATATTTGTAAATATAAAATTAATAATAGTATATACTTATATAATATACATTAGTATTTTAAATTATAGAATTGATTAAATTAAGTGGCCATATAAAAATGTCAAATTTCAAACACAGATACTACCATACTACCATAAATAATATTTATTTTCATTTTTATATACTAAGTAGTATTTAATTGTGGCCTGTAATTTACAGATAGCATTTAATATGTATATAAAAATATTATTCTTTTTAAACCAGTGAATCAGAATTATACATTTCTTAGTATTCTCCTTCCATTCTAAACTACTTATATCATAATTATTGTTACTTGTTTATTTTGAGGCATTTAGCTATGGGGTGGCCTGGGATCCCCAGCCACCTAAAATATTTACAGCCCCCCCCCCATTATATTTTTTAACTAATTGAGTAAAAAGAGTTGTACCATATTTTAAAATGTCTATTATGATATTTGTTATTATTACATAATTATCTTTGATGCTGTGTTCTCACGATGATTACAAATATGAACATAACGGCTTGTAATTTATCGTATCAGACGCAAATCGATTTTTGAACGGCAAGGTCAGGTTACCAAAACTTAGAATGCTTGTCATGTTAAAGTATTGTTTTCATGCAGTGTCAAACCGTGAAACAGCACTATGTCGTGACACCGAGACCTATGTTCTGAAAGGTAGTGATAAAATGTACATAACGTATGCTGACAATGTTTTTAAATGTTTTGTTTCTCTCTATTATTTTTTTTGTATTTTGTATTTTCTCATTTACTGGAGTACCGGGTTGTTCATACAAATAATAATTATGCATTTCCGTTTATAATGTAGAGAAAAATGTATTGAATAACATTGTTTAAAATAAAAGAGATTTGTTACCCAGATAAAAAAAATACGTAGTTTTTTTATTTAATATTATTTTCTGTTTTTATTAAGTGCAAAATATGAGCTAGCTTGTTTAATAATTATTAATTATTAATAGGAGGGCAACATGTTCTGTACAACTTTAAAATAAGCATGCTGCTGAAATAGTTTTTCTTAGTCTGCCACTAATGGTATTATGCATATCATAGTATCTTGCAATATATTACAGGGGGGCGGAGTGGCTGAGCAGACTATGGCGTCGGTTCGAATCACGACCACGAGCAGTTACGTACAAACAGCACGGGGTCAGCGATCTACCACAGGTAGATTGTCTACCTGATAATATGCTGCTGTGAATCAGAATTTTTATCCCTGGCAACAGGAGAGTTAAGATAAATTTTGAACACCATACACCGAATATTAAATAACGAATTGAACAAAGTTTGAGTCATATAGAATTGGTACATTTAACGGGAAACGAAGTGCACGGGATCAGCTAGTATATATACTACAAACACATAAATATGGTAATATATTAATATTGTTATTAATTTATTATTATTATTAATATTAAACTACCTAAAAATCATATTTATCCTATGGTTGTCATGGTTTATAATATTATTGATATAACATCATCAAGATTGAATACATTAAAAATGAATGTTTTGTAAAATATAAAGACACTGATTTTATTGTTGCCATGATACAAAAATAAACAAAAAAAAACAGATACACATTGAAGAGTGCATTACTACAACTTAGTTAATGTCGGATGACTGAAAAAAAATGTCTTCAATTACCTTTAATATAACCAGGTAATTTATTATACATTATATTATTTAATGTATTTAAAAAAAAACTATTAGTTATTTGAGATGGTATGAAACATCATTGATATTATATTTAATAATTAAACTCTACGAATATTTAATTAAAACAATTTAAATTTATTAAAAACTAAAGAAAATGAATAGGCTCATTAAAATATGATTATAAAATTCACGTATTAGGTAAATGAGTAATAAATAATATTTGTATAAAATTAAATGGATGGTCAAATTTTTGATGAATAGTTTATTCTTTGAAGAATTACTTTATACCTATAGTAATTATTACCAATTGGCTATTAGTAATATTAATTATAAAAATCTATTGAATATCATTTTTTTATATTTTATCAGTATAATGTAAGCAGTGCTTGAATTGGGGGGAAAAAAAGGGGGATACAAGTGTAAAAAAAATGTGTACCTTAATCCCATTAATATTTAAATATCTTATGGATTAGGATATAATTGGAAGGAGCAAGTATAAATGCATAGCGTCACCTTTCAATCCAAGCACTGAATGGTTAATATTATATAATATGCTAAGTATATAGTAAATTTATTGTAAATTGACATACCTATATTGATATTACCAATTAATCTTATCACTTATTAAAATATTATTTAATACACAAAACAATGTCATCTAACCTAACCTGAGACAGAGCCTATTTATTAATAATTCTCTAACTTAACCTATTAGATTTTTGTAATAACTTTTGGTTAAATAGTTATAAAATTAATAGTAACCTATTAATTAATACTAAAACAGGTCCATTAAGTCTACCCCTATCAAAATAATTTCATATACAATCTTAATTGTTTCCCGTGGTAGTTTATTTTTTGTGAACAAGGTCTCATATTCATAAATCAAAATTTACCTTGTTGCAATAATTAAAATATTAATTAAATACGGGTTTTACGCCATAAATAGTAGATTGATAGTGTACCTGAATATTGGTGCATGGTAATTTGTTTGATGGTTTTACATTTTCTTTAGACGTTTGGGTGTCTTTTGCTAATTTAGTCACATATCTCTTATTCTCTTGAATAAAATTTTTCTTGGGTTTGGCTCCACTGACTCCTTTAATATAAAAAATAAATCAATAAATCAATTATAATTATGAATTGTATTTAAGTATCATAATGTTAACTTTAGTAAGACACTGAAATTTACTATAATCAATAGGGAAAAAGTCTCTGATTGAACACATTGCATGAGATGATTTTTCTTGTTGTTTGCGTAATAAACGTGATTCAATGATTAATGATCTATCTACGATAATAATTAAGTCTTAAATATATTGTTAATTTGAATAATACGTATAATCCACCTAAAATCTAAATTATTAATAAGTATTAAATAATAAATCAACAATTTTACTATTGATCCGTTAAAAATTGAAATTGCTCACACAAGATATTATGTAAAAGATATCGCTATCTGTGACCTAAATGCTTTATCACTAAAAAAATCCCAAAGAAGTTACTTTAATATTATACCATTGTTCAGATTGAAAATTGTAAGATACATAATTTAGGCGGGTTTTTAAATTTAAAATTCGTGAATGATTAAATAACGTAGATAATTCGTAAACAAAACTGAACTAGAATCCCAACGTTCCAATGGTATTTAGTAATAATTAGTATAACTATGATTTATGACGTTAGTATACCTACAAATTGAACGGAAGTTTTGTAAAAAATTCAATCTATAACCTATGAATGAGTATAGTATTAAATTAGTTCCTTGAAATTAATTACATTCTTTAAAACTATTTATTTGGTCAATTGTGTATTGGGCTCACCGTTTATAAAAGTAGTAAAACAAGTGTAGTAAACGGGTATTGCCGTTTTCGACCAAATTGTACCTTTCCTTTTCAGCCATTCCCTTTTCGATAAAACCAAAAAGTTTAATAGCGGTTAGATACTTTCTGTTATAAATATCGAATTATACCTAATTATCAAATATATGAGTTGTATAAAATGTATTAAGGTAATATATAAATTAATAATAATAATACATAAATGTTGTGAGTAATTATTTGATCAATACATTCTATAATAATTATAAGCATGCTCATATTTTTTTTCACATTTATAGGTACTTTATTTTATATACATATTATAGTCCCATAGAAAAATATTACAGAAAATGTATCTATTTATGTATCTAATTATTATTAATCAAATAACCAAATAATCAATGACATCCAACTTTAAAGGTTTCAAGAAATTTCTAAATGCATAAAATAAAGTAAATATGTAGGTATTGAACTTTTTAATTTGGTCGAAAATGTACGATTTTGGTCAAAAAGTGAACTGAATGAAAGGTAAGTGTACGATTTTTTTCAAGAAGGGTCTCGCTCTAGTAAACAGCGCATATCACTTTTATACTTGGTGATTGACATTTTTGTACATTGTAATAGATTACTAGATATCTACAATCTACTAGTAAGTGTAAGGCCAAAGTAAACAGTTTTAATGGAACTTCCCCGGACTTCCATTGTAATTACAGGAAGGTACTATTTAGGTTACCACTATCCACTAGTTATGTTTTGCAGAGGCCATATAACACAATGACAGTCAGGAGCGGCTTCCTGATTAGGGGGGGGGGGTTGGGGGAAGTCATAATTTTCTGAAAAATTCGATGATTTTTTTGTAATTTGTTTGTTACAGTATAAAATTGTTTAGAAATACAGCACTAAGTGCCCTCCCCCCCTGGAGCCGCCCTTGATAACAGTGAACAGGTTGAACGGAAAGAATAAAACCAAACCGTTTCAACAATCAACAGTCAAAAATGACTTGACAGGAAAAACGACCACGTCTTGAAGAATTCCTAGTCGGGTTTAGATAATTTATTTTTAAATTTGAAAAAGGAAAATTTTACTCAGGTCACACAGTACTTATAGATTTTTGAATTAACTTTAAATGACAATTGTATATTTAAAAATACTTAAAAATTTAAGATTTTTTTTTTGGATAAAGGTAGAAAAACTTGTCGAGACTCTTCTATAGTTCTATTGACATTTATAATGTAAGCTATGGAAAGAAAAATGTTTAAGAATTTATAACTGAAAAATAATTTACAACATTTGAAAAATTGTCCCCACGTCCATTGTCTACGACTATTTGTCCCAGATCGAGGTATATCTTATATAATATTAATAGTAGGTAAAACGTGCGTGATGAAAATAGCCATTATATAGAACTTCGAATTTCACCATTTCGTGCATACTTAAAATGATTTCTATATATATTACGAACTTTTAGACTTGAGTATTACTTAGATAATAATAATAATAATAATGATAATAATAATAAAATATATATTAGAATAGGTAATAGAGTAATTTAGTAGATTGGAATTTCAGTCTAGTAAATAGTTATTTGATTTTAGTAACTAGCTAAATCGTATTAGGTATACTTCAGTTATATACATATGAATCGAATAATGTTTATATTATAACAAAATAAAATATAATGTACGAGTTATATTTTATAAATAAATATTAAAATATTATCTATTATTTTTTTTTTTATTATAACTTTTGAAATTTACCATTATTTTTAATAGTTTAACTATAGGTACCTATGCATTATTTAGATATTTGGATTTATATGCTTACTATATAGTTCGAAAGAATGAAAAAAGCAATTTTGAAATGTAAAAGTCTCTTTTTATCCTTCCCCCCAATCAGCCATATATAGATTAAAGGATCCTCGACGACGCATTGACGAAGCAGGAAGTTCCTTGTGTGTGCTCAGTGAACGTATATTTTTACGACCTTTTTTTGTTGCGTACTTCCCCTTAGTTCCACCCCTAATTTACGACAATTTTGGATAATACCCCAAGCTGACGTTTACGACCCGCATTTTGTAAGAGGATAGGGGTGCTCCCCAAACATTTTATCGTGTATATTTAAACCCAGATGGTACACCACTGTTAAGCAACAGGGAAAGATATCAAAAACCTTCACACTCACTAGTTTACTAGGAGTGGAATTTACCAGTGAGGAATATACTATAGGAATATATTTATCTAAAGTAAAATCACATCGTTGTGGAAATAAAAATAAATACATAATATATAATATACACCTACGACCTACCTATATATTATTTTAATTATTATTTATTTTATTTATATGTATATATTTGCCATTTGGTCATTTGGATTTATTAAATTTAAGAAAAGGTAACTGGAATAATTTCGATTGTTCTTGTTGCTATTGTGGTTTCTTCCATATAGATGACTTCCGAAAATGTGGTAGCCGATAGGTACCGAAGGTGACTAAATAATGACAAATGCAGTTTGATATTATATTATTAAAAGCATCTAACGTTTAACTATAAAATAAGTATCATACTATTTTTTATCAGGGATTAATGTATTATTATAAAAATATATAAAATATTTTATACTTTATATATTATATATTTTTAAAAATAATATAATATAATACATTAATAATAATACCTACAAACATTTAGATCCTCAGTGATACCGATTACCGGGGCTGTGGAGCGTTTATATTTCAAAACTTATTTATAATAAATATTTTTAAGAAAAAAATCTATTATTTATATATAGGTATTATATATATTATGTGTTTCTACTACTACATTAGTATCATTGTTTATAAATACTATTATAGTATTTATATTTTATAATACCTACTAGGACTCTATATTACGACGCTATACCTAATATGTTAAAAGTTATAATATGTACATTGTAGTACACTGCCAGGACACTGGAAACAAACTATAAAATATTAAAATGTCTACAATATATTATTGTGTTAAGATTTGCAGCTAAACCGTGGTGGCAAGAGAGCAAAAGGAAGCTATTATAATATTATCAGGTCTTTCGATTCATCGGGCCCGAAGGGCGTCGTATAGAAACACGGGCAAGCATATAAAAGCCACCTCGACGGCACGGCGGCTGAGCCAATGCGTGCTAAATGCATTATATATACCATCGCCGCCGACCGAAACGAATAGGAAATGAAAAACCTTACCTACACACACGATTTCGCAGACTTAATGGACTGCGTCTGTGTGAATATAATATACAGTGCGTTTATATAATATAGGTACATATTATTATATCGATAAATATAATATGACTTCGGGTTCTTTGTCGAAGGCCTTCTTCTCATTGTAAAAATAGACACAATAAATATATTTTGTGTATTATATTATATACATATATGTGTGTTTTTTTCCATTGATTGGAAACCCCGTCTAATAAATGGTCACCGAGGATTCGGGCGCCACGGGATTTGGCGCCAGGACGACGCGATGATAATATGATTCGATAAAAATCTATGTATAGGTATATTAGGTATACCTACCTATTATATAATGTTTTAGTGTCGTACCTTATATATAGTTCTTAAATCGTATATAAATGTATAATGTACATAATATATAATGTTTTTTAAGATACAGATTTAAGATTATATTTTATTATAAAATATATATACAGTATTTTCTTACACTCGTTTTTTTCTAAATTCTTTTAAATAAATGTACCTATATAATAAAAATGATTGTGTTATTACTATAAGATATTTTCTAGGGCTTAAAATAATATTATAATATCGTTTTTACGTTTTTGGATATATAAAAACTATAGGTACAATTTTAATGTTTTAGTTGATTTAGTTTTTTTTTTCTCATTATTTTCCGTTATACGGAAATATAATGATGTTTTGAAGCCCTGAATTATTTTCATCATATAATAATATACATACACAATATATCAAAATTGAATAAAACTAGTAGTTTAAAATATATATAATTATATAATTTTTAATTCTCAGGTACTTAAAACAGAAATAATATTAAATTAATACAACATAATATAATATAATCTTTTACTGGTTTATACAGATGATGTAAAAACCAAAAAGCGCACAAAACCTACCTAGATAAGAAAATATATTACATTTATATTGTATATGAGATGTACATCACGAGACTATTTAATATGAAAGTAAATAATCTCATATTGGGGGGGGGGGGGGGGTAATGTTATATTTTAGAACAATAAAATCCAGAATTTACAATAAATGTACAGCAAAAACAAAACTTGAATTGTATATTGTGTTTCAACAAACCATCAAATCCCTTATATACACCATTTGAAATATCTATATATTTAATTTTTGAATATTAAATAAAATACAAAAATGTTTGGGTATAATTTTAGTATTTTTTTTAATACGTACATTACAGATTATATTAGAAATATAATATGATTATTATATGATTTATATCTACACCTATACATATATTTTATTACAACCAATATATAATGGTAGCTACGAGGTACCTATATATACAACAATAAGCCTAGTTATAGGCCTATAGGCGCATATATATATATATATATATGTATATATGCGTTTTACTATTGTGAAAAACTTGGTTGTAATGTCCCCCAACGGTTTCCGCTTTCTATGGCTTCACGATAAAAATCATATGTGTGATAAAAACGCGTATAAATAATAAACAAGATAACATTTCGGTGTATATACCGTGTTTGTCTTTGTTGTGGACGTTATGATACATACATAAATATATTATTATGCCCCAGTTCTATGAGGCGTCATAAATTGCAATTTTGCTACTGTACTTCAACGTCATTACTCATTATTTTATGATTTCAAGCACACTGCACACTTAAGCGTCGAACTGAATGGATGAAACCTGAAATGAAATGACGGTTGATCTGACGACCAATAAACGAAGAGTATTTTATATTTTTATGACTTACCAGTTACCGACAATATTTACGAACCCCATATAATATATTATATGAGTATTGGCTCCATAACAACATAAAAAACACTCCGAATAACGCATATAATATCCTTTACCAATTAAATAGAAAGTACCTATTAATAATACTATTATTATAATAGGCTATTATTATATGTAGTTGCTTTATAGTACTTATTTAAGTACGTCGAATATTCGCCTCCTACACTCTAGTCCTAAGTACTTAGTATCATAAGATTATTTAATCATAAAATATTTTATTTAGAATCATGTCCACACGCAGTATAAGTTATAACTGAAACGCTCACCATCTCTGGGTATAGGAGTTGCTCAATTTTATCCATAATTTTTATGTTCATCGCTATACTAAAAAGTAAAATAATATATATTATACACACTATATACAACCTCTTTTTGTAAGCGTTATCCATCCATTTTCCCAACAATTTTTATTTTTTTTTTTTATAAATTTCAGTTGTTGAACCAGCTTCTTATAGGTTAGAAAATCGTCGAGCAATAGCATGGGTTAGTGGGAAAAATTCCAGAGGATTTAAAACTAATTCCATATAGTTTTAAGCGTTCCATATATAATATTATGTATAAAATCCTAATTTGTTAAAGGGGACGCTTTTTAACCGCCGTCAGAGGTAGGGGGACTGAGTCCTCCTGAGTCCCCCCCCCACTTTAACCAGTGAGTTATAGCATTTTTAATTTGAAATATTATTTCATATTTGTATACGCGATGTTAGGACGTTGGGTTATGTTATAACTCTAGGTTAAACATACATTACTTTAATCACAATAATAATATCATCAAATATATAAATATACTAATATGTCTTAGTAATATCATAGGCTGTCCGACCGTCTTCGCTCAGAATATTTTTTCGTATACAATGACAGTAGCGTATCGAGGATTTTTTCAAGAGGGGAACATAATATTATTTTCATATTATTCTATACATGTTGTATTGTGTACAAAATTTGGTCTCCAGGGGGGGATATGACCCCTATATCCCCCCTATATACGTCACTGTACAATGATATTTTATATAATTGAATTCAAATTTAGTACCATCGATTACAATGACCCACTTTTAACCTACTGTACAGCAGAGTGACATCCACATACCAGTTTTTTTTTTAGATTAAAATTCTCTCATATTTAATAGGTATAGCTGTATTAAAAATAGGTACTTAAAAACTTGTTTATAGTCTCAGAATTGTATACATATTTTCATTATGTTAATCATATAGTATACCTGTATACCTAATATAAATACCAAAAGTTTTTACAATTTGTTTATATTATTGGGTTAGCTTGAATTCTATGTAAAGTATAAATATAATATAGCAACCAATAAGAAATAAGTAACAACTAATACGTTTTCAGTAATAAAATGCATTACCTAATATACCTACCTATTATACCTTATAAGCTATAGGTATTAGGTATGCTATTGGTTTTTATAATGATACAATTAATATATAGTATATAATATTACATTCTTTGATCCATTCAAATCAGTAAAATTAAGTAGTATCCAGTTTGCGAAGAAAATATGCTTACATTTTGATTTTCTCTTGTACCCTAGTCGTAGTGCCTACCCATATTCAGTTAGCCACTTACTTATGCTCTACTGATTACTGAACACAAATTACTAGAAAAATATTTTTTAAAATTTCACATACATTTGATTGGGCGTAGGTGTATATAATTTGTGCCACAAAAAATTAGATAAAAGGACATTGCTTAGGTAATTTGCGTAATTTTGTAGTTACAAAAATTGTAATTTAAGCCACTTTAAAATAATAAATTTTTGTTTAAACATTCATATTATTATGTATTTTATTTTATTATTTTTTAGTCATCGATCAAGTTAATTTTAAAAGATACATTTCAAGAAAAATATTAAAATGTACATAAAGTAAAATACAAATGTAGATTAGGTAATTGTAATAGTATAGCTAGTAAAAGGTAGTAGGTACGCACTTTGTGTCTAAGTGGGTAATATTTCAGTTAATATAATAAAATGTGTAAAAACTAGGAATATTGTAATTATTAACCTTCCGATTGTTCATAATATGTAAATATGTTAGTCCATATGTTATATATTCACGTTTTTCATGCTATATGCCTATAGGTAACTGATGTGTGCTCTGCACATTTATCAGGCAAATCCCAAAAATTGAAAGTGTGACTCAGATTACATAATATGTCATTCGTTTTCTGTCTTGGCGCATATTACCAAAATTGGAACTTAAATAGTTAAATGTGCGATGTACCTATTGGTGGCGCAAAATACCATTTTCTATTTTATTAGATAACCTATCTATTTTATAAATACGATGGACATCGTTGTATACGATCCATTAATATACAATTTAGTATTTATTAGCTGAACTATTTTTTATTTTGATCTTTTGATCTCTTCTCTCTCTCTCTCTCTCTCTCTCTCTCGAATTTTGTCCGTTACTGTTTTTAAATATGATAAATGTATTATTGTATTATTGTATAATGTATTCACTGGTGTGAATGTGCGAGTTGAATGCCATTATCGAGTGACTGCCCGTAATAATAATAATAAAAATATAATACTTATATTTTCATTAGCGATGTGACGTCAGCGCTTGGAGCAGAGAACGCGCACTGCATGGGTCCCTGGTACTCGACCGGTCGACTTAACCCACAGTGTAAACCTTGGTCGGTTAATCGGGTCGGCATACTTAGGCCGCCAATCGGACGCCGACCCCGAGCCGGATTAACGCGGTCACCTCGGAGTGTACGGTGAAAATGACCGATATCTAACAGGGTCCCATGCTCGGATGTCGCCGTGCCGTGCCGGATATAAGCATAGACTTTTCAACTGTGTACGACCAGCTGTGTAGCTCCCACTGATCGAAATACGGCAAATAACAATCACGTCGCGCGTTGTAAACATTCGACATATTAATTGATACCTACTAAGTCACAGATAATAAAGAAAGTACCTATTATCTTTAAATCTTTTAATTTGTACTATTGTTATTATTATTATCTATGGTCTGTAGACTGTCTTAGAAGATACTTTGTAGTTTACCTGCGAGTGTGTGAAATTATAAATAAATACCGATGTCTTAGAAACTCACTGGTGCATGATTAAATAACTAAATTACTTAAGTAGTAGTAATAACTTAAGTTAGGTATTTAATGATGGTAGGTTGTAAGCTGTAGGTAACAGTGCAAGATGCAACACAGGTCAAAAGAACACAAAGCCATTGTTTCTTCTTCTTCTCGTTATGATTAATAATTAATAAAAATATTATTCATTGGTTATAGTGAATGGTTAATAGGACGCTACCCATACATTTATTGTCTCCGTCTTACACACCCACGACATAGCAATAAATTGTCGTTCACTAGTTTCAATAGTGTGCTGTTAGTTTTGGTACTAGAGTGAATTGACCTACTATAAAACTTTTAGGTAAGAACATTATCTGTGATTAAGAGTTGCAGATTTTTTGAAATGTTTATCTTCAAGCAAGTATGTTAAATATCAAAAATTAAAAATGTTCATATTTCGCTTGAAAATTAAAATATCGAAAAAAAAAGCCAACGCTCAAGCACAGATAATGTTATTATCTAAAAAAATTATAATAAGTCAAATCACTCTAATATAAAAACTAATAGCACACTATTGAACCTAGTGAACGAAAATTTGCTATGTCGTACGTGTGTAAGAAGGAGACAACAAAATACAAATGCATGGGTAGCATCCTCTTAAGTCTTAAATGATGATAGTATGATACTAAAGAATAACGAAAAATGACAATATTTAAACGGAAAATAGAGTCACGTTTTAATAAGCATCGTATATTCGTATGTGCATTTTCACTATAGTCTATAACAGCCGTTTCCAACCTATTATAATTCATAAGCGTGACCCTAATATTTTAAATTTAACTTTTGGCAACCAAAAAAAAAATCATAGTTGCAAACTCAACATTCATTAATTTATTATTATCATCAAATTGGTAAATATGTTTTTATTATATTTATTTATTTATCTATCTATTCTAAAATACTTAAGGTAGTTGTGTGCAAATTTCCACACCACCTTTGTTCAAAAACTACAACATTGGAATAATGAAGTCCGATTAAATGCATGAGGTATTAGACATGGCGTTTTTTTATTGTGGTATCCCAGTTCAGGCCTAAATGCCTAATCTACATGTACAAATAAAGCGTCAATTTTATCCACACCCTCACCACAAAGTAATTTAATGTTAATGGTCAATGGTGGATACGTTTTTGTTTTTAATGTACCTATATATAAGATTTGTTAATGGTTGACAATAATTTATTAGAAAAATAATGATGTAATGATGGTAATATTTGCAAAATTCTGTCCGTGATTGGATTGAACATTATGAAATTCGACGATGCAACTTGATTTTTTTTGTTATATGGCGAATTTGTGGATTTAGTTTTTAAATCCATGGCAATATTATAAGACTAATTATTTAAATTATTAAACGCACGCACTAGTGAATTTTTATTCAAAATAATTTATCTTAATAGGTAGGTATTGTTTATTTTTTCTGCCAACACTCATAAAGTTATAAGTTACACGGGTTTATTATTAGGAACCTCACTTTTTTTAATGGCATTTTGACATATTATTGAACTGCAAAATATAGTTAAAAAAAATATATTCCAAAAGACAGTACATCGGAATATAGGCTCGATAGAGATAAATACGCATCGCACAGTATTATTGTCGTTAAAATAGTTTAATAGTCGATTGCAGTGATAAGTCAATAAATACCTACCTACATTAATATGGAGTTATATATATTCAATATTATTATTAAAATACACAGCTTAAAAAGGAAAAAGTTCAATTTATTTTTTAGAAAATATTAAAAATGCAAAATATATTAGTAAATATAATAATATAAAATATGCACTTTTCCCTTAAAATTGACGAAATATGCAAAATATGCATTTTAAATTTTCGATTTTTTAAACTGACCATTGCAGTGTAGCTTGAATTGTTCTAGCTTATAGTGTGCTATAGCCTATAAATCGAGAGAATATAGAATAATATACAACTCTTACAACTTCCGAGCCCAAATTATATAACATTTAAAATATACTATCCTCGTCACTAACCATTTTCACTTATATGTATTAGTATAAAATATTTTTAAATCATTAATGCATAATTATTAATTTCATTCTCATTGAGAACTACTAATAATGCGTAACAAATAAAAAAATAAAAATGTCCTCACTCATGCATTTTCTAATCATAACCAGTGAGATGGGAGAGAGCAGTAAAATATGGACTTCCTTATACGACCTGCAGTCTTGAATGTTGATTATTTTAAGTAGAGGAAAAACAATTAATTAATTTATAACTTTACTTTTAAGTTTAAACACTTAATATTAAATCTAAAATTCAAACCAATCAAAACAATAAAAACTAATTGGATAGGTACATTTAAAACAATTCACTGTTGCAATATAACAGTATAAATAAACAAATAATTTCTATTGGATTAAACATTTACTCAGTGTATACAAAACAATATATTCTCCTTTTTAGCCAGCACGGTATTACAATTACACATTTACACTTAGGTTTATTTACTATTACCAATATAATATTAAAATATAAATTTTATATGCTTGGGTACTAGGTATATAGACAGTGCTCGAAATGGAAAATTTTCTGAACCGGAACGCTTTTTTTTGAGTACATACCATAGAATTGGGGGCTTCACCCAACCAAAATTACTAACCCTTTTTTAATAATAAATAAGTTGTGTCTATTATTTTATGAAACTCACATTATATTTTCAGCCCTTTTAAAAATTTAAATATATTTTTACCTTCTTTTACTTACTTACGAATATGTATATATTATATAAAGTAAAAATATAAATATAAAAGAACTACTTAAAAACTTATATTTATTTAAATTCTATATTTATAACTAAAAAAGGTACAGCATCAATACAATTTTTTTACAATAACCTCCACAGTGATTCGTAGGTCTTATCACACTTTTGATTTCTTTTACGACTTGCGGTATCATCAGCTGAATGTCGACCATTCAATAACCAAGATCGAACGTATTTTTCTGGTTCGAATTTCGTTAGAGGTGGTCCAACACAATTAATAAATAAAAGAGCAGCAACAGTTTTTATATTTAAAGAAGTTCTTAGTGGTGACATGATTTCGTTCACATTCGCTAGTCGATACTGGAATCGTTGCAATTGATTTATAAAGGGGTTTCAAATCTTCTGGAATTTCCTTTTTTCCCAAGTCCATTTTATAAATTCTAAAACTTTGAATAGTGCTTTTTTCATCAATTTGAAATTGTTGACATAAATTACGAATATTATAGTCACCAAATTGTATTTTATCTATTTGGCCATCATTCGAAAGTGGCCAATTTTTTGGATTCAATTTTTCAATATTATCAAGTAAGTTTTTAAACGTTTTGTCATTGTCTTGGCGATTTTTTTCATTACGACTGACATTTGATGAACTGGAAGTCATCATTCGAGATTTTAAATTATTAGCTAGGCTTTTGTAAAATTGTGCAGAATTATTTTAGAAACTTTACCACTGTGTAATATTACATTTTTATACGACATTTTGTTCTTTATTTCTTTTAATGCGTCAGTTAGTTTTGGACCCGGATCGGTTGCCATAGAATCTAATACACGTATTATTGTTCTTATAAATTTATCAGCGTCTACTAACGTAATACTACGTTTTTGTAAATATTCTGACAAACTACGCTATCGGCGGACGACGAATGACGATTATCTAAAGATAAGCAATAACGTCGCGGTCGTTTGTCGTTTATTAAATATTTTACAATGCACAATTCTGCAAAATGTTTAAATTTTACAAAAATATAGTAGGTACAGTAAAAATTTGTTTGAACCGGAACGATAAACGTATTTTTTTTACGAACCGGAACGCTAAAAATTTTTTTGTCGTGAACCGGAACTGCGTTCCGGTGCGTTCCGGTCCATTTCGAGCCCTGTATATAGAGTATAATATAGTAGTTTTTAAAGTAAAAGTTAAGTTCCTAATACGGTGAAGCGTCCAGAATTATTATAGGTACTTAAACGTTAAAATATATGTAAGCAATATACACCTTGTAGTTTATATCATTATATTTATGTATATATCATTCACATTTTTCATATTCAATGCATTCAAAACTGTTTAAATCTAGTTTAATGTACCTAATAATAAACACATTATAGTTTGTGAACCCACCCCCATCCACTAATATATGTATACCAATTGGCAATTACTCATATTATACATACGTGGTACATACTCCTACGAATAATGGGTGACCATATAATAATAATAGTAATTTATAATCGTTTGAGAGAGCGAGTGGTAAAAGGCTTAATGGCGTCTAAACTTAAAACGGTGTTTTTAATTATAGTTTGGAATTATTGGATTTTAGTATAAGTTTTTTAATAATAATAATAATAATAATAATATTTGATATGATTATTATAAACGGTTCGGTAATAGGTAGTTATTACTTTTTATTATATTATGACACCTCGTCACATTTTTAGGTAGTATAGATTTCATAAAAAAATTTAACTATAACAAATTACTGAATTAGGCAGATATACCAGGCACTAAGTAGTATATAGGACTCACATTTCACATTCGGTTATACGAAATGCTTCTAAACGTTCGACTACGCATTCTGTCTGCGATATATTGTATTTGTGTAGTAATTCAATATGCAAAAGTTTTATTATGACTAAAATTTTTTTTATTTACGTAGCCATAGTACCTACGACATAAAATTAAATTATGAAGGTAATTGTTATCCTTATTTTAGGTATTTTTTAAACTATTAATATTTATAAATTTATTGCTAGAAAACATTTTTTAGTGCATATTATATGCGTTTTAAGTGCATAACTGCATAAGTGCTTGCATATTTAGTGCTTTTTTAGAGCTACAACTCCTCTGCCCTGGTCATAATAATATGTTGTTTCCTTTTCAATCGTAAGTTGAACGTTCCATTTTAACTTACATATTATAATATCAATATATATATATATATATAATGTAATATTATGTATTGACATTTTACATATAATATTATATTATACACATCAAACGCTAGCTTACAGCTACACATAATATCCATATGCCCATATGCGGTTTGTTGATGGATAATATATCAAAATTGATCATGAACTGACAATTGCGATTTGCGACTAGTACTGTTTGCGGGAGTATTATTGCAACATTGTAAAATATTATATATTATTTTAAATAACAATCGGTACGCTATGTCGCATTGTCGCTGCTACATACGGCTGCTGGTCAGGTTCAATACACCGTTATATCAAAAATATTTAGTTATAGAAACCAGCAGCGTCCTCTAATTATTGTAAAAAATATTTAAATGGCAAAAATATGAATAATGTATAGCGATGAGTATCTATACCCAACGTCCGATGGTAGCCAGCTGCTATATATTATATAATGTAGGTAGGTAAACGAATACAAATCTAAGCAGATTATATATATTAAAATCGCGAAATTACTGTATTTTATAATTAATACAACCATGAACCAAGTAGAATAATACTTAATAGTAAACAATAATAGTAAAATGTTAAAACCAATAACCTTTGTTGTTGATGTTTTTTAAATACCTAGCTATAAATTACTTATTACAGTACCACGTCGGTAGGTACACACTTGTACCGATTTACATGGTATATAATATTATAATAATATGACTTAATGCTGTCTGCTGGATGGATATATATATATATATATTGTGTGTCGTAAAATATGTCCAAATGTCCAATTGTTTTTATAGGTATGTATTTTGCCGCTGTCGTCGATGGACAACGCATTTATAGGATACTCCTAATTATTATATTGTTTGTTTTAGGTCACTTAATATTAGGTAATGGATTTTGACAATAGAAAATAATTTCAATGTGAATTGACAATACAACAATACGTTGTCGGGAAAAGTATAATTAGGTAAAATACCCATATAGATA
The DNA here is from genome assembly GCA_949089665.1 of Macrosiphum euphorbiae. NCBI lineage: Eukaryota > Metazoa > Arthropoda > Insecta > Hemiptera > Aphididae > Macrosiphum > Macrosiphum euphorbiae. Next base: position 12,669,285 of record CARXXK010000003.1, on the reverse strand, counting down.
GGTACTGACTAAACCAATAACCATAGGGATTTATTAGGAAGTACCTATATTATATACTTACTAGCAACTATATCACCTCTACCGCTACCACCTCACTGGTCATAATAATATATCTGTGCTGTAAACACATGTAAATACTTGTTTGTGTATATACATTGTGTATATATATTCGTATATTCGTATATTCGTATATTCGTATATTATTATTTAATCGTTGACGCATGAATTGTGTACGGCCACGGATGAAGACTTTTTAATGCACGTGGACCGTGAATATTAAATAATAATATATTAAACGTCGCCACATCGGTATTAATTTATTATTGTAATCGAGTTGCGGCGAACAATCTGTTGTTCGTCCAGACTCCGAATATTACACACACGATAATTATTGATAATATATACAAAATATATAATGATAATAATATACATGATGTTATTCGGAATAATTGTCTCACATTTATAATTGCATTTATACTAATTTATATGTAGCGTACGGTATTAGTAGAAACTAGAAACTATATGTATGATCATATGAACCAGTCTATATTTTTCACGATTAGGTTCATGTGCATACAAAAATCTATTTGTTCACTTTTTTTTTATTTATTACAGTACAGGTTAGGCCAAAAAACAAATGAAATATAGTGTGTTTTATAAAAAGAATGTTTTTCGTGTATTTAGACCAATAAGCTAAAGAAAAAAAAGTACTTCCAGAAGTCCAATTTTAATTTTTACAAATATTTGAGTTCATATTCCGTTTTCTAGGTTGTGTAGGAAGTTTCTGTAGAGACGTCAATGTAACCGATTGCCGATTGGAGTGTTCTGGGCGTCGTCTCCCTCAGCGATCACCGGTATATTGAGTTCAGCTTCTCTGACATTGTGGTCGTTCCACCTCGGCCTACCAGTTCTCTTCCCAGTTGGTCCACCAAGAAATTGGACTGCAATTTCCTTTCTGGGTTCTTGACTATGAACACGCTCGTTTGTCCTAACGATGGTGCACTGGCTCCTCTTACCATTGCGGCAGCAGAGTAGATAAGTATCTCACAAACGCGTGGAACACTTCAATGCCTTTAGATACCTACAAACAGGAAACCTTTATATTGGTGGACTGAGGACATTGCTGAACTACGCCGTACTGTCTTTGGTTTTAGAAGGAATTACCAGAGGTGTCTTATAAGGAGAACAGGGCTGGACTATCCACCTTCTACCACCGTGTCCAACCTGTTTGATGCCTTCGATACCAACAACGATGAGCTCGATTTCAGACATGTTATTCCTGAATTCACAATTGAGGAGCTCACCAAGGCACTAGACTGTCGGTGGGCAAAGCAAGTGGTACCTCAGGCATCCCAAACGATTTACTAATAGGCGAGTGGAGGCTGCACGCTCACGGAGCATCATAGAAGTGTTCAATAACAGCATGTTTCCCTGGGGGGTAGAAGACTGTAAAACTGGCGCTCCTGCACAAAGGGCCAGGAAAGCCTTTCGATTTAATTTTTAGCTATCGGCCGATTTGCTTGCTTGACCCTCCAGGCAAACTCCTGACGAGACTACTACTGCAGACGCTCATTTAAACTTTCAAGGTGGCCACAGGAAGGCACGAAACCAGTTTGGATTAAGATGGGGCGTGTCAACCGAGTCGGCAGCTAAAGTCGTTACTAATATTGCAGTTTAAGAAGCAGTCGCCAAAAATATATGCATTCTGTTAAAGTGTTAACCCCCGACGTGCAAAACGACCTGCAGGTCTTTAATTGACGAAGCCCTCAGGAAGAAGTCCATTCCCGAATACTTCGTCCGTATACTCCGCTCCTGGCTATCAGATAGGACAATACTGGTTGGGGAGGTTCATCTACCTAAGACTATAGCACGTGGCGTCCACTAAGGCTCGGTGCTTGGTCTGACACTCTGACCTTATGGAACGTAGGTTATGATTAGCTCTTGTCTACGGAAGTTCCAGTTGGAGTTCGGCTCATTGGCTTTGCAGTCATATAGGTGCCTGGAGGGGATGGACAAGCTGGGGCATTTGCCCACCCTGGGATTTTTGGAACTGTATTATAAATTTAGTATACTATGATAAATGACTACATGACAAATTTAAAGTGTGTCATATGAAATAAAGGTCATAGTTGTATAAAATTCATATATAGTTCATAAAATATAAATATTATATATTTAACTATTATGTATTATATTAATTATTATGTATGAATAAACTTGCCCCCACACTACTACACTAGACACATTTCTGCAGGCACCTATGTATAGTATTATCATTATTCATTATAACCTCAATTCAGCGTTTTAAAATCAAATTTTAGTTTCATCCTAAGTCGATACCAATTTTCAAATATCTACCTACTAATCCAGTTAATACATGATACGAGTATTATACGAGTCAGACCGTCGGCTCAGCACGTATACCATACATTCAAGAAATTAGGATATAAATTAATATATGTTACATTATTAGAAGTACAACTCCAAGAGTGCACTGTTTAGGATTTTGGACGGTAATGGTAATGTTATTTTATTATTATTTTTACCATTGTTTACAACATGTACAAGGGTTACAATATTTGCACTGTATTGCAAAACGTCAATTGTTATGGTTTGTACTTCGTGTTAAAGTAAAAAAATGCCTTTCGACTTGTATGTGTCTACCTACAGCCTACTACAACAGTCCTATAGACTACAGAATAAAAAATCGCAATAGCATGTATCAGTATACGACTTTTTTTTAGAATAAAGGCTCCAACTTCTTGGTCATTAGCCTGTGTTATAAGTATTTACATTATGGTAGTAGGTATACAGTATGTAGTTATAATAGTGATACGAATATATACGATTGATTATAAAATATACTATATAGCAATAGATATACTCTGATATAGTCATATAGATATTAGATAACTCATTGGTCAGTTTCTCGGTGGCTCCGACTAAAACTCTCGATAGTTAGTGATAAGTGATAACTGTATACAGACATACAGATAAGACACTAAGCGAAAATTTAAGATTGTTTTTAACTATACACTATTTGTGTCCAAAAACTTTCCTACTTATTAGTTATTAGGTTATAGAATTTGATTATAAAATACTACTATCCGTACTACTATGTATAATCAATGTTATTAGATTGATATAACAAATTTTGTATTACCATACTGCAATGTTGATTTTATTACAAAAGGGTAAACCACAAATATAAAAGGCGGGCAAGTGGATGTCGCTCTGCTGTACAGTAGGTCACAAGTGGGTCACTGTATAATGGATGGTATTACATTTGATTTCAATGATATATTGAATCAATATAATAATATTATTGATATAATATCATTGTATACGAAAAACGATTCTGAGCGGTGACGGTTTGTCAGTGTGGATATTTTATATTATATTTATATTATTATTACTTATTATTAATACTGTAGCTGGTAAGTTGATTAATATTATAAAATTACAGCAAAATAACTAAAATCGATATTCTTGGTTATTTAATATGTAATATCCTCCAAGTTTAAACATAAAACTATAAAAAAAACTGTGTTTTTATATATTTGAGATTTTTTGGTTACAGAATAACCTACTTACATGGAACTTTTGTAAGTTTTCAATCCTTAGCTATAAAAGTTGAACATTTTATACATTTTTAAATTTTTAATTTCATAAATGTTGTCAAAAATTTAACTTTAAATGTTTATAAAATAAATTTAAATAAAAACACATCATTGTAAAATTAATAAATTCATCGCTCCGCTCAGAATCTAAAATAGCTGAATTAGATTTTTTTTTTTAATTTTTTCGATACACCTAATAATATAACAGCTGGAAAAAATTTAAAACATTATAAAGCAGTACTTAGGTCTTAGGTTACTATATAAACAATAAACTATATTAATCAATATGCCTATAATATTAATTATTATCTTATACTATATACATGTCGCGGTGTCCTAAATAATTATTATACAATATTATGTCCTTTATATATACTAATAAACGTAACGACAGATGGCGACACGTATATCAAAATTTCATTCAAAACTATAAATATCATGACTAAATAATTCATGATTAATGTAACCTGTTATATTATAATGTTTAGGTAATGACCACGGTAGATTATAGATCGTACTGACTAATGAGTCAAATTTTTCAATAATTTTTAATTGAAAAATAGGCTGTATTCGTTGTATTGTATTTATCATGATCAAAAGGTCACTAAATCAATATTTAGAATATCGAATTATCATATTATTTTATTTATTTTAAACGCCATAAAGCTTTTACAATATATTACCTATTAATGAATATACATTACAACATATTTATATATATATATACATAACACATTGAGTATCAATAAATTAAAATTATATAGTATTACATAGTAGGCTCCTGGAAATTAAATATAACGGAACAAAAACCTAAATTAGAAAAAAATGTTTAACTAGTTTGACTGTTAACTAAAGACATAGCTCTCCTTAGAGGATCATCATCCAAATAATTTTTTGTCACTGGAGTAGTGGAGTAAGGTAGTAGGGGGACACGTGAACGGGTTGTAAAAGGAATACCTATTCTAGACCTATATTATGTACCTAGGTAGAACACTAGGACAGAAGGTACAAATATAATATGTTATTACTTAACTACTAAATTTAAATAATATTCAATGATGGATTTAACTTTTTATTTAAATTCGCATTTTGACTTTAATAAGTACCTAGATAATAATATAATAACAATAATAGGTATATAAGTGTTCGATTTATAAATATTAAAATATGTATTGTATTGTCATATAGATAACTATTGTGCAAAATTTGATTATACCTACGTATAAGGGTAGAAGTGTAGAACTAGTGGAATATAATAATATGTAATACGATACATGATACATCCATATGCAACACTTTTTGCAACACACAAATTGAGTCACCTTACAATGTTCAATACACACGTGCCAGTGTGCCACAACCTAATTGGATTTTGTTATTGTACTCACAATACCATTAATTACTACCTATATCATGGCTATTATATGTTTATGTACGTATATCTATATAAGTAAAACTGTATATAATAAGACAGTTATAATACTGCCAGCTATAACGTATAATAAATAATATGGTTTCTTTGTATACGTGCATGCAAAATAATGTTATATACCTATATGGCTATATGTGTATTAGTATATGTTACCACTCCTTCATGAATGTATATTATAATGATGTAAAATATATATATATTATGTACCTATGTCGTATGTGTATAATGTGTTTGTGTGTGTGGTTGTGGCAACAAAAATAAATTAATCAAAGTATAGTATAAGTATTATATTATATTATGTCTATTATTTTATGTACCTAGTTCCTGACTATAAGCTCTAAAAATAAAAGTATAATATTTTAAGATTAAGAGAGCAGCAATAAATACATTGATTTTACAATAATGATGTGTGTTTTCGATTCTGAGCGGAGCGAGGAAGCTAGTGGTTTTATAATGGTGTTTTTTTTTTATCCTGTATATAAATTTCTACCAGAAGGAAAGCTTCGATTTCAACATATAGTACCTTATCTTTTAGCAAATTGGATCAAGATGGTACTTTAGAAAGGTCATTTTTCGATTTTCTCAATAGTTATTTAACGCCACAGGAAAAACCACTAAAAATGGAATTTTAATTTCTAACTCTTTGTTTATCACCATAGAAACGAATAAAAAATAATAATACCTATTATAATATAAATTCAACCTACAAGACAAAATAAATAATAACAATATCCAGACTGCCGAACCGTCTCCACTAAGAATCGTTTTTCTTATACAATGATATTATATCATTGAATTCAAGTTTAATACAATCCATTATACATTGATCCACTTGTAACCTGCAGCTGTACAGCAGAGCGACATCCACTTACCAGTTTTTTTTTTTTTTTTTGTTTCTACACGCATTTTGTTAACATTTTTAAATTATTATTAAAATCATTGTTTGGTAAACATTGTTTTTGTATATTATAGATATATTATTTAATTTAACACATCCATATTAGTATATTATAGTGATCCAATCAATGACGAGGTATACTACTGTTATTCGATGCCTAGCTGTTATCTACTTGCTCACTTTTTTCAGATTTATGTTTATACCTACATTTTTTTACACAAAGAAAAGTCTTGAAAATGTAATACAAGGTCCATCGTAATTCATAAATTGTTTTATCAGCAGTTTAAAAGTATCTTAAATACTTCGTCACAATGTTGACTATATTAAGCGTTGGAAGTTCAAATTTTTACGAAATTCCTCGAAATCACGAAATTGTGCTGATTATTTCGTAGTTGAATATTATATTCATACAATTCTAAATTTACCTAAGACTTTACTCTTTAATGACTGATCATAAATGACAAAATAATAAATATGCATCGTTCCCATATAATTGTATATTGATATAATATATTTTATACAATTTATATATAATAGATTAAAAGTAGGTAATTAAATTATTTTTTATCTTTGATATCTGAGTTGTATTGAACGATTAATATTTTTATAGTATTTTCAAACCAGAAATGTCGTTGGCGATCTGATGACATATTATAAATATTGAGATCTTTTAGATTATGTAATTGTAATATATTTTCTTATCCAAGTTATATAGATTAAATCAAACAAAATATAACGAGATAAAATCTATTGAGTCATGTCCTTGGAATACGTCATAATAGTATTATACCTATCATATAAAAGTAAATATTACCTTTCAAATACGTTGATTTAGAATACATTTTGAAAAAAAGTTAGGTACTAAACACAAAAAAAAAATCTTAAAAACAATAAAGTACAAAAAAAAAAATTATAGCTGAAAATGCAAAATAAAATTGTTATCGTTGTGTTCTAACTTTTAAGTAGTATAAATCCAATTTATAGACATATCTTTGTTTTCGACCAATAGAAAAAAGTAAATAAATCTGAACTGTATAGTTATAGCCTATAGATAACTTTTATCCATTTAATATTTGACCATTATAATTATTTTTTATTTAATTTAACAGTTTTTCTTTTAGCATTTGGGTAGACAATTAAAACAGTATGAAATATAAATACATTTTATTAAAAAAAACTTTAATTCACCGATATTAATAAAGTACCTAGTGCAATAAGAGCAAAAGATGAATACTGTCTTTGTATAGTTAATATAAATTATAGAACAATACAATAGTATCCAGTGGCGTAATTAAGAATTTGGTCGGGGGGGGGGAGGGATATACGTTTTTAGCAAACATGAATGGTCATTATCAATACTTTGATCAAAATGTTAGCAGTAATAAAAAAGTTTTAGGGGGTTCTATCCCCTAATCCCCCCTAATTACGCCCCTGATAGTATCTACCGAATAAGTTAATAATTTTAAATTCTGAGCGGATCGATGAATGTATTGATTTTACAATGATGTGTGATTTTTTTATTATTATTTTTGTGTCATCAACGTTTGAGGGTGTGAAACTGCTTCGATTTTCTTCAAAAGTATCTTATTCGATTGGAAAGTGAATTTAGTTGGTGCAATCAGGAGGTCAAAATTAAAAATTCCCAATAGTTTTCAAAACCACCCTGAAAAACAAATTAAAAATGAGAATTTTTCTCAAGTAGTGGTTTTTTAATTTGTTGCAATTCAAAAACGAATAACCGTAGACACTTTATTTATATCATATGTTTATATTATTAATTCCTGTACTTGATAAAATTTTCAAAATATTTTGACTGTTTTCGAGCTATTAACGGACATTTTCAATTTTTAATTTTTTGTAGTTTTTTTTCTATGAATGTTAATTACATTTTATTTATAACCATTTAAAGTTCAATTTGTGACAACATTTATCAAATTTAAAATTTAAAAATAATTTTGTTCACAGTATTTTTTATAGATATTTTATATTCAAATTTGGAGGATATTGCATATTAAATAATCAAAATAACGATTTTAGTTATTTTTTTGTAATTTCATAATATTAATTCAACTTATCGGCTACCTTATTAATAATAAATTAGGTACTAATTAATAAGTAATAATAATATAAACCAATATAATATAAAATCCGCTTAGAATATTGTTTTTCGAATACAATGATATTATATTATTGAATTCAAATTGAATACAATATCTATTATTCAGTAGATCAGAGTGACATCCACTTACCCAGTTTTTTTTAAAATATAAATTCAACTCAGAAGTTATTTATGTATTTAAAAAACTCAAAAATTTAGTGCAGTGTGTATTGTTGATTGATATTGTTTTATCTATTTTATTTTTTTATTTTATAATTTAATAATTATTTTAGCTTGCAATTATTAAATAATTATGTCAAAGTACAATCTACTTTAAATATTTGAGTTTAATTAATGATAAATGAAAGTTGATATTCATAATTGTATGTGTTTAAAAAGTATAGGTGCGCTTTAATAGTTTAATATAAGATTATTAGACATAAGTTTCTGCATTGTTGTAGTTTATTTAGAAGGTTACATGTTATTATATATTTATATACTTAAGTTATAGAAATATTATTTGGAATCATCATTAAACATTTGTCAACCATACACGTTTTCTAACTTTCATTCCCTAGTTTTAATAAAATTAACAATTTACATATAATTAAGTATATTATATTATATTATTATAATATGCTTCGTGGTATTATGCACGATTATCGGAACCTTCTGCTCTGCACGTCAGGCCACGTCTAGAACAGTTTTTTTTTGTTACATTTGCCTTCTATTTTGTAATTTGTTTTACCTCTTCCCTCGCATAATACGTATATCGGTCGACGGTCGTTGTTGACATGCGAAAAGCATCCATGTGGAAATCTATATCATAATAATATTATATATATGTTATATTATAACCTATCTGTATCATATCCGAGTCAAAGTCGGTCGCGCGGAGGGCCCGTCACCAGACAAACGTGTGCGCACGCGTGCTTGATGTGAACTGACCTTGGCCGTCGAATTCAATGTCAAGGCTGTATGTACTCTACCGCCACCTCACAGACGGCCACCAGAAAGGCAGCGGCCCGTGTATTATATTTTCTTGTCACGGATCAATCAACGCACGAATTTTGCTCCTCCGCCGCGCGTTGCCCAACCATGTACGGTGTGTGTATAGTAATAGAATATAACAGAGAAATTGTGTACACTGTGCTGTGTACACCCACTCGCAGGCACACAAAAGAGACTATAGACGAGGGGTGTGTGTGTGTGTGTGTGAGAGAGAGAGAATGATTGAATAATAGTGGTCGGATGGGTGTGCGTGAGTGAGACGGTGTGGACGAGGGAGCGCGATATGCCGATATGTCCTGGGCACTGGCGACTGTGAGGTTGTGGGAAGGGGTGAGGGGCCGGTCAGACTGAATACAATGGCACAACATTAGTTTGTGATTATAATAAGTTAGTGAATACCTCCGAAAGAGAAAATAAATGGATAACATGCACACGTCGGTTCATTAATATGCATGTTGTACCGTATTATTATTATGGCCGTGGGTTCTTGCAAATAGAAGTAAAAATAATATTTTTTTAAAACTTTTACTAACAATAAGACGGTTTAGGAAGTACAAGTTCCGCCAGTTCTGGAATAGTAACCAGGGGGTACATTAACGATCAATATATTGGACTGGGGTGTAAAATATTAACTTGGCACTCCTACGCAAATTGATAAATATACATATATATATATGTAAGCATGGTGCATGAATAACTTCAAAACATTTTCCTCGGGACCTACGCCCATAGTATATTATCTAGGTTTAAGATTTTCATTTTTTATACATTTTACATTTACACATACAACTCATTTTCTTGTAATATTTATATGGTTTGGTGCAATAAAGATACATGTTTTTGTAATTTTATTTTATTTTTTTTAATTAGTTCTGCAAAATTTAGGTATTAGGTACTCAAAATGTTCAGATTAAGTAAATTAACCCTAATAATAAACAGTAAGTAGGTAGTAATAGACAATAGTACATTTATAAATATTACAAGACGTATTAAAATAGGTACGTGAAATAAACTTGAAGTTTTAGTGATTAAACAAAATATGAATTATAATTTATTCTTGATATATTTAGTAATTAGTAATATAATTTTTTATTAACTCTTTTAAGTTGACTTTTCTTGTTGAAAATGAAAATGTTATGTAACCATAAACAAATAATAATAATTATTACTGGATTAAAACAATTTAAAATTTTAATTACATTATGCCATATACTATTATATTATAATATGTATTTTTATTCTTATTACACCTATTTGATTCTGTTACATCCGAATAAATTACATTGAATTGCTTATCGTCTATACTTTATAGTAGTAGGTAATACCTACCTATTTATGCCTATCGTTAATTTATTTATTTATTATTTACTAAAAATTGCAGAAGTCTTAAAAAATGTATTGCCATAAAAACATCCTCCCAAAGTAAATTAACTTTTAGACCTCTTCATCAATGTGCCCCTGATCGTAACTGTAATAACTATATGTGTGTATAACGCTATAGTACACTTAATACTTCACGACGTTAGGTTTCCATCAATGACTCATAAATACATGTCAATTATTATTAGATAAACGAGTATATCGATTATCTTTTCTTGATTTTTTCACTATACAATATTATTGGTATTTAAACATGTTGTTTATTTTTTAAAAACATCTAGTTAAAAGATAAGCAACAAGTGGATTTACTCGTCTATAGAATAATCTTATACCCATTTGATTGGTGATCGGTGGTGTACCATATTTGTATAAACTATAGAGCGTGCACTTAAGAATATATTTTATCTTTTTAGTTAGTTTTGAGTTTTCGACTGTTTCGAACTTAATAAGGATTTTATATAAATTATTAGAAATAGATATAATTTAGTAGTTGATTCAATACTAAATAATTAGTATTTAAAATTCACCAAAACAACTTGTTTTTTAAATTGTTTAACGTCAACAACTTTCTTTTTAAACGCTTTATCACGTACCTACTCACGTTGATATATATTTGATTTGGAATTTATGCCTTCTAAGTTTTTAAAATAATTACCTAACATTGTTTTTACGTACAATAAAATTAGCTATATTATTTTGTATCTGACATCTATATATAGTAGATATACCTATTATAGTATGTACGAGCAGTTATTATTTTTCATTACCCCTTCCCCGGTACAATAATTGTACTATATGTTGTTTCTTTGCAATAGGTATACTACTACACGTTACACACAATAATATCTATCTGTCTAAATATCTACTCCTATTACATCTTGGTATCAGGTCCCACCTGTTTTATACGTCGAAAATAATGATAAAATATAAAATATTCTAGTTAAATATAACATGTCTTTCTATTTTTAAGTTACAAATTAAGTATCTTTTCAGGCATCAATACAATCTCATATTGTATAATAGTAGTTGAATACTAACAATGTGTTGATTAGTAGCCATAAGCCAAAGGAAATGATTACTATTTACTGTTAAATATTTACTTATGTTTATGGATACATATGTTTTTCAATTTTGAATTAAAATACACTCATTATTTCAGTGTGTTTACACCGGAAAGGTAAATAAAAGATGGTATACACTATAGAGTATAGGTACACCCATATTTTGGGGGAAAAAAAAATATATTACCCTACCTTTATGTTATGCACCACACAGACGAATATTGGGAATTCATAATGAAACGGACGTTCGTCTTTCCGACTTAGTTCGATAGTTACAGACATTATAACCCTGACCGGAACTACGGTCTGTAGATTTTTTTGTCTTTGAATATAGGAATAAAGTTAAATCCCTTTTTACAATGGTTATGTAATTTTAAATCAATTTTGTGTTATTATAACAAGTAAGAATTCAGATGTTCTTTTATTCTCAGATAATAAGTACACTAGGTACAAAAAATGTTAATATTATACCCAAGAACATAGGTTAGGTATTGTAATCGTTCAACATAATCTCTTAAAAAAAATTTCATTGTAAAAATAATAAAATCACCTACCTACTAATAATTTATTTTTTAAACATTTTAAAACGAAAGTAAAATTATTAATTAATATTTAGTATTTATTATGAATAAAATAAATCTAAATAATCTATTAAATAAAATCGATTTTGTGTAAAACGGTTTTTGCGCAAAAATATTGTTTTTTTCATATTTTGTTTATTTTTTCCAGATTATTTTGAATAGTATTACGATTTTTTACTTTTGATCTCTGGAGGTACTAGCTAGATTCACTTTCCTTCCTAAAACCACCATCATAGTTTAAAATCGAAGGATTGTTTACTGGTAAAGTCGACGTCAGACACAAAAAAATACATTGCTCCGTTCAGAATCTTAAAAAAATTATATACTCTATTTCTATATTATTTATCTTTGCAGATTTAATCAATTTAAACCAAACATTACTTAATTTCAAATAATGTACCATAAATAACATATAATATAACATTATAACAATTAACAATATCTTATTATCACTTTTGTATATTAGGTAGGTAGTGACTACATAATAAATAAATAAAGTTTCATCTTTAATGCGAATACGCTGTACGAATAAATGATGTATGATATCATTTATTTACAGTTTAAAACCAATTCTATTTAATATCTTGGTTTTTAAGCCTTTGATTCAAGTGTTTTGTATTTGTATTGTTGTGTATAATTTTCGACTAGTTTTTGTTACTCACCTATATACAACCAAATATGCTTTAATGTGGTTTTTGAAGTACTTGGACACATGCAACTTTTTCATCTGATTACACTTCATGTATTGACAAATAAATGTAGGTTCATTTATTATATAATATTATATTTTTAAATTCATTGCTAACGCAGAGTAAATATCGATGTCGAGACTATTATATATGTATACACAGGTTCGATTCATTCTAACAAAAAAAATCCTACCAAAGTTATATTTACAAGACTACACGTTTATCTGTGAATGTTGTTAGCCGTTAGAGAATCATATAAGTCATAGGTAAATAATAGCAGATAAATTATAAGAATTTGGGATACCCAGCAGTCAGTAATCACTAATCAGTAAGTGAAAACTAGGTATGCAAATTTGCCGTAAGAAATAGAAAGATTTGGAACAACAATGTCCATCTATTATTTGCTTTCAGGTAGAATTTAATTTACTAGAAATTACCACTTTAAGTTTTTAATAAAAAATTTAAACATTCTGTGACTACTATAATAATATATTTTAGAACCTAGGTATGCAATAATAATATAATGGTACATTATGAATTTATGATGCAATATTATGCATTAAATATGTTATAGAGTTACCACCGGAATTTCAAACATTGGTGGTGGGTACCTCGCAAGAATTTCGTTGATTAGCATTGTTCAATTTACCATATACCGTTTTAATAAGTACCTGGTATGGCGGCTTATACTAAATATCGTAGTAACAATACAATTTATTGCTCAAAAACCTTTATGTAAATCTACTATACGGATTTGTGTGATAGTGTTAGACATAAGTAGGTATTAATGTTCATTAGTTCAAATTTGTACTACGTACACTGCTGTACATAGTAAACAATATAGGTACTAATTTAGTCCATCCTGTTGAGAATTTGTCATTTCATGTGCCTCTCGGCCCCTCCTCTTTTCTACTACTACACTCGTTAGTATTAATAAAAATAAACAAAACAGACTTTTTGATGAGACTATTGACACAACGTTTTATTGTCCTTTAATAATAATAGGTTTTATTATAGGCACTGGGCACTGGCGTTGTTTAATATTACAGTATAACATTAATTGTTTCAATTAAGATAGTATAAAGATGAACAATGTTGGTAACAAACAAAATAGATATTTTTTTTTTGAAATTGAACATGTTATTTTGTTATGTTTCTCTTTGTTTTACACTGTGTTTAACCAATTTCGTAGCTAATTGTTATACTTTTTGTACTTTCCCCCCCCCCAAAAAAAAAAAATTAAGCCCTGGATCCGCCACTGAAAAGAAAGCATAGACTTAGCCTTTAAGTATACCAAAAGTAGGTACCGAAAATTATAATTTGAACAAATCAATTATTATTAAAGGAAAGAATGGGAGTGAGTATGTTATTGCGGTGAATTACCCTGTATATTATATAACTATATCTGACTTTAAGTATATGTTATTTTGTTTACAATACCTATTAAGTTTGTTCTTTTTTTTTATTTTTCATTTATAATATGTATAATGCACCTACAACTTGTTATTAATATAATTTTTGTAGCACGTATGGCTTAGTCGACGGAATTAAGTAAAGATAAAATAAAATATACCTAATACTTATTTAAAACTGTTTGAAGAAAAATAAAACGCTTAAAGATTATTTTTCTCTATATTTTAGATGAAAACTTGAAATTGTGAATACTTTTTTTAATTTGTAAAAATAGGTTTGTAATTCGATTTATACATCTATTATACTATGCCACTATGGTATATAAAGTAGCAAGTGGTTTTTAGTTTGTCACCGATAATCGGGAGAAATTATGATCCAGTACTGGAAACTCAGACGATGAATAATCCTAATGTATATAGGCAAAAATTGACTACATTTTTTGGGGGGACTCAAGCCCCCTCCCTATAGGCCATATTGCTTAGTACTACAGAATATGAAAATTAGTACTAATTACTAGATTTTGAACTGGGGGGACTTGACCGAAATTTGGGGGAACTAAGTCCCCCCAAGCTCCCCTCCCCTTCTTTTGGAGGCTGATGCTAATATAGTAATGTAGCTTACCTTTATAATAATAATACGTTTATTTGCTAGTATGTAGAAACTAAGTACAAGAAATTACTAGCTTTGCTCTATACTGAGTTAATACCTTTTCTTGTAGAGTAAGAATACTTATTAAGACGTAATTTAAAAATAACAAGGGGAGGAAAAAAAAGCAATTAATTAAAGAATATAATAAAAATAACAATTAATAAATAAATACTGATTTTAAGTATAAAAATAATAGAATAAGTCTTATTCAATAAGAAAAAGAGCTAGTGTAGCATCAATCATTATAACAAATTTACATCAGTATACTGATCTAGGCGTGCTTTTGTTTTTTTTTTTCACTTGAATCAGTTTTGAATTGCTAGTTAACATTTTTTTAATATAAATTTGTATTTTTTAATGCTATGATGAATTATACATTTGATATGTTTTTAAGTTTTTTATTTTGGTTATAACTTTTAGTCTATATGAAAAATACAAATATTATATAGGTACCTAACTTACTAGCTTTCTGTTAAATTGGTGCAAGTAAAAATGTTAAAATTATTAAAACATTTATAAATTTGAGTACATTTTATATTATTATAATATGATGTGTTTTAGTGTTTATTTTATGAAGAGATGGGATAGAAAATGTAAGGTTTGCTCTTCAAATCGTTCATTATATCTTGATATGTTGGATCAACTACAATGATCCTTCGCTGCTACTTTTAAAATCAGTTGTTCACCAACCGGTTATTTAGTACCTAACTATTATTTTTTTTATTCGGTGTAGCCACGGCAAAACGATTATGGTTATTATTCCTTCACTATTTTTTTCCCATACTTTAAGTATTTGTGCGTATGTGGTATGCCATTCTTGTTTGTTTTTTCCACAGCTATTACATAATTTTATATTTTCATCTGTTCTTTTCATGACTATTCTTTCGTTTATCGATGGTAGATGTTTTAATTTTTAAACTTCGTCCCATCTATTAACAATTCTATCGGTTATAGACCGGTTTTATGTTGCTCCGCAGAACCACCAAAAAAACATTATGCGATCTTTACTTAGCATAATCAGCTGATCTAATTCGAGAAGAGCCATGAAATTTATTCTAATAGTATATTAATTCATCTTTTTTTAAACAGAAAATTAAAAAATTATAATGTCAATAAGTGTGTACCACTGTACCAGCGTTATTGATGCTTATTATTGAGTGTAGAATATTAGAAAACCATCAAAAGCGGTATGGACATGCATTTGTTTCTTGTTCAATTTCATAAGCTTATGTATTTTAAAATGTAAAACTAATACTCATTTAACATTAAATATATGTGATACGCTAAAGATTTATTTGTTTATACTGTAAAATAGTAATAAATAATAATTAGATAATAAGTTACCTACACTAAGTTTTAATAACTATAAACCTACATTTATTTAGCTGTGAATCATAACATCGGACGCTACACAGATGTTTGCTGTCTCCGTCTTACAAGGGCATAATATAGCAAATTTACGCTTAGAAAATCACGTTTAACACAGTTAGTCTAAAAATTAGAGTGAATCAACCCATTATGAAACTTGATGGAAAGAATAGTATCTGTGTTTGTATTTGGGTTTTTTTACGATAATTCAGTTTTTAAGTGAGTTATGAGCATTTTTAATTTACGATATATTATTTTTTAGGCTTAACTTGCTAAACAATTTAACCATCCTAAACCATAAGGAACCCACACACAAGCACAGATAATGTTCTGACCATCAAGTTTCATAATAGGTCGATTCGCTCTAATTTTTAAACTAACGGAGCTAAAGGCGTTCTCCTGAGCTTAAATTCGCTATGTTACGCACTTGTAAGACTAAGACAACAAAAGGCATATACCTAACACGGCCCGCCGCAAGTAGAGTGCAAGGATCAAAAGGGTGAAAATAAATAACAAAACAATTTATACTCTAAACGTATTAAGTAGACCAAAATAACCCGTCAGTTTCATTGCAATCGACATGGCGTGTGTGATTATTAGAGTATTTCGGTTCTCTTATAGAGTGTACACAGGGAAAATGAAATGTTTGTTTCTGGCTGTCGATCGCCCTAACCGTTATTAACGAGCGAACCCTTTTTTCTCACTTCTTCAATATAAATGTATATTCGTGTATGGGGGATATCAATGAAAAATTGGTCCAAAGGGGAATATATAATAATGGCGGCAATGTTTCTATGTTCAGCTGAATGCGTGTTATTTTGTGGAAAACCGATAAATTAATGTTCCAGAAACAAACGCTTTTTTTTCGTTGTTAGATAAGAGTCAATCATTGAACAAATATAATCGAATATTTTTATTTTACCTTAATGTTTTAGATATTAAAAACTGTTACATATTGATTATAAATCAGAAATTACATTCTTTAAACATTCTACAAACATTTTATTTTTATGTTTGGAATTAAAATATATACAGTACCTTTCTAATAAGTAATATGAAATAAATAATAATAAATATATTTTATCTAATAGATATACATTTTTAAAATGAAGCAGCATGTTTTTAAAAACAATTAAAAATTATTATTGATATAAATATAATATTATTATAGTATACGAAAATTGTTTTAAAATATACTTATTATTCTTACCAATTAATATAAACTATTATTTAAAAAATATATTTTTGTAATTCTTAACTATACTGATATTTTGTTAAAACTAAGTTTTTAAAGTGTGCAAAGCGATTGATAAAATAAATGTTTGTTCAAATATAGAAGTAAACACTTTTTATATTATACAAGTGGTGGAGTTAAGATATGTTAAAGAGAACAAAATCAAAAATCATAATAATGTTAGTAATTCCGTAGGTAAAACCAAATTACTTGTAATATATAATATATTAATATGAATAAAAAAAACAATAATTTGTTTATCGAATGTAATATGATTGAGGTTGATGACCGTCATAAAGATGAGGACAACCGATAAGCAAACATTTTTATTTTATTGTGGCACAATATATGTGTGTGGCACCATTGTCATAAGTTAAAAGTAGATAATATTATAGTAATGATATTTAGATTCATCGTCAACCATAACATATTTTTAAAAAAACGTGAACTGATCTTTGATAGGAACCATTTCGTGTAAACAACACGATGAAATAATTAAATTATTATTGACAGTATGCACTATGCAGTCTATGGGTAAATACCCCGAATTCACTTATTTATGCTTTCTTACTGAAGTTATATTAATTTTATAATTTTCCATTTATTTCTCCAATGATATTTTTTTTCTCCAATTTTATGTAAATAATTTTATTTTTGATAAATTCCAAGGAGCTGATGCATTAGTTATTTTTGGTACCTATCTATATTTAAATTATCGGTATAATGTCATATTTTAATAATTATTATGAGTACAAAATAAATACAAATTATTTCTGTAAAATAATTATATGTTTGTAAACTATGTAAAATTATTACAATAAATTTATAATATGCAAAAAAATCATATGTAATGTATAATTTATTGTTTGGTTAAGTATAATAAATTAGGTAAGTATCTATTAAAATTTGCTGCCTTCAAAAGTTTTGTGTGTGAATGTGTGGGGTTGGGAGGGGGTGTAGCCTTCCTTAATAATATGTTTACAGCCTACGAGTAAAAAGAGAACAAACAAAATTGAAAATAATATATGCATCAGATATGCATATATGTATATAAGTATATAGCTATATTTTAGAGATACGGTATGAATTACTTCAAGTGCATGATTAAAACATTATAATGTACCTACGAGAACATTTTCGTGATCTACAGCAACATAATATATTATTAATTTTATGTAGTTCTATACTTGTTTTAATTGAATATTTTACTTAATACGAATAAATAATACTTATATAACCAATACTAGCTAATTCAGTAATCCGTAGATATCATGAAATCATTATAATAATATATAATATAAGTATGTACCTACCTGTCCTACCTATTATATCATACTATATAGGTACACCATAAATTATATTATAATATCTTTTATAATATTGTATTATAAATATTAAATAGCTTATAATTAATGTGCATTAATAATTTATTTGCAAAGTTGAAGTATAGAAGTTTTAAATATTTAAATGTTAAATTCCTAAATACGTATACCAATGTATTTTTATTTTTATTTGAAATAATGAATCACCTAAAATAGTTGTCTAAATAACTATAATATTGTAGGTATATCAACAGGTTTAAATAAATGGTAAAAATATCGATTAATTAATACTTAGTAAAAAACACGTTTAATTTTGCAGGTTTGTATGTGATGTTTTGATATTATTTACCATCGGAGTCGTATGTAATATTATTATGTGTTTGATTGAAAATTAAATTGGTTATATTTTGCTTATCGAGGAAAAGTGATAAATTGATAGTGCAGAGTTTAACCGTGTTAGAAGTCACATTACATTTGTTTATACACACGTCAGATTAAACATAAATTATAAATATCTGTAATAATAATTTGAAATTATTACTTAAATATAGGTAGATTTTTTCAAATATATTTCTGGAATATGAAATTATAAATCGTTTGAAAACCAGACACTACAGTTGTTTTATTGCTAAATTGCTCCATCATATACATTTTGGTCATGTATTCATAGGTATATACCAAATATAACTTTTGACTTTCAAAGTTTGCATCAACTTAATATTGGTAAAATACTAAAATGTATACCTATTTCATAATTATTTAACTTAATATCGGTAAAACACTAAAATGCATATTTCATAATTATTTTTATATAGATAAACAATTTATTTATTTATTTTTTTAATTTTAGAACTTTCAGCTGATAACTATTACAGTTCAACAATTATTTAATAATATAGGATGCAAAGGTAACAAATTAAGATAAGATACAAAACAATTTATTAATTTGGGTATCCTGATTTATTTCTAATGTAGGTAGGTACTATAATATAGTGTGAGCTGCTATGTCATATGCAACATTGTGCTAGGTGGACGTTGACGTACTCATATATATATATATATATGCATACATGTTAAAAAAAAATTGGCAGGGCCTGGGAGTAGATAAAACCATTGACGCATTCCTCCGAAATCCGGCCCTGTATAGTATTAAGTATTATAGGTATATCGTACATAAAATAACAGACAGGAGTGCACTGAGAACTTAACCGTTACCTATCTTAAACGTTTGTACGAGTATTCATATTATACAATTTAATCATTCAAATTAAATTTAATCCCCCGAAACTTGGTAAACACTATAATACATATGGTGCTCATCTGGTGTACAATAATAACAATAAAAACCGTTTACAATGTATTGTCATAACATGTGCTCGGTGTATCTACAATCTACTGTCTATAGTATCTACGTAGTGCGTAGAAGGCCCGGAAATTGAAATATGGTTGCAATAAATAATTATTTTGATTTTAAGCGGGAAAATATAATGCGGGCATCTCACATTAATACTGATGCGTATACATCTATACACGTGTCGTGATATAAATTTTGTGGCGGAGAAAAAAAATTCAAGGTCGTGTCAATGTTAGAACCGGGGGCGTGTGTACTGCACGACTGCACCACAACTGCAGCGTACACGTGCAAATTAATGATGCACACAAAGCGCATGTGCGTGAAACCAATTTCTCTCTCTTTTTTTGTTTTTTTTTTTAAATTTTAGTGTTCATAATGGTGTGTCCGTGTCTAACGATGATGTTGTTATAATGTATAATTAATTTCTACTAAAATATATTAATATTATTATTATCATTACGTGTGAAATGTCGTTAGTTTTGAAATCAACACTACTGACACTAATATTATTATTTTACAATTATATAGGCACTATATATTCGTTTTATATGTACCAGGTACCCACATGCTTCCCGTCGTACGTATTAAAAATACTACTATGTTATGAGAAAATAAAAAAAAAAACAGTGGCAGTAGGTAATTGCATTACACACACACACACTCACGGTCGTTTGGCAATCTGTGGCTGGCAGGAGCGGTATCCGCACGTTGGTACGCGAGAAACTGTTTATAAGTTCAATGTAGACCGTTCTCGGACACACATCATTTTTACGAATTACCCGCTATGAGTACCCGTATTTCGTATTGTGTTCTGTTGATTCACCAAGGACGTTCATCCACATTTTTTCCTTTAAAAGATAATGCATTTATTCAAATTTTGAATTTTACGAATATCTAAGTATCATATTTTCAATTATTTAGATTTTTTTTTATTCAATTTATTATTACATTTAAGGAATGTCAGTATGTCAGGTGACGATACAATGACCATGGTCTTAAATGAGAAGCAATCAAACTTTTTTACTGAAATTTGTTACAGATGATATTTTTCGAAAATGTTGAAGCATCTACCAACATATTTTGTACGAGTAGTTTCCAATATATTACAATTTAAATACTAGGGTAATAGCCCTTCAAAAATGATAACTTAAATAATAATGGAGTGTTTAAATTGATTTAATTGTTTTATGCTGGGTTTCACAAACAATCACCAAAACATTTAATGAATCAATAGTGAGCTAACAGTCCCTTAAACAGGATTTAGTGGCCCATGACTGGTCCATTAAATTTTAGTGAACCATTAAATTAATCAATTTTTTATGCTATACAGCATTAGCTTCTAAAAATTAAGTAAACATAATTAATGAATCACTGGCGACTTGTACCACTCTACTACTCTACGTACTAGCCAATACATAAACATTATGTATAGCATCAAATATTCATAAGACAAATAAAGTTATTATTACAAAACTTTTATTTTGAACTAAAACTAATGTGTATTCACTATTTACCTGAAAATTCATTATCATAAATTAATTTTCTAACAATACTGGTGCGAAAGCATTCATTATATGACTAGGTATTTGATTTCAAAATTAATTATAACTTACAATCGTAACACATTATCTTATTTTCAATGATATGTTGGAGGCTAAATCTAATAATACATATTATCATATATTCATATACATTTATAATTAAACTCATTTTTACTTTGTACATAACAACTAATATGCACTAATTATCACACGTACAGAAAATAAAATATACGTAGGTACATGTTTTTTTATTTTTTAACTGGGCTCAATTACAAACAAGTACTTATAGGTACCTATTTATTAAAATATTTCAAATGTAAATAACTTTTAGATTTTTAAGATATTCAAGAAATTTTTCTAGATATACGATCACATATAATTATTATGACCAATTACTAAAGAGACTTGTTATTCGACTTTAATTTATTAATTTACTTATACGAATTAAAACGTTAAACATAAGAATATTAAACTCGTTGATATTGCAGATAATAGCAACTAATATTATTTAGCAACAATAATGATACTAAATATTATATTCAACAATTATATTATATAGTCTCTTTAAAAGTTAAAAAATAAAACAAAACTAACAGTTAGTCGATTTGTTCTGCTTCTATATTTTAATGCAGTGCCCATGCCTTATAGTTTGATATTGTGTTAGGTCCCTATGACCTATCAGTACTTTACTAGTGTGAATTCTAATATGATAATATAAGCTTGATACTTAAATAGTTACTTAATGAATAGGCAATCTATTTTCAAATATACCATACCCGGCATAAGGATTTCCTTATTTAATGTACCTAAGATTTCGGCATTCTTCATTTAATATTTCTATGAAATATTACAATGCTGCTAAAATTATGTAGATTTAGGCGATGTGATGTTCCACAATAATTAAATCGTAGACTATTGTCAACAGAATATCATAAAGTCCTTATCATCAATTACAATTCAAGAACATTGAAGCTCTATGTTCAAGTTCCATTTTTTATTTTATACATATTATTATAGTTTCTATATTATAATATTATTAATATGTATTTAAAATAATGTAGTCTTACTAAAAATTAATAGCTATTATCAATTGGTAATTTTACTTTGGAGCAAGAATATAATATTATAGATGAAATAAATGTTTTCTGGGACGTTTTTTTTTGCGACGACGATAATATTATTTCACACACCAGCGAATCGGAGTATACCTATGCAATTTTTTATGCGAGCAATTATTCTTGTAATATTGATAGTGTACGTCCAAGGCATACGACATTTATTTTGTACGTATATATTGAACCATTAACTTATTTATCGTTGCGCAGCCTCCTTTGTTACTTGTTATCATAAACGACAACCCATGACTTTATTTCAATGAGAAGCTGAAGGTGACCGGAATGAATCTTTAATAAGTAGGAAATTAATAGAAAAATAATATTATTATATATATATATATATTATAATATTATTTTTCTATATATATATGTATATATAAGTGAAAACACGAAGTATTCGTAAACGAATCATAACATTAAATTGTAAGACTCTGATCGAAGGCTACGAGGCCTATTAAAATAATAATAAAGTGGAAAAGTGTTAGGTATATGTGTCGGTTATATGGAATAAAATATAACCAAAGTAAAAATATTATAGTGACAGTAGCATAAGCCTTGGTTTCAAATTAGTGAACGCGTAGAAAATGCGAATATCTTTAAACGCTGGTTGTTTTATTTTTATCAGTGATTTTAAGGACAAGTCGCCTACGCTTGTGGTGTCGGTGACCGGCTCGAGGCTAAGTTCGTGCTCATATTATAGGTATCTATACTATTAAATCTTTGGAGATAACCTATTACTTATATGCACTATGTTTCATTTTCTCTTTCATTTACTCGATAAATATACGCACATCAGACGAAATTGTAGGTACTATTCATTTTATGATAAATACCTAGTTTTATAGTTTTATACCTACATGGTTTTAATATGTATCAAAATTTAAAAATATTTAAATATATTTATGGATATACTTATCATGTTTATAATGAGTTATATTAATATAATAGTGAAGTGGACACTACACGTAGTGCGATAATCTTTATTGTCTAACATTTAAATAAAAAATAATTTCAGATTATAATAAATCAGATTTTTTATACTAGTCTAATAAAATAAAATACCAATATAGTATCATAACTAAAAGAAGAACATTTACTTCATAAAAATAGGTAATGCGTAACGTAAAAATAAAGTATATTAATAAAAAAAACATTATGATGATGATGATATATAATATATTATATTAAGGTTCTTAAACAATAAACATTGAATAAGTTTACCCGTATGAATGACTTTTAATAAGTACCTATATCATGTTGTACTTTACGAACCAAATTGTAATTCAAGGTAGTAGTCGGAATCACGTTGAAAACTCTAACCACGCCGAGCAGAATAATAAATTCACGTCGGTCCCAATTTTCGGGTCCTGTTGCCAATTAAAATGATTAACAATCCACGTTACACTAACCAATGATAAATAGCCTCGGGGAAACGATGTATGCGGCGGCAATTCATCTTCACTGCTGGATCCAAATTATTTTCCTCAAAGTTATTTGTAAATTACTTTGAATAACTTTTGATTAAAATCGTTTTAGCGAAATTGCACGGTGGACAAATCCACTGACGATATCATATATTGTGCGATAGCATCGGATTAAATCATATTATATCAGTTCAATCAGTGACCTTTTCCCGGTTAAGGTACCTTATCGAGTTTCCATATACCTACTGTATAGAGAGCGATTTTTTTTTTTGTATCATCCTGACATATTGTTACGTTAAAAGCTTCAATTTTCCTCAGCATCCTCGGCTAAACATGTACTTCTCGAAAGCTTTTTGCAAAAAATCTATTCGTTCATAAAGCCATGACAGTAACTTTCATTCCCTTTATTCTAAAATACAATCAACGTGCAGTGTAGTATACCTACCTTGCACGTCATAACATAATAAGTATACACATCACATAAAATAATATTATTTCCTCACCCTTGCAAATCGACAAGCTTGCTCTTTAAATGAAAAATGGTTTTTATTTGGTTCAAAGACATATCATACACATATTAGATATTCATATAGTATTTGAAGCAAAACATATAATGTGTATGATTTAGTGATATAACGAAACACTATCATGCACGTGTTCAATGCTGTGGGAAATTGCAAGCACAATAGAATTTTTAAAAAGTTTTAAAATACATTTAAATACTTACTTATTCAGAAGAAATTAAATTCTGGTTGCAGAAACGATAAAAGTTTAAAATATTTATTAATAAATTGTAATAACATATTAAAGAATAAAGAAACCTAACAAACCATGGAACATAATTAGGTAAAAACTTGACGGGAATTTTATTATTATGCTCAAATTGCCGCAATTATATTTTAAATTGCAGACTTAAGATTCTTCATTGTATGCAGAAAATATGTTTTTCTTAAGTACTAATTGGTTAACGATATAGAATAATATATATTTATTAAAGTTATTATGTTAATAATTATAGTGTATAATATTGTTAAAAAAATACCTTAAGACTGATTTTACGTATTTATATCAAATAATTACCAAGCGCAGTACACCACTACCTATGCAAAGAAATCAATAAGGAAATTCTATAATGACTATTTTTTTTTAACGAAAATATAAAATCATATAAATATAAATTTAATATATAACCTATCTCTTTTGTCCGTTGTACCGACAAAACAAATGATGCGACAAAAAAATATGAAAATATAATTAAATTCGTTAAAAACTTAAGATCGATCATTTCACTTTTTCAAATTTTACTGTTATTCAAAAAATTAAAAAACACAGATAAGTGTTCAAATAGTGATTATATTATCTAGGTATATGGGACATTGGAACAAAAAATTTAATAATTATGATGTTCGATCTCAAGTAAGCTTCATAACGAATTTAATTATATTTTCATATTCCTTATCACATTGCTAGATGAGGTACAAAATGTCGGATGAAAGAAATAGGGTTTTCAATGAAGAATATTATTATTTGATGACTACAGGTTGGTGATAAGTGCGTGCGCCATGTCTTTAGTGCTGCAGTCACGCACACTAACTTATTACGCCACACACTCCACACGCACGCACGAGCTAAGAGGATTGCCTATATTGAACTCCTTAAAAACCTTTCGGTATTGAATATGTGACTTTAGAAATTGAATACACCATACATACATGTCACATAATAATATTATAGTACTATTATTCTATAAAACGCCATACAGTTTAAGTCATTCAAAAATATATTTACCATTTTCGTACTTCCCACAGTATATTATATTATAAATATTAAATATATTAACGGTTTGTCTATGTTGTTGACTGTTGTATTACACAGCTTATATAAATGATAAATCAATAGGTTTCATATTATTTTAGTAAATATCGTTAAACAAACATGTGAATCCGTGTTAAATCAATTAAATAACAATATTATAATAATTCATATTATGTTATGACATTAAATTATATTAAGTTGAAAATTACTAAAATAGTTGTACTTATTAATAATAATTACTATTATAAACAGCACAAATGTTTTAACAATTTGGTGTTGACGAGTTTAATTTTTTAATTTGTTCATCGTAGAAAAATATTATTTTAAAAATACAAATAACAAACAAACAATGTGTGATTGCATTCGTCAGAAAAATATTTTAGGCCAAACCGTTGTCGGTTAGACCATTGCTGCTAATAATTAATGATATATAATTATAAATATACATAATTTATTATAATATTATTTCATGTGCACACATTTGGGTGAAACGTGATTTTTTTTAAACGATGTTTATTCCTTATATTTTAGTCATTCTTATCGGAAATATCGAATTTGGTAATGGTTTTGTTTACTACAATTTGTTAGTCTTATCATTGTGGTCTACTGGTCTGTGACCGTAGAGCGTATCGTATATCGTCTATTGTCCGCACTATAATAATTACGACTGCAAACCAAATAATAGAAGATTAACAATTATTATATGCTACGATCTGCGAGTGCGTCATTTGAGTATTTTTCTTCTTGCATTCTTCAAAATAAAATCACAATAATTGTATCACGCTTTCGGGTCGTGGCAGATTATAATTGCAGAGATCGCAGGAAAAAGAAGCGAACTACAATGGGAACATAATATAATAAAAAAGGTCGACAGTTATTTTAAGAACGTTCAATATTGTCGGCTTAATCAAAATAATTACAGAGATTAATTGGTTCAAAGAAAAATCTTAATAGTGATAAACAGATACTAAAGAATTTCCAACGGGTTTTATGCATGTAGATTGTAGGTATTTATATATTTTGGGGTCTTGGCCCTTATCGTAAGAATATATTATTTTAATTCAAAGCATGAGTACGTCATGTACGTTTTTGATTTCCGCTAAATTATATTGTTACATCATTTTATTACGATGATAAACATTTCGCATTGAGCAAACGAATCAGAATTTATAATTTTAATGCAATGAAATGTTGGCATGAAAATGTAATGCAAGCGTACACGGCACTACACGCATAGTACAAAATAAGCAGAGTCATACTTTGAGAAAACTCGGGACTTGAAGTCGAGATATTGAATAAGGTAATCATCATGAACTGTTTTGTACAGACATATTTCCACCTACCAAACGCAATAATTAACAATTCCGTACAGTTTCTCTCCATTTCGACATTGAATTGCATGCCTGCAATTACTTGCAGTACCTTCCAAATTTCTTGCACTTATAGTTTCCATTTTAACTACCTACATTTTTTTTTTTGTAAGGCTGTACACAGTGACTGTGCAATATTTACAGTATTCCTTGATAAAAAAAAAAACAAAAAAAAAAACGTCGATATAACGTAGCGATGACGAGGCGTTCCTAAAAGTGGGAAGCAAATTTTCGTCAACGCTTGAAAGGGGAAGAAGCGACGATACACCGTGATATTGCACAGTTGTCGAGGACCGTCAAAAGTCATCCCAGTCGAGGTGCCTACCTATATGATTACCACATGGCAGGTGGTTGCGCATGTGAACATGCGAATGGTTACAGCTAACTGCACAATAGGTGTTCTGCAATGTTTATCCTACATAATAATACGTTATACCTACTGTATTTTGCTCACTGTACACGTATAGACGTATAGTACATAACAGTAGATATTAAGATAGTACATATAGTACATACTTGATGAACTTATTTATACAATAATATTCTTACTAGAATTAAAATAAAATATTACTGTAAATTGTAGGTAAACAAATTTTCATTAGCATTTATACATTTCAAATTTTTGCAGACCCATTGGATATTCAAACGTATTATATAGAGTAGGCCTTTAAATGATTTTTATTTTATTTTTATACTAAACCGTAGGTGTTTGAAAATTGAAACTTGTCACCATTACATATACTATTATTTTCTATACACAACGAAACAAAATATTCGGACTAATTTTAAACCATATTATATTTACATTTTACACCGTTCCACTGTATGTCGATATTGATTTTTAAGTTATAATAATAGTGTATACGATAACATATTATTATAATATAATAAATGTATGTGAATATGTGATTTGTTTAACGTACCCTGCAATTACTAATCCTATTAATATTACAAATGTAAAAGTCTGTGACTTTGTTGCTCTTTCATGTAAAAACTACTGAATGGATTTTAATGAAACTTTACAATAATATAGCTTATACGATATACATCAGAATAACACATAGGTTACAAATAATCACCCTAGGTCCAACCAGGGGATGTGCTCAAACGGGGATTTAGAGACTTACGGTGGAAATTGTTGTTTATAAATGGTTGCCATGGGTTTTAAAACTATTATAAACTATTATTGGTTGCCGTGAGATAAGTGTATTCATTCAATGCATTTAATTTTTTTGGTACGCTGAATATTACGTAAATATTGAGCGTATTATACTCACATATAAGTTACGCACATGGTACATAAAACAATCACGATGCCACGTATTCGTGGACGAGGAGGAAATATTGGTCGACAGACTCGTTATTCACAATTAGTCCAACCGTTTAGGAGGAGTTCAGTAACATACTTGGTATAACTTTGATACTTAAGAGTTAAATTATAAATTTACGTACAAACATCACGGGGTCAGCCCCGTTGCTTACCTGATAATATAGGTACTGCTGCGAAGCAGAATTTTTATTCCGGGCAACGGAAAAGTTAAGATACATTTTGAACACCATACACTGAATATTAAATAACGAATTGAACAAAGTTTGAGTGATATAGAGTTGATACATTTAACGGGTAACGAAGTGCACGGGATCAGCTAGTAGTAATATAAATAAATAATAAAATATTAAAATATCCTCAGAAACAGAGGTTTACACAGGTCAGAGGTCAGGTGAGCTTCACAGGTCAGAATCATTTTTCGTGTGCAATTATTTATCAATACATTTAGATTGAACAATGAACACTCAACACACCCAATTATACAGTGATCTACTCAATTATTACGAGTTGCATTAGAAACCTACTCTACAGTCCAGTGATTTCCCGGTTTTTGAAATTTTGTTGATAGATATTATATTAAACTTGATTTATCATTGAATTCTATGTATTATGCAGTAATTTATTAATCATGTATAATTAAAATAATACACCCAAATAGTTCTAAAGACTTTCAATTTTCAAATGTCATATACTGTATAATATATTGAAGTATATAACACACACGTTTAAAAATTAAAGCCCTCTTGTAGAGTACCTAGTAAACAAAAGCCACAATAAATGATCTACATATTTTAATCATTTCTCTCGTCCTGGTATATATTACGTTGCTTTACTAATCAATAAACACGGTTAAAGTGAACGAAGCAAATCAAGTAGGTACTTAACATATACCAACGTATTTACTATTTTGTATATTATGTTTTACCCTGAACTGTAATTAATTACAATAACGTACCTACCCTTCAACTATGGAGCTTACAAAATATATCCTATACAATATAAGGTAACCTATAGGTTTATGTATAATAACCGTATTTTAGTTTGAGCAAGCAAACCCTTGATATTATGTCGTAGAAGCCACTGATAATGAGGTGTAACTGACTGCAAATTAAAAAAAATTATAAATTTATTCTCAAATTGGTGCATTAGTATACTTTCCTAAATCCTAAGTAATAAAGTTTAACTAAGAAACATATTATGTTAATAAATGAACAGACCTACCTACTTATAAGTAACTAAAACTATTTATATGTTTTTAATATACCCTGTAGGCTGTAATAATGTTTAATAATGTTTAAGTAGGTAGAATAAATATTTTAGTTAAAAACTTCAATCAATTTAAGTATTTACCTATTACTTAGGTTCCTTTCTTGAGATAACAAATTTTCAAAATAAGTCTGGACAAATGTTTAGTAATTAACAGACTACAGGTTAGACAATTTTAAAATAATTCATCGAGTTAAAATGTTTTGGTCATTTTTCGTTTTTGTGGATTTAATGGTTTATGCTTAACTATTAATATAAAAACAAAAATAATACAACTATTTCTGTTATTTTTCTTGATAAAATAATTTTGAATATAGATATATTTTACTAGATTAGATGACATCATATTGTATGGTCTTAAATTTATATGTGATATAAAAAAAATTTATATTTGTTCAATTATTAATTTAAATGTATATATAGTTCAAATATTTAACAATCAAGTAAATGTGTAAGTGTATTTTGTATACACTGGAAATCATGATAAAAGTTCAATAAATTCATTATTATAATTTAGAAAATTAGAAAGAATGCAGTACCTAATTCTTTATGTGGGAGTAGATTAACTTTTTTAAAACTGAGTTTTAAGTTAAATATTTTTTTCCATATCAACTTTTGATTTATCGTGTTAAATTCATTATTTGTAAGCTGTTTACTCCTAACTTATGCATTTTGTTTTATCTTAACTTAACTTGAGTTAATTATTTTCATAAACTCTCTATCTTTGCATTAATTATTAACGTCTATGATATTGCTAATTGGATTGTCAATATATTTTTAATATTATTCATCTTTTAACAATAATTAATGACATTAATAATAACAGTGACTTTTGAAAACAAATATTATTAATGTGCTGACTTGATCGACTATTAAAACTTAAAACTGCAACTCCTCTTTTCTGCAACCAGCTGCTATCCATTGATTTTCCAGGCTAATTTGGAAACAGTTTAAAAGAAACTCGTCGTCATTGTCGTCACACTACGTGATTATTATAGTTTAACATTAACCGATAAACAATGTCTTCCAAAACGAGAGATATAAAATATATAATAAAACCACCTATTATATTAGCGGCGTCCGGGCGACTTATATTATCGATTCCCCAGGGGACGAGGAAAGCTATAGGGGGGAAGAAAACACTCCAGTTGGCCTGACCCCAAAAGTAGATCGTATTGTGACATTCTGAACTCGTTAAGCTACTTTTTCGTTTTCCTGTTATATATTTTTCTTCGTCTTACGAGTCATGTGACAGTGACTTTTCGACGTGACTAAAATACCGTTGACAGCTGTGTGACCAAGAGAGTAAGAAATATAAAGTTCAAGGGTGTTCGGTATAAGCAAGTGAGATAAAAGTATGGAAAAATGAGATACAACTATAAAAGTTTTTGGTAAAATGACAGTAACGACGGTCAAAACGGAAGGAAATTCAATCGAATGATATGGCTCTGGCTGACAGCTTTTGTTGAGTACAATATACTGCAGAAATAGTATTATATATAGCCTTGTACAGTTATTAATCGAAAAAATAAGCTAATTATAGTTGATTTTATCAATAACATTACGAATCTTTTAGTGTATTATTAAATTTGAGCCATGAGAATATGAGATCTGTACCTACCTATTAGTTATTTACTTACTTAAGTTAAAAATGTGTTTGATAAAACGGAAATAGAAAAATAACAATACATTATACACATATCTACAAATTTAATAATATATTATCAACCTTACTCACAGATATATTAATTAACTGTTTAAAAATCAAAATGAAGAAAATATCAAAAAGTTCATCGTTGTTTTACTGTATACAGCAATTGTTCAATAATTGTTTTTATTCAGAATTTTTTGATTAATTGATTATATAATTTATATAATTATACTAGGTATTTACAAATTTACCAAGTACGATTTTTTGTACATCTGTTATAGTGATTACATTATCATGATGTTTTACAAGTCTCACAGTCGCCAGACATTCGAGTAGAGTTTTTCTTTCTAACTTCCCAGGTATATTTTCCCTTTAATATGTAAATTACCTTTTGTTCGATCATACTTTAAATAAGAATTTTACCCTTTTTTCAGTAGACATATTTTATCAGTGTAGCGAATTCTAAATTGATGAAAAATGAACACGAAAACAAAATTTGAGATGTTACGTTTAAATGAATAGGACTATAATATTATTATATTAATATTAGTAATTATTGTTTTACAAGTTAACCTGTTCTTAAGTTATATTTTAGATATAAATTAAAGAATATTATTCGAAGAATATTTAGAACATTTATCCGTTATACGAAGCTAAACACTAGAGTTTTTTTTAGCATTGTTGTGCACATTATCGAATTTCGAAATTGTTTTAATTATTATCGCTCCTACTTCCACATGTAACGTTGTATGTGATTTCACGACATTATGTCACTCTTTGACATCCTCTCCTGGGACTCCGTCAATGGATAATGTATGTACTGTAAAATCCGTTGAATGTCGAATCGTTTTTTATTGTGTACCCCGAGTCAGGCCCATCCATGTACCTACTAATAAAAAAAGCTTTTGTCTTTTCGATTACGATTAGGACGATTAGGTAGACTGCGAACTATACGTCCTGTGGCTGTGCATGTATAATTTATTTTTCTGCGTTGACGTTGAGTTTTTTATTTTTATATTTTTACTTATACGTTTAGCCTCAAGCCAATGCACACTCTCTCGATGGGTCCATTATGTTAATTTTATGTATTATGTACTAGCAAGAAAGAGAGAGACATAGTGAGATGTAAAAAGAACCTACGAAGGGAGTGGTCGTGTCATAAATTTAAAAAAATCTTATCTGCTCGTGATGTGCGTGGGCTCCCGTTGAGCTAGAGAAAAAAAAATACTAATCGGACTAAAGTAATGTTGGCTGTTTACCGGAGTGCCCGAGTACATTATATGAATATTCAAATGTTGTAATTTTTATAATGTTGTAACTGCGCGCCATTGTCGAGTTTTTATAATCACTGTTATTTATTTTCTAATAAATATTAGTAGGTACCTACCTAAGTTTGTTTTTTCTATAAAAAAATGAAATAATTATGATTTAGTTCTGTATAATTGTTGCTATATTGGTTATACATGTTAATACACAGTTTAGAAATGGTAACTTAACAAAAATATTAATACCTGTACGTTTATGCCAGAATTCACTTAGTGCTATCAAAGATCGAAAAAAAGTGCAGTCTGCAATAATCATTGGGTGATTTAATTTTACCGTTATTCAAAGCTCAAATTATATATTATAATATAATTTATTCATTTTAATATTAAGGTACATATTATACGTACCTATTATTTATTTCCCCGAGCTAGTGTTTATTGTATACATTTTTTTAAGTTTATTGTAAAGCATAATATAATATATAGGTAGGTACTTAAAATAAATGTCAAATGGTGTATGATTTTTATCATGTTTAGTTAAAACTCAATGTAACGACAGACGACTGTATACTGCGATGTAAAATTTAATTTCATCGTTTATTTTATTTTTTATTTGACTGTATTCTCTGATCTTCTCTTGTACATAGTTTATCATGGATACAATTGTTGAACTGCAGAGAAGGTTTATTAATATATTTTATTCTCTTTACATTCGTCCAATCGAGCGTAAATTTCGGGGCACCGTATTGCCGTAGTGTGGACAATTTCAGTCGTGAAGGAAATTGCATTAGAAAAACAATCACCGAGAATTATATATATTATATACATATAGGTACACACATTGATTATACATAGTATGGTACACACAACATATACCCATATACACAGAGTTAGCTTTAACACCACAACGCAATCCCTTGTGCCATAGCCACTATCCAGGTTCAGGTATAAGGTATAATAAAACAATATTATGTCTACCTATATATTATGTAAACTATTGTTTGAGTGAGCGGTAGTTGCGTGGTGAGTTGGTCGTTCACACGCGGTACAAAATCAAAAGCAACAGCGATAGTATAATATGTTGTGTTTGTACATACTGCAGACATAATATTATACAGTCTGTATAGTATATATTATAATATTTTCATATAGAACCGTATTATACCTACTATGTACATATAGCTGCAGTAGCTATCCAGGCACCTCGTGGACACACTATATTATTATTATTTTATAATGGTTTGTCACTTTGTCGATTTCAAAGTAACTATTTACTTTTCGGTTTTCCTATACACTATTAATTCTACGGCTGTACGCTGCGATCGCTTTTAACCGCACTTCAATCTCCTTTCCAACTTGAACGATCTGCTGTTACGTCGTGACTTTTTTATGGTCGTGAATCGTGATTGTTATTTTCTTAAAACCGCTGGGTAAAAAGTATAAATTGAAATATTATTTTGCATAGCACACGGTATTGCGGGATGCAAAATTATGGTTTCCTTCTGTGGTAAAAATTACAGACACCTATATTATAGTAGATGCTAAAATTAGTAAAATACATATTACACTAGATTTAAAAAAACGTCTCAATATTAATTAAGAACCAATATTTCAAACAAGGAATTATTCAATACCTACTATAGTGTACTATATTATACCGTCCAAAAAGGCATTCAGCTAGGTATTTATTTATAATTGCTTGTATGCAG
Source organism: Macrosiphum euphorbiae (assembly GCA_949089665.1). Lineage (NCBI taxonomy): Eukaryota > Metazoa > Arthropoda > Insecta > Hemiptera > Aphididae > Macrosiphum > Macrosiphum euphorbiae. The sequence continues at coordinate 12,634,690 of CARXXK010000003.1, read as the reverse complement.
TTTATAATGATTTCAGTAGGTACATTTTATTTAATTCTATAGGTAAAAAATTAATTATTCATTTTAATATTTATGAAAGGTTTATTGACTGTTTAAATATTTTATAATTTACTTTTAATTTCAGTAAATTTGGCATAACAAAAACATAACAATACTGCAGTAAGTATACTGAAATTAATTTGGTAAAATTTTTGCCAAATTCTATTTATACACAGTAACCTATACAAGAGCATTAATAATAGCACCTAAAATATTTACGATTTAATGAAAAAATATTATGTACTTACAATAATATATTATACAATAAATAGTACCTAATAGGTATTTTTTAAATATTTCTAATTAAATAATTTTTTATGAAAGGTTTTTTTTTTATAAATTACTCTGTATAAAGCTGCATTTGTAGATTAAGATTTGAGAGGTTTGACTGTATGAGTGCTATATAATTGTATCTAGACGCTTCATAAAACAAATTATGTTAAATTATACTTGGTAAAAATTCAAGGTTTTCTGAATGTTTTTTCATCAACTTAAAAATGTATAAAATAGACAATTACTGATGGGATCTTGTAAGTCATCTAGTGTGCCAATTTCGTTGTAATTCAATTTAGTCTTGGTCGGTCAATTATTTGGCTAGATACCTATTTGCGATTGTGAATTTTTATTAATGGTTGGAGAATGAACTGAAAAAGTAATTAATCTATTGTAATCATTGTATATGTCCAATATTTGAACAAACACAAAATAAGAAAATAAGATAATTTTCCATTAGACTATTTATATTTTAAATATTTTAATAGTGTTCAAGAATTTGCGTAGTTGGAATTATTTACTAATGGCAAGATATTAATAATTAGTATTTGCATATCATAGTGCTATATTGTATAATATAAGTGTGGTAATAGCAACAGCCATGGAGCATTATCGTGTGAAATTATTACTTTATTTTATATGACTATACAAGAAAATCGAAATCACTTATTGTAAAACAAAGTCATTCGATTTTACAAATTATATCTTTTATATTTGCCTTAACTTTAAATTCAATATGTGCTTGGATAAATAAATAAGATTAATTATCATAGTGATTATAAAATCATATATATATTAGATAATATAAACTGTAAGTCAAAATAGATTTCTTTATAGCAAACGTTTGAAATGTGCTCCGAAAATATCACTGAAAAAATATAAATAAAAAACGTATTAATGGCGTTGTTTTTGTTCCGCAGTCCGGCACATGACGTTATGTATTTTGGCTCAGATGGGTGGGCAGTCGTGAGGGTGGGACGCGGGTCATGCAAAATGTTGTTCACGCCGCAGTCCTTTGTAGCTGGGCGGCTAGCCCACAGCCAAATCTTCGCTTTTTGCCAAAAATCATTGACTAATGGACGCCAATGAATTCCTCTTGGAAATTATAAACAATAACAATGGCAATGATTATTACCGCCGTCACTACTATAGCTCTATTTTATTATATTATATTATACTATCGATCATCCGCCCGCTGCTCCGACGTTCGATATATTTTCTCTTCGCAATCGTTTTGTTTTGCCATCACCTTTGTTAATTATTATTATTTATTTATTTTATTAAGGTGCGGTACACGCGCCGGAGGTTTGTCGAGGCTATTTGACGACAACACCACGCACCGTGCATGTGGGATGTCATTTTTACAACGTAATATTGTACACACACAACATGCGACTTACTCACACTTGCTCGCACACCATACACGTATACTATTCGATATTATAATAGGAACACACAATATAATAATATGTTTTAGATTTTAATCGACCAATATTACCTATATAGTAGTTCACAAAATAATTTTCGTAAATCGTACACATCAAAGATTTATAAACATTTGATGAAAAGTAATAATATGAAAATGTGTAATACCAAAAATGAATTTGACGACAATATACACTGTGAAGGACATTGAAAATGTTCTATTGTGTTGCCAAAGAGTAGGTAAACCTTTTTGTTGATATTATAATATTATATAGTATTGTATTTTAACTATTCAGTGAAATGGAATAAAAATAAATGTTCTTTTGTAGAACAAATTGTTACAGTTTAATATTTTATACGACGAGTTCGACATCAAAAGGCAAAAGCTGAACTGTTTTTGAATTTTATATTGTTTATATTAATACTTTAGAAGATTCTATACCTTTTACTGTATTATATATTATAGTGGCTATACTATGTACAGGTACAACAGTAGTATGTATAATCTGATAAACGAGCATTGTTAGTACAAATATATTATATCCGTTTTTTGCAACTTTTGTTTGAGTTGGGTACTTTATTACAAAAAGTTCAAATTAATGTTCTCGTGTCAAATGTTGTGATATCTAAAGAATGTAATTTCCTGAAGCTGTGTTTAATTGGAATGTATTTTTTACTGCGGAACAATTTGGAATGTATATTCTGAAACTGTATGAAGTGGCAAAAAATAACAAAGGGCAATTTATTTTAATTTCGACTTTACTATATGTTAAACCTAAAATTATATCACGAAGTTCATAAATCATAAACGATGTAACTAAACGATGTTGTGCGTAAAAACATGTTTTGTTGTCTCTGTATAACTTGAAAAATGTATGGTTATTTAATAATTTTGAAATACCCGTCGAAAAATGAACTGCAATGCTTGTCATTAGAATATTCAATTTAATAAATAAATTATGTTTTAGAGGTAGCTGTGGGATATCTGTACATACGAAAGTTATTTTTTAATAACGTAATGTTTTTTTTTGTATAAATAATATTTAACACAATGTTTTAGAAAGCTCTAAGGTAATGGAAAAAAAAAATATGGTAACTATGACATACATAGCTTATTACATTTAGTATTAAGTATAATATTAGACTTTTTTTTTGGCGAGCTTTTATTCATTTTATGAATAGTTTATGTATTATGTCGTGTTCATTAAACATTATGTATGGAAATGTAGCTGTGATCTCATGTATATAATAAATACATATATATCTATATATAATATATTTATATAAATATAAATATAAATAATATACCAAATAATAACAAAATGTATATAACTTATAATGCACAGCTTTATAACACGTTTACAGTGCATCCACATACGATTTTTTGTTTTAAAATTATGCAATATTGCTACTATAAAGTGTCAACTGAAAAATACAGTGTTTAAAAAAAAAAATTAATATCATGTTACATAGGCAATCTAAAATTTGATTTGGCATAACTCTAAAAACGTATTTCAAACTATTAGAGTCTTAAGATTATTTCAGTCTCTATGTTAATAAATACCATTAATTTGATAATCAGATATTATTGTGTTGATACGTCTTGTACTCAAAAATGTATTTTGTTAGTTTAAGACTACCAAAATAAAATGCAATTTCTCATACTACATTATTATATATAGATAGATAATAATAATATAATATAATACTAAATTGGTATAATTGTTTATATTTTGAAACATAAATTAAACTTTAACGGATTAAAAGTTTTGAATCAAAATTGTTGTTTCTATATTCTTATATTATGAGTTTGAAAACCTCTGTTGATATTGACACAAAGGATAACAATTTAAGTGGGCGCAAATAGATACAACAATTCAATTAATATTTTAATTTACTATTTTTATGATATTATATACTTATTAAAGTATTATACAAATGCAAATAATATTTCCGGGTTGTCAATATTATTGTGATAAAATGCTTTTATAAGTGTTGTGTATATTTGAATGTGGATCACCGATATAACACACCGAACCATTATCTTATATTGTTATATTAAAGTAAATTAATAATACAAATTATTATTAGGTGACTTCTATTACTTATTACTTGGGAGTTATTACTGAGTCTACAAGTCTTATATGCAGTTATAAATTATAATATTATTACGAGCATAGTAAAGTTGTTGTATGTACCATGTACCATCAGTAAAAAGCGACTACAATATAAACTATGTCTGACATCAACACACTGTTACTTTTATTCATACAAATTCTAATGATAATATTGATGAAAGTAAAATAATAATTTATTCATTAATAATAAATCAAACGATTGAAGAATAATTTAAAAAGTATTTTCCTGTTGGTAGTATAATAGATATTAAATAAATTATACAAGTTTAATGTATATAATGAAATATATTAACATATATAAATATTTTTTTAATGAGGAACATTAGCTACATAAGGTAGATATCAAAATCCATTTTAACACTTATTATTATTATTATTATAGACTATAGTAATATAGTACACCTGCATTGTACAACAGAACACGAGTGGTAATATTATTATAATACAATTATAATAAATCAAGTGCGGCAATTGCAATATATTTCTACTATCATAATTCATAGTTCATAATTATTACAAACAATATAAACATTTTTTTTGCAATTTTAATGATCTATTGCAATAACATTATACAGGTAGATGACACTTTATTTTCTATTTTCTCTAGCTTTATTTTTAAGTAAACAATTTTAAAAGACATAAACGAATTTCTTCAAGGAATTGAGCTTAAACTAAAACGTTGTTATAATTTTGAATTAATTCTGATAGGTATATAATTTATTTATTTAATTAATTTTCAAAGATTAAATTGTTTTACCGTTCTGAATAAGCAAAATAGAACGAAGGTGTTTGTTGGCAAAAACAAGTAGTGTGTGCATTTTAAATGATGGACAGTCTTATACAAAATATATTTAAAATTCAGGTCAAGCACTCGGGTTAGAATTTTTAGTGTTATCTTGTTATTGTTGATACAGTCCTTAAACATAAAAATGAAAACATATTTTGGCTAGTTCAATTTGCTAGTCGATAAAAATGTTAGTGCATCATTTATATCTTATACAAAACACTTATAAATAATATACAACTATGTCATTAATAATAATTATTGAGTTAAATTTTATGCTTTAGACATTTTATTATTTAGTACTTGGTATAATCGTATATTTGTTTCTTAATTCGTGTGGTTTTAGATTTTGAGCGAAGTGATGAATGTAATGGTTTTAAAACTTTTTTTTTGTGTCTGAAATCACCTTTAAAACAGTAAATGATGATATCATTTTTAAAATATTTATTTATATAAAATCGATTTCTCCTCTAACGAATTTCCACACACAATAGAATTTTCAAAATTTTTATTTTATTTTGTAAGGTTGGTAAAAATATTTATGCTCGATTAAAAATCCAGTAAAATAAATACAAGATCCCATATAAGTCGTCTTTGTAATAATTAAAAAATTTTCAAATACATACACAATTGTTTTGTAGATACTTCAAGTCCACATTGTTATGGAATTTTAAATTTTAAGGAAAAAAAATATAATTATAGTTAATTCTAAAAATATCATTCGAACATGCATTTATTGTCACTGCGTAGGTACCTATATTATTAGTAATTAATAATTAAAACATGGAACATTTAAAATATTTAAATAAATTTTATATTTTTATGTTATTTAATATTTTTACTACGAACCCATTCACCACGGTCGCTACGGTATTGACTTTAGAGTCAACTTCGGGGCACTGACTCTTGGGTTGTCAAACAGTATTTTTTTTTTTTTTAGACATTTACGGCTGTTGCCAAAACGGTGTTCGCTGTTATTGAGTAAAATATAATAACGTACCAGGACATATTATTTTATATAACAGAACTACAGAAGATATTGCTGAATGCCGATTGTTGACCCGTTGAACGCTAAGTTCACACCTATTTCGTTTGTTATTACCGTTCGACCAACCTTTTGGGAAAACGCAATATTGCGTTCAAACGTCTATAAGTTATTGTATTTATTTACCGGTGCGAATTTTGTAATTCGTTTAAGTAGTTTTGGGTGACTGCGATGGCCGCCAAATACACTGAGAAATAATTGTGTCGTGTTTTCCGTCACGCGTGAGCATTGTTCGTGTTAGCTGGGCTCTTGGTAGTCGACACAATATACTCACAGGGTTTTTTGCGGATTCTAAAAACGTGTGTGAAATCTAATCGACGAGGGCCCATCGCGTGGCGTGTAGGTACAAACGATTTTCTCGTTGAAGGGACGGGGTTAAAGTAGTGCAGTAAATTTTAGATCAACATTTTCGGGTAACTTAGTTTTATGAATATTTGAAATCGTTTTTATTTTTATTTTTTATTTTTTATTTTTTCAAAGTACGTACCTATTGTACAAGTAACTTGAACTCACAACCCTGGTAATGATTGATAAAAATGCCTTATGGACTACCATTATTGTTGTACAATTTAGAATATGAATGTCTATTGATACGACTCAATCATAATTTAAAAATATAATTTATGGAATAGGTACGTAAACACAATAGATAAGTCATAGGTAATAAGTATAATTTATAGGTACTAAAGTATATCTACAAAATAAACAGATACAAAATTACATAAAGTAGTTTTGATGCATTTAAATTTTTTATATTCACTTGTTTGTACAAATATTTAAGATATCTTAGCAGTATATGATTGTATATCATATAGGAAAACTAATTTTGTTTCTTGGATTAATTTTTTTTTCACAATTCCCTAGAATATATTAATATAACGAACAATAAGTAAATGTGATATTAATAGAGAAAAAAAGAAATATTTCGCTGAATGAAGAAATCTCCCCGCACTGAGGAATCTTCGACGTAAGTTGTAATATTTTTTTTAATTAAAAACTGGTGAGTAATAAGATACCTACCTTAAATACGAATTTAATCTTTCAAGACGAGAAAAATATACATTATTATGAGCTTTATGTAATAAAAAGTAATCTGATCACAACTTACTGCAGTGGCCCGCCAGGAAAATCTCCTTAGCGTATTAATGCTGTGTGCGTTCCTTATATGTTATAATTATTTTTCCTACATTAAATGTAAATGAAAGGGATCTACATACACTACCTAGCCTGATTTAAATAAACCGGGGTCAAATGCTCTGCCCAATTCAGGGTTCGTCCCCTCATATTATTATATACCTTCAGGCTAAATGTTAGTGCAAGTTTCCCTGTCCAAAGTCCGAACGGATGACCAACGGAAACACGAACACTTAATCGTATAACGACGAAATAATATAGTATTATCGACCATCTAATAATACGCGTATACACATATACAGGGTGTAACAGATAGAACTGACTTTTGGAATAACTTTTGTTCTAAATTAATATTAAAATTTTTTTTTATATATATAATTTATAGTCACTTGCGCTATACATATATTATACAAAAAATTATTTTTATTTTTCAACACTTAAAATGAAAAAATTTAAAATTTGATTTAAATTGTTTTGGATATATTAAAAATAGCCAATTCGTGAATCTGATTATAAGAACAATTTTGAAAGTAAAAACGTTTATCTAAGTCAAGTAGTTTATTTTTTAGAAATTGATAAAATATCAATATTTTTTTGATGAATTTGGAACGCGTACTAACATTTTTCTAAATATTTTTTTTTTTTGTAATTTGCTGACTTGAGTATATTTCTTAAATTATTTACTAATCATATAATTTTAACAATTTTTGTCATACCTAAGTTTAAGTAGAATCTTTTTTCCTTTTTTTTTTGCGTCAAGTCTCTCTGCTACACCTTGTACATGGGCTAATATTATATAAGGTGCACGAGGCACTGTCCGGTCGGAGCTTTTTTAAATCGGCCACGCGCTTTCGCGCCAAGACCTTGGCCGACCGCCACCGGGCTCGCGATCGCACCTCGCGCGGCGGCGTCGTCGTCGTTGGCCACCGAAGCGGAGCGAAGCACGTGCTTGTCAGTATATAATAATATTATTATAAACAATGCCCAACAATGCGCGTGTACGGTTAAGCGCATACTCCAATTTATATAAATAATACCGAATTCGAGAATATCTCACGCGTACCTATAAAATAGGTTAGGACGTGTGATGATGTGTTGATATTATTATGTAGGTATAGGTATTGCTGTTATATTGTTATACAGTATCGCAACAATGGTAACTCGACTGGGATTTGGTGCGCGACGCGCCGTCCCACCGAGTCTAATAAGAGTTTATATATATAGGTACGAAATACGAATCTAAGGATTTTCACAGGTCTCCGGAAAGTGCGGATAAACCATAGACCTTATACTAGTATAAGGTCTATGGGATAAACCTATGTGTCCTTGCAGTGTATACAATTTCCTAGAGTGTTACATGGTCAAGAGATTAAATTATACATTTATAAAAACTGCAGCATAGTATACCTACTATATTATATACCTATACCGGATACCTATCGAAGTATAACAATAGGTACCAACAACTAGAATTGTTATGAGTCGTTGGTTAAAGAGAACGGTATAAAAGTGGGTTGTGTATCAAAAAGGTTGGGATACACTGGTCTATCTGTGCACCATACAATGTTCAGTGTATATTTTATAGTTATTTACTTAATAATCACTAAGAAATATATTTTATTCCTAAATAATTAACCAAATTATCTCTACTCAGCGTTTAAAATATTTTGATTATACTTACCTACATATCGTAGCTCAAGACATTTTTTTTTCTAATTTACTTTAACTGGTTAATATGTCTATATTTTGTCCTTGTAGTACCCAAAGTATGGTTTTTTTTTTAAGAATGTTGAAAGGGTTACAAGGCATGTTTAATTTTTAATGGTATGTAAGTATGTGGTTTGTGTTATTTTTTTGTGCTTGGTTGATACCTACTTTGATCTTAGATATCCATCTATATATAGTATTTTATATCCATGTTCAGTTTTAAAAGTAAAATTAATTTTTAATTATGTGCATTCATATTGTTGTTTAATTTATGGTATATGTATTTTATGTGGTATATTGAATCTTTTTTTAGAATAATGTTAATATTTTGTTTTTTTTTTTTTTAATGGGTCTATAATTAATTGTTTCATACGTAGTACATACCTCCACTTGGCCCTTATATAGAAATACTATAATTAATTATAGATTATATTTATTATTAAAGTATTGCACTACTCTAATTGTCTTAAGTTCTAAGATACCTGTTCGATTTTTGACACATGATTTTTCTTAATTGATTTGTTACAAGTTTTATATGATATTGTGATAATTCCATTTAAAATAATGGCTCATTCCTATACCTAAATATTTACAGTTTTTAACCATTTTTACGAAGGTTTGGCATGTACATATTAAATTTTGATTTTAATTTTAAACACACATTCTCATGTATACATTTACTTGTTTTATTTCGTCTATTAGAATTAACAATATTATAAGGTTGTAAAAGTTAAGTCTCGCCGAAACGAGAACATGATAGAAGTTTATACTGTATATCTATATAATAGACTATAATAGAAAAGATAGTTGATATTTGTCAAACAAGTAAATCAATTTACACAATAAATAAAAAGTGATGATAAAATATTTATTTTTCAAGCTAATTAACTGTTGAAAAGGTAGAACTTCAGTTTATTTTGTTTACTTTTATTTTTCTATTAATAAAGCAAAATATATGCTTTTAAGTACCGCACTTATGACTTATCTAATATTAATACATACCTATCGCACAGAAAACTACAGAAAAAATAAATAAAAAATATTTTTTATTTATATCCTATTAGGGATAAAGAATAAAGATATTGACGTTTACAAATGGTAGCCAGATTATAGGTACCTACTTAATATATAGCTTGCAACACAAGCCACTGCCTTCATAGATAATATTATAATACATAATACATAATCGTATTAAAAGTTAATTCATTATATTAATTCCTGACCATCATGGAGTGTAAATTTCTTTCTTTAAATAAAGCTTAGATAGAAATAAAGCCAATAAATACAATTTTTAAATATATACATATCAATTTTTTTCGCCTTTATTAAATTATATCGTAAATTATTGTAATAATTATAATAATTGTAATAATTTGTATTGTATATTGATACTAGTTAGTAATCGAAAGTAATAATCTGAACGAGTTGTCGTATATAGTAATAAACATAATATGTGTTTCACTTTATCTCAGATATTAGGTAACAGTTAAAAAATATTAGTTGCTTACATAAAATATTTATGTAGTTTTTTAGGAATTTAAATTGACATTACAGTTCTTGAGTTATTATAAAATATAATATCAAAGTTAGTAGTGTTTACGATATTTTACATTTTTAAATATGAAAAAATAAAATGTACCTATTAATTAATATAATTATCAGAAATGACAGAAAATGTGACGTGTGTAAAAATAATTTATATAACATCCTCTACACTTTTATAAGTTGGATGATTTTTTAAATATTGTTAACGAGTTGAAACAAAACACTCAATAAACATCCAATATTTTATTGAATAATAATATATAAATTTTAATAAAAATTATGTATCTAAACTGTACTTTGGTTTATAGACTGGGTGTTAGAAGTGAAGTATGTACGGTGGTATTTCTTTACTCCTCAAACGGAAAATGCACTTTGGAAAACGATAATTTATATTTCATGTATGATAAATTGTTTGTATATTATAATAATAGGTACTAGGTAGGTACCTTCAATGTTTACGGTATACGTTCTCGATGCATAAACCGAAATTTGAAAATATAATGTAATATTATCGTACATTGGGTTATACATGGTTATAACGTCTTATAAGTTTATAATAATATAAACAGGCGTGGTGTGGTTTTAAGCGGCAATATAACCGTCGCTCTTGCGTTGTCGAGTCTGAAAATAAAACCAAATCACGGAGAAAAATTAAGTAAAAAAATATAACGGAAAGTTTTGTCGGATGTATTATGCGGATAGATAGAGCAGCCCTTATTCTCGTCTTAAACATTTATTAATTATTATTATTCTTATAAAATATATTATGAATATATCTCTACCTATAAAGTCTATGCTAATAAACGGTATCGGTGCAGTGAACGATACTTCCAACAAGGGGTGCGAAAAATTGCGTTGTCTTCGATTTTATTTTCGTCGAGAAAACATTACACGTGTGCAAATAGGTACCTACTACCTATATGGTATTATACAGGGTATATCACAAAGAATAAGGGAAGTCCATCCCATGGAGACATTTGTAATGTTGAGTGTTAGGTATTATAGTAGTACTAAATAATATGTACCTACTAAGTTGCCTAATTGTGCATGCAGCTGTTCGCAAAAAACCGAAATAATTTCAAAATATTTACATTTTCTTCTTGTATTTGCATATATTTTGCATATATTTTGTGAATTTATTAGATATATTATTACTATAAGAAGTTCATTTGACATGTAGGTTTATTATAACTCTGTAATGTTTACATTTGCCTACATCCAATTATTTACTACGTAACAAGGGATCATAGTGTTTGACGCATAAATTCAAAAGCCACGTAATATAATACCTAATTCAAGTTATAACTAGGTAATACAATGACTATACAATGTTTGGAGTGTTTGGACTATATTAATGTTTATAATCATTATAGTACCTACTTATCAACTATATATATTTTTAAACCAAATAGTAATAAATAATTTTTTAATTAAAAACACTTAAACATAATTAAATAGCATTAATAAAATAACTTTTTTAACTGTACTTACATTAATAATAAGTATATATACTCGAGCCTGTTATTAAATGTATATAATTCTATTAAATTACAATTACAAGAGCTTCTATATAATAAAAAGTTTAAAAAATATGTTGCCTATGATTATTTCAATGAAAATCCATAAACGTATCTATACTATAAACACTATTATGCAAAGTGTATATGTGAAATATATTATATATATATCTATATAAAATATAGATAAAAACACAAACAACTTATTTTTTTTTAATCATCTTAAAATTGAAATCAGTTTGAATTGACATAATGCTAAAATCAAAAGCACGTGATTATAGTTATAGTATACAATGTCATTGATACTGTGGAAATAAATTAAATTTATCTAATTACATAATCAGCGTATTTAAGCTTTAATGATAACGACTTATAAGTAAACAGTAATCATCTTTGTTCAAACATGATGTTTAATAATCTGTCTGTTATGGTAAAGATAGTTATAATGAATTATAAGTATATTATGAATTAATAATTATGATTTAATAGTAAATCTAATCGTATATGTATATTATACTATTATGTATAGTACTGTAGTAGTAAGTAATATATAAATATTATAGTAGTAACAACAGTAATTAAAAATAATCTATATCTTAAATACTAAATCGATATCTAAGCAAATGATTAACGTCGTTGCTTCGAAGTTGGACCTAGTAATATTCGATTTATTTTAGAATATCTGAATATTATATAAAAAAATCAATTTCATTTTCAATACTCAATGTAGATAGCGAATAGATATTTGAACTAAATACGATATAATTACAATTTATTTTTTATGAATTATATATTTAATAATATATCAAATATTTTTATTTCTTCTAAATATTGTTATATAAACCTACCCAGGTATTTTATTTAACTTGGATAATCATCTTTGTGATATATAGACAACATAAACTATGTATACATGTTTATAGTTTAAAGTTGTTTCTACATAGTGGAAAATATATAATAACGACGAGTAGTATTATTAAACAAGAAAACAAACGAATAGTAACTGGTGTAAGTTTAATTTCGTACATAAATGATAATATTAAAAACAATGTTTGGCAATGGAGAGAGTTGGATGATAATAAATTGACGGTTAAACAAAAATCATAATTAATGCATACAGCATACCTAATATGGGTAATCGAATAATGGTGGATTTGATCATTCAACCGAAGTAGATTGACTATTAGCTGATCAATATAATTATCTTTAAATATCATTGCACGGGTGGGCGGTTAATTTCATTCTTCCTGAAATCGAATATACGTCAAAAAATATTTTGTTTCCAAAAGGAGCATGATATAGTATCAAAAATGCAATTTTATTTTTCCTCGTTTTTCCTGTTGGTTTTTGGAAGCAAAATGAGTGTGACTGGAGATCGTTAATTTACGATCAGCATAATGTATTTTTCGGAGCAGTGGCGTGGAAATTATTTTCCGGTGCGTAATTTTTCATCGGCCGTTTTCCTTGTCGCATACACCAAAATACGCACGCATGCATTCTGCTGTGTAAATACAAAATCCTTCGTTTTATTGGCCATACATTTAACGGTGTTTCCGAAATGAAAATTCATACAAAATTAGTCGTCCGTTTATTTAGAAATGTATTTTGTATATTGAGCCGACGCCGAAGAGTCCTATATATATTATATTTATCGTTCTAGTCAAAGTCGAGTTTCGTTCATTTGGTTGCAATAATACTCGACATATAGTTGATACCTGAAGCTTATCAATGAAATCGCATACACCTGTTTATGTTTATATATCAAAAAAATTAAAATTAAAGCAACATTTATACAGCAGGATGGAAAAACAATCGAGTTGACCCATAGTGCAATAGCTATATTATAATGTCTGACACCTGCGAACAGTATCAGTAAATATATTATTATTGAATAGGTAAAACAATCTGTAATTGATAGGCATGTTGTACCTACCTATACGAACTGCGATTGGATGAATGTCTGTTTATTTTTCCGGCCACCCGCAAAGACGGAAATGCGTTGAAACTGGGCTTTTTCTCTCAGGAACTAGGTCAATAGAATTGAAAAATATCCCATTTTGTTAATGTTTTATTATTACTTTTTGTTAGCAACAAGGCGGGGCATACGTTTAAAAACATGTAAAAAAGCATTAGGGCGGGGGTCGAAGGGACAATTTCGGGGAGAAAACTAACGTTACAAAATACAAGTGAAAAGTAAAACCGTAAACGCTAGTTATTTAAAAACAAATCGCCTTCTATAATATTATTTAATGTTTATTGCACATTTGTATGTTTATTGTAGATAATTCTCGTTCCGTGACATTATCACTAACGTGGAGTTTATTATTATGATATTATGTAATAATAAAGCATCTACCGTTGTAGGTACGAGCCGGCACGAGTCGTAGTCAAAACGTAGGTACATTTCGCCAGCCCCCCAAATGAAAATTTTGTTCAAGACTGAAAATACTTTCACGCATGAACCATGATCCTCTTATCGATATTGCCTTGGCTATGGTAATTGCCACTAATTGGTTACGACCATGGTGGCACATGGACCGTGGTATAGAGCCTATACTATAGATTGTCATTGTAATCCATAACTAATTGTTCATGCCGTTATTTTAGTGTCTAGATTCATCAAACTGTGTCATAAAACGGCACAGGAGTAACCCACCTAGTTCCTACCAACTAATATTTGATATATTAGACAACATTTGTGGATACGTTTGTGTATATTAATCCAAATTGGTGATATGAACAGAAACTTTTTCCAATCGCTAAAAAACTATTTAAGTACCTACTGTCAAAAAAAGTCATTTTCTAACTCTTCATATTTGTATTTCGACTGGCTTTAAAAATCAAACTTTTATAACTAAGTAAAAATGTAAAATTACGTATCTACCAATATTTCTTATTTTCCGTAATTTCTAATTACATTTCAAAACTTCCCCGAGTAATAACTTAGTTTGCTAATATAATAATATATAATATAATTACCTTAATTTGGTTGTTTAAATTATATGTTTGCTATTGAATTAGCTATACCTATCGGCATATCACAGTATTTATTTTATGCATTCAAACGATAACAATATTATAAAATTTATACAAATTAGATTATACCATTGACTATATGCATAGTAATAAATGATTATACAACGTTATTACAATAATCTACACACCAAACACGAATCTCGTAATTTATCATATTGGTAAAAATGTTTATTGAACTTGATAATTCTGTAGTTTTCATGCACGAAATGTCCCTAAGTTGTACGTTGCTTTTTCTAGAGTAAAAGAAAAAGCAATTTAAAAGTGTTTTTACCAAAATAAAATCTTCATCACAGTCTTAATATATAGTATCGAAACAAACATTAAATAGTGCAGACCATTATACTCGTAATTATAATATATAAAATAATCATCAACAATTAGATTTTGATGATGAAACTATTTTCTTGGCCATCCCAGAGCCAGATGATTTCAATGATTTCAATCTGACCCAAATTGCTTCGAATTCTCTGATTTCATTAAACTCACCGAAAATGTAATCCTTAAATAAAACATCCTTAAATTTGTTTTGTTATAAGGAAAATTAAGAAAAATGTAAAATTAATATAAGACATTTTTATTCAAACAAATATATAATTTATGAAAAACTGAAACCGTGTTAAGTTTGGTCGTCCGGTACTATTATTTTAAGTGCAGTTATTTTAACAGTTTGTTTTCTTCACAGAAACGGCATTTATTCATTTTTCATTGTTAAATATTTGTGCCTGCAACATAAATAAATAAATAACAACGATGTAATGGCTTTTCATTTAATATCTTCAGTGGAGACTATTATATAAAATACTACTCGGCAGCTTATAATAATTGTTGTTATTATGATGATAATGTAAAACATCGACTACAGGATATTGTACACTAGTTCATAGAGTGTAATACTGGTATATGTGTATACGAATTACAATTCGTTGAAATATGCTTCCTTTACTTTAATTTTATTTTTTTTTGTAATTTTGTAACCTTCACTAGGCACGTTATTATCATCTCACTGTTTCTGTTTCATAGGGTACTTAATTTATATAAATTTCAAATGAGCCAACGCTTTTACATGATTTTCTGTTGATATTATACTTATTGATGCGTGTGCAATAAGCTCTCCTTTTATTACACTGCTTTTTAGAATTTGTCATTTCACTGTTCATATTTTATATCTGGTTTCTCAATAAGATGTTCACTTTACTTAATCCTCTCTCCCACATTAACGTAACCAATTAATATTCAATTTATTATTATCCTTTTAATTTATATTTTATAACCATTGTCATTTGTAACTTACTATTCAAAATGTTCAACCTTAATAACTTGTGAACAGTTAAGTTACACATTTTAAAAAGTCAGTTATAAATAGTTACAAAATTAATGAAATGAGAAGGTTACAATTATTTCGTATTATGAACTAATGTTGTGAATGAGGGGGGAGGGGTTGGCTTATACTTACTTCAGACACGTTACTTATTATGTTTTTTTTTATTTTACCTACAGTACTTTTATGGCCTGAATTATTAGATTTTTTTTCACCCATATTCCTACGTCTCCGAATTACAAGAAAATACATCACGACCGTTCAATCGTTCAAACCGATTAAAAACGATGACTAATCACCTGGCTTTCGTATTTATATATTATAATACACATTATATTATGCATTATAATATAATATCATATATAGTAGGGGGACTGTGACCTTGTTTTAAACATAAAGATCACATTCTCATTAGATTAATTTGACAGATTAAATTATATACGATGACGCTGTCGGTCGTTAATCGTTCGGCAATATAAATATATTATTTATGTATATAATTAAAGTAATAATATTAATGAATAATGACGAACCTAAATATAATATGTCTACAATATAGTTCTACCTATATCTGTATATTATATAGTAAAACCAGAAGTTGAAGTTCATAGGTACCTACATTATAATAATATGGTACAATGTTTAATCTTGATGTGTGAGATAATATTATTATCACCATTCTCGGCCGATACGGGTTTGTAAAATCACACAGAAGTGCGGAAAACACAAACATGGTGTTACACTTGTAGGTACCTAACTTTTTGTACACCCCCTCGTATGGAATACCTGCAATGGCTGTCAAAGTATGCACCTTGCATTTGCAGTATAATATTGTTTTACAAGGACGATTCAAGCTGTTATTCTCGATTTTTTTCATCCACGTCTCGAATCCAAATCTTTTAATATGTTTCTGTGTTATTTTTTATTGTAATATAATATGCACGCATATGACTAAAATATTATACACAGCACAGTTCGACTTTTTCTCTCCCCGTTTCATCAAAACTCTATTCCTGCGTATAATATAATAATATTATATATTATCAAGGCGATCGTTGAATTCATATTTCTTATACGTCAGACCTTTTTAAACTGTATACTGTTCATTTGATTTAAGGTTTTTGGTCAGATTTCTGGTCACGAAAACTCAAATTAAATAAAAACACGCACAGTGGCTATTTCTGTCACACCAAATATATAATATATTCAATGATACAATAACTATAGTTGTTGAGCTTATAAAATATACACCCCTTGTACTCAACAGACATAAGAGTATAAGATATAAGTCATCTTACTGGACATCAATGTTATTTTAATTTTAAGTAATTCGGAGCTAATTGCGTAAAAACAATACATTTTCTTCATAATCAAAATAGAGTACTCTCATTTTTAAGATGAATTAAACTAGGTATGCCTTGAGGAATAGTATTGTGCAAACAAACCCTCCTCTGCTGTCGGTTCAAACTGGAAAAAAAATTAAAAAATACTAGGTATGCCTAATTTAAAGTTGTAAGCTGATTAAAAAAATTAATTTTAAAACTGCTTTCACATAATTACATTTTACTCGCCTAAAACAGTGGCGTCATTTCAGTTAGTGTGCCCCAGTTGCCCTCCCCCAAATAACTAATTATTGCACAAAAATCGTTAAAAATTAAAACAGTTTTAATGTGTTATGTCAGTATTGTAATATTCAAAGTGTTTGTAAAATAAAATATAGATTCAAGTTTGAATTCTTGAAAATTTTAAACTATAATAAATAATAATTATACTAGTACCTATAGTAAAATTTGCATAACCTATTATATAGCACATATATACCTATATACCTATCATACCATTATAAAGTTATTATGTACAAATATTTAAAAAAAAATAAATTATCGTGGGTGGTTTGAATCGAATTTTATTAATAAAAATAAAATTGTTAATGTCTATAGTTATTACCTGATTAGTGATTACAAAATATATTCATTATTTATATTAGATCATGACTCACATATTACGGTATCAAAAGAGTAGGTAGGTTTCATATTATGAATAATTTTCTAGTGATATAACTACTATACCTATCCAACAATTAATACACATTAATATACATGGTGTGTGAATCATTAGTCATTAAATAATATATTTTTGTCTTAACTATTAAATTTACATAATTTATTTTTTTAATCAATTAGTTAATTTTCGTTGTAGATTAAGCATGCCTTATTGAATCTACTAAAATAATCTAATTTATCATAATTTAACTTTAATTTTAGATAAAAATGTATATAAAATATTATATTATATTAATAATTACTGAGATACTTTTAGCCAAATAATATACATGATATCAATAATAACAGGGGCGTACTTGGAATAAAATTTGTCCTCGGGGAAACATAAACGTGTCTCAATTTTGGGCTAGTATAAAATATTTATGAGTGATCGGCCCAAATTTTTTCAAGCAGCCCAAATTGCCGACAGGCCTAGACTGGGATCATCCTAACCAATCCACCCCTGAATAATTACAAAATTACACAATGTTTTGGTGATCGGTGCATACGGTTTTAATTTTAAATTCGAGTCTTGTACTCGTGTGTACACCTTGTCAATACATTTGATATGTGCGCTTTTTTTTAACACAATATCATAGTATTATTATATTACATGTATTATCTAAAAGAATATGATGTGTAGGTGCCTACTCAAATAAATTATAAATTTACAAATTAAAAATGAAAACTCTAATGTGTTACTGTGTTAGGTACTATATGAAATACTCCAGGATATTTTGAAAATGTAAATAATACGCGATTACAAACTAAATGAAAAAAAAAAAAATGTTGTGCAACACGATCATAATAATAATAATAATAATAATAATAATAATTTTAATGTTTGCATATTTTAAAAAGCCAACCGTTTTCATCCGAACACGGCCGTACCACGCGCTGTGTCCGAAAAAAACACGAATGCTGTTTAATAATTAATACAAATAATATTGATTATTATTATTGTATTTTCGTCCACGTTAAATTATTACTGATGTGTTTACGGCCGCACGGGTCAAAGGATTATCCGTGTCCACGTGATCGAGTCGACCATTACCTCGTGAGCGAGATGAAAGGTTGGTCCGGCAACGATCTGATCTGATGTCGATGTTTCTGGCGAACTCGTGTTCGATACCGCACACAAACCGCAGAGAGTCCACAGAACATTTATTTATAATGTATTATTGTTGTTAATTGTTTTTGAGTTACAGTTATTAATATTTTAATAATCGTCATTAAAGGCCGTCGACGATAGACGATATTGTGGCTATAATAACAATTTGTACATTGCAAAACGAATAAGATGATAATAATTAGCTCGTAATTAATATTTTCTCGGATGCGTTTTGTTTGCTCTCGAGGTTATTTTTATGGCTTGGATTTGTTAAGTTTTCCATCGTCGTTTCCCGTGCGCTTCGTAAGTTCCGAACCCGGGCCGGTAAATGTTGCCAAATTTGTTCACTGTCAACTATACCCACCAGAGGCCATAAATCCACGAGCGAGCAAAACTTTTCCCATAAACTTTTCCGTTAAGTAAAACAAAACACATTAATATAAATATTGTGTGTTGCAACAAAAAGAAAAGCATTACGCCAAACACTTAATGATTGCAGTAAAGCAAGTTTTTCTGTTTTGAATTATTATTATCTGGGCGACTTTTGAGTTTTAACTATTGTCAATGCCGCAATGGCATAAGATCCACTAATGTACAAACTGTATTATTTATGTAAATAATATATCATGGTATATACAATAGTTATATTATTACTATTATTGTTTATGGTGTGCTGAAATTAATATTAGAATATTGCTGTATTCGTGTTTTGGATACGTCTTGTGGAATAAATAATCGTTTTTATTGTGTATAATATAACTATAATATTGATTAATCAAAAATTTGATTCTATAAAATCATAACACAAAAATGATAGAATACATAGTAGGCATATCAACAACTACTGTCATATGAAATGATAAATTTTTTTTATTTTATTTTAAAAGGAATACTTTAATATTTATCAAACGTTATCTAATCGGTAGGTAATCGATATTGAATCGTTGAATCAATTCATTTTCCAATTATTGTTATAGTAGGACGATATGATGTCGATTGTCTTAGGGCTGTCCATATTTTTTAAAAGTTGTAATACACGTTAGTGCATAGAGCTTCAATAGACGCTTAACCGCTCAGAGATATTTGTCATTAGGTATTTGATACTAGTCAAACTTGTTTTAGACTTAAAAATGTTTTGAAATTGTTTTTAGTGACTATTGTCACTTTAGTGTCATATAATGTGTCAATGACAAAATACCTATAAAATAAATGAAATATAAAAATTATCCATATAGGTAATGAACAACTATTTGGTGAAAAATAAAAATAACTATGATTAATTTACTGGTATACCTAGTAGATTTTAATATATAATATATGGGTATATAATTATAGTAATATATAATATTATTATACTAGTTTTTTATTCTAAAATCTATTTAATTAGGTAATGTAGTTTTAAAACAATAATATGCATTTCATTGTTAATTATATGAATATTAATTTTATAAGTTTTGGTTGGTTATTCAAAAAAAAAATATATCTCTTGATCTTAATTTATTATTTGTTGATAAGGTACGCCTGTTGTGAGAACATAATATAAAATCATAATTATATGTTTATTTAACATAGGTACATAATAAAATATTTATTTGTTTATATTGATAAAATATATATTATATAATATTATAGCATATGATCAAAGAAAAACTAATAATAATTAAATTTATCACCAACAAAAAAATTATTAACATTGAACTAAAATAATCTTTAACCAGAAACTGTACAGTTAAAATTTAATTTCAGATTTGGGCGAATACATTATTATATATATATGAATGCATTTCATGTGCGTAATAACTAATAACTAATAAGATGGATAAAAAACACATCATACTGGACTGTAAATAAAATGCTTCCTTTAACGGACTGTCAGTATACCTATTATTAGTAATACCTATATATTATTTTGTGTAGCAAATTTAAAATACTGATAATTGATAGACGGATAGGCATAATTTATTGATGTAATAATCAGATAACACGTTTGTTTTTTTAGATTTACACCTATATTATTAGGAGTTCAATTAGTTAGGTAGAGTTTTTGTGTTTCATTTTATCGTCATTCAAATTTGCATACAATTTATTTGTTGTGCATAAACATAAAAATAGAGATGATAGGCACCTGTTTAAATAATCATTTTTAATTACTGATACATCAGTATCGCATTATTTATTAATTGTGTGGTATTGTAGTCTGTTAAAGTGTTAAACGTATATATACATGCGCACACAGCAGTGGGGTATTTATGGTGGGGGGGGAGGGGGGTTGACAGGGGGCAATTGCCCCGGGGTGCCAAATTCCGAGTCCTCAAAGGAGCGCGGTTGCTAGAGGTTATAACAAAATTATTTTTTTATTTTATTGGATTTGTTGAGAAATTATATATTAGTGATAATTGATAAACGAATACCTGTATCTTTTACATTTCTATACATATTTCTATGTAATATATATATATATATATATATATATATATATATATAATGTATTTTATTAAATTGTCATAAAAAAAAAGGTTAAAAGGCTAAAATCAAAATTATAATTTGTTAATTTAATTAGGAATAAACGGAGTGTTAATGGTAAAATAAAAGTGTTCTCTAAATTAGTGGAAGCATAAATGCAATAAGGGAAAAATATACATTTTGGGTTATCAATTATCACTTTTGCATGGCTTGAAACCGATTGAACCGTTTTTAATTATATTACCGGTTTCCAATTTTTTTCGGTTTCAAGCCCTGCACTATTAACTGAGAGAAAAAGTAAATTGTAAATTAAAGTTTTTTGTGACAATGAGTAAAAGGAAACTGAAAAAAAAAAGGGGCTTAAAAATGTGTGTACCCAGGGCGCCAAAATCGTAAATACGCCACTGGCACACAGTGCTATTGTATGAACCTATAACAATACATATTATACCTACTATATAGTATGTATGTATGAGAACGATGAATCTTATATTTACAATAAGCAAACGTATAGTATTATAATATGTGATGGGTTATTATGTCTTTTCATACATGAAAAAAATTACGACACTACATTCATTAGGTAGGTATATTTGATTTACACGGATGACGGATTATTTTAAGACCTTTTTTAATACCACCTTAAGTTTTCTGGGAGGATTTCCTGGATTAGGGGATTTAAATGTTCGATAGTTGAAAGCAAAAATGTTTGAACAGGATTTTGGGAATTTCTCCTATAGTTTTTACTGTTGCAACATAAACATTTAATAAGACTATAATAGTATTATTTTACACTGGTATAATTTATCACTCACTTGAGTCACGTCACACCCATATACCTAAAATTAATAAAAATCCGAAAGTAATTGCTTCTGAAGAACATAATTTATTATGTCATTGGTTACACCTAGTACGAATTGTCTTTGCAGTGAATGGATGAGAATGTAACTGATGAGATGTCAGTTACATTTTTGAATCTGAGAACCTTGCAGTGGTTGATGAAAAAATGAATGCCCTCCATTATACTATAATATATGTATATTATACTGTGTAGGATGGAAAACTATAAAACAAATTATAGTTTAATTTCTTCATTATTTATGTTAAATTTTGGGATGGGAAATATCACAAGTAATCTTGGCCAACGGAAAGATTGAAAAAAAAAACTATGTCATAGCTGTGATGGCTAAGTGGACTAGGTTAAACATATCGTCAGACTTATCGGGCTGTGCAGGAAGCATGGTGAACAGACACATGAATAATGGTATTTCATGTTTATGTTGTCGTCATAAATGAAATTTTCAGCTTACACAAATATAGAGTAATAAATGTTGCAATATGCATAATATTAAAATGTTTTTTTTATAGAATAATTTATAGAATATCTATACAAAGAACCTATTTTTCAAATGTAAATCAAGATAAATTAAATTGTAATATTTTCTTTGAAAATCATATTTTTTAGTTCGTTGAATTGTATGTTGTATTGATGATAATATATACTTTATGTTAATCATCCTTAATTATTATTTTTATGAAATGTTTTTTTTTTCATGTAAACAAAGTTTTAACATTTTATATTGTTATATTGTGATAGGTAGTAAGTTATTTATACGTAGTCTTGATATTATTATTTCATATTTTATCACATTTTAATTTTCAAGCTTAATTTGAAATATTAAGTAATTAATGAAAACTTGTGTTATATATAAGTGATATAACAAATAAAATTACTTGAAATATAATAAAAAAAAAAATTGAATAATTATTTAAAATAAAAATGAAACATTTAGGTACCTATTCAAATTATTTAATCAGAAATGTTATGCTGGAAATAATACATTTTATAATAATATATCTAATAGGTTTGTCATAATAATATTAAGTGGTACTAAAATTAAAATATTTATTGATCAATAATAAATTAACAATAATACTTTATAAATGTATTATGATATTATATTTATTAATAGTTTTATAAAGAAAAAACTTCAACAAGTCACAGAGGTACAAGCATAAAATACTTTTGACAAAACATGAAAATCAGTCTTGTTTTTAACAAAGTCTCTAGGGTGTAATTCCGAATTCGTGACAAAGTAACAATGTCATAAATCGTATATAAAATGTTTGGTTTGAGATAAATTATTTTAATATTTATACCAAGTCACGTAGACATTGTAATTTATCAACGATGAACTAAAATAAATGTTTTTAGTTTTGGGATTTCTGATTTAATATTTTGTAAAAGAATACTTATAGTAAATTGAAAAACAGTATCTATACATTTTAGTTTTCAATCATAACCAATAGCCAACAAATTTCGATTTAAATACAGTGGATATTATCATACATACTATTATATACGACTAAACAATGTTCGCATGAAAATATCATGTATATTGTCGGTTATACGTTTTAAAAATATTTAATTTATAAGTGCTATAAACTTTCAAAAGTTTTAAAATAAATACATTTTTTTTTTTTTTGGAAAGCATTCAAGAAATAATGTCATAAGCTTAACATGGGTGCTTGTTGTTCTTATTTTTTTTTTTTGTGCGTAGGTTAGTTTATTATTTATGAAGTTTGGGATTTTGCAATTGATTTTTTTTTTTTGGACAATGTTTCTTATAGAGAATACAATATTATAGATTTTTAGATTGCTTTATTTATAAAATGTATAACTGAACAATCTATTCGATTGATGTTTTTAAATTTACTTAAATTATATACATTTATCTATAGTTTTTAATCATAACATATTGTAGATAAGGCCATTTAATCTATTAGTTTTTAACTATTTGTTTATTATAAAATTATTTATTAGGTACAGCAGTATTTTATGAACAGATTAAACTGTATACATATTACCAAATATAGGTACCTAGCTTACAATTATTTGTTTTTTTATTTTTGTTCTAAACAAATTAAAATCAATCTTCTATAATAATTTATTATATTTACTATATTTTGTATTATTATGATTATTAAGCTTTAGGTTTGATAACTATACATTTTAAGTGTTTTATGGTAGAATTTGAGTCTTAGCGGTATTTTTTCATACGACAGAAACATAATATTAATATTGATTATAAATACTAGGTTAGGTATATTTTTATATTTCTGAATTGTAGTTCCAAATTTTTTACCTATGGGCATTTTATTTATTACCTATATTATTATGTATGTGATAACAGCATTTATACGTTTCACATCATAGTTTAAACTTGTACAGTGAACCTCTGAATAGCGGACACCCTTGGTCGCCGAATTTTCGTCCACTATTCAGATGTGTCTGAACTTTAAAGGCATTGAATACATTATAAATGATTAAAACAGTGTCTGCTATTCGGAGAGTCCGATTATTCAGAGGTGAAAACCATTAAAAATTAGTGAAAATATCCACGTTTCCTAAAAAAGTCCGCTATTAGGAGATGTTCGTTAGAGGATGTTTCACTATATTAAAATATATAAAATTGTGACAAATTGACATATTTAATATTTAACAATCCATAACAAAAGCAAAAAAAAAAAATCCTTGCCCGTTAGGTATATCTCAGAGTCCGTAGTCCGTACCACGTAAAATCAGTTGTTTAATATAATTAAATATTAGTATAAATTATCACTATTTAGCTTTATCGGTACCAATAGGTCCAATTTAAAGTAGCATTATAACGACGTCGAACTAAAACAATATTTCAGCAACCCTCGTTTTTATGTTACTATTTTACTAGGTACCTAATGAGTTCTTAACTATATTTTTGATAACAAATGACTACAATGATACTTTGACAGTATAATATGAGATATCAAATTTTCATCTACTATTTTTGATAAAATGTAAAATGCCCAAAACAGTAAAGTTATACAGTATAATTAGTAAAATTTTTAAATTTCAATATACGTGATTTGATTTTTTTCTATGATTTAGGTGTCAATTTACGATTAAAATATGCGGAAGTGACAATATTATTAACTTGAATGATTCTCACTCATATTTATTTTAATTTTAATATGTCGTATCATAATATCATGTGAAATCAATAAAATAATTTATTTAGCCCAACACTATTTGACATCCTTAATTTTACATAGTTTTAATGACTAAGTCATATAATTCTTTTTAAAAACTATTTGACCGCATATCAAGAAATATATTTTATATATCTAAATAATGTAGTTTTATGAGTAACTTGGGTTAGAAATAAGCCAATATTGAATTTTTTTTGTTGACACGTGTTACGCTTGAGAAAACCGTTTAAACCTAATCGAAATATTTAATTAAATAGACAATAGTTAATATTGAAATCACTTTATTTCGACTAGTCGGTTGACATTAGTTTTTAATGAAGTCGATCTTACACAATACGATTGTTCAGTTATAACACGGCTTAAATTTCAAATTTGATTAGGTATAATTTTTGATTACACAATGTATAAAATATATTTCAAAAATGATTAGTTACAAGCACATTTTATTATAACAAATTTAGCATGTTCAATGTTCAATAATTGATCTGAGAGGTTCAACTTTTAAAATTATTATTTGACTGTATTTTTATTATATATATTTATTATTTTAAAAAAAGGTTAACTACTATTTTACTAGTAGATATTTAATTGGGTTCATTACTTGTTTCAATTTTTAAGGCTTGGTGTCCACATTATATGTTAATATGTTATTGCCGAATACTTTTTGTTTTTGTATTAAATATTAACTTCAGATTAATAATTTCCCTAGAAAGTTCTATAAAAAATTACATATTATAATACTACATAGGTATATAGTTTTAATATTAAATGTTTATATATTTTATTATTTAATAAAATATACCATACATGTACAATATTGTGTATTGTATACAGTAGTGTGCTGTATGCATATTGCATTTACAATTGTAATCATTAATTGTAATTTGTGTATAATTATAGTTGCTATAATTCGATACACGTGATTTAGTGAAAATTAATGTGAAATGAGTGAACTTTTTCTCGATAAACTATAACAGTTACAATATAATTGGAAATTATATCAAAATAATGAGTATTTTTAATGTTATTAGCAATAGCATTTAATTGATGAAAAGATATTGAATCTATTTTAGCGTTTTATTTTAATAAGCTTAAGTACTTGGTTTGTCTTTGACCATTAGTTTTTAAACATATTAAATTACATAGAGCCTAACCTAAAGTTTGAGAGAAATATATATATATATATCAATAATAGAGTGATTTAGTTTTATAAGTATACACTAAAGTAGTAAGTACCTATTAGTTTTGATTAAAAATTTGAAAAGTTTTCAGAATAATCTGGATGTGGGCCGATAATCTTGCCTAGTAGGTAATTTCATTTTTGTTGGTTCCATTTGTACCATTTTTTATTCGAGTAATAAATTAATGACATCTCAATTGGCAAAGACAGTGTTTAGTAAAAAAATATATAACATTTACATTTTAAAGTACCTATGAATTCATTAAAAGAAAAAACCCTATCACGCTACTTGATATTTTTACTCTACAAGGAAAATATATGAATCATAAATATTTTTTTGTCAAAAAGTAACAATGACAATGATAATCTTACGAAAAATCAGTCAGAAACATTTTGTCGTGTACCCAGCCCAACAACATATTTATGTTAAAATTATTGATTTATAACAGCTATATTATTTTTTAAAGCCGTTATTAATCTGTATATATATATATATATATATAAATGGAGTGTGAAAATGTTGTTATACCTCATCAATTGAGAACAGCTGGTCCGATTTAACTCATTTTTTTTAAGATGTTCGTAATTGTCAGGAGAAGATTTATACGAAAGAAAATTTAAGAAAAATCCACCGGAAAAGTATGAAATCTGGATGTAAAAAATACAACAGTGGCGCAATATTGTATTATATATTGATTGATATTGGCTAACATCGGGTATGTTTGTTGATTTGTATTATTATTATTATATATATATATATATATATAAATGAATGTTTGTTTATTAGACCTCTGGGAAGAAGACCGCCTAATTTAATTCCTTCAATTTTATTTAATTTGGTTTTTTTTATTCATCTGATATTAGTACGGTTAGGTTAGGTTAGGTTAGGATTTTGTATTAATTGATTATATTAATCCACCATAGGTGGAATACGACAAACTTGGTATAACTTTTATACTTTAGAGTTAAACCATACACTTACGTACAAACAGCACGGGGTTCTCGATCTACCGCAGGTAGATTCCCTACCTGATAATATACTGCTGCAAATCAGAATTTTTATTCCGTTCGACGGAAAAGTTAAGATAAATTTGGAACACCATACACCGAATATTAAATAAAGAATTGAACAAAGTTTGAGTCAAATCGAGTTGATACATTTAACGAGCAACGAAGTGCACGGGATCAGCTAGTTCAAATATCAAAACAATTACGACAATAAAAATTGTAAAAATGTCGTCTTCAAAAATGCAAAAATGTTGTTATTATGTAAATATTAAAATATATAATTATGTAATTATATAAAAATGTTATTTTTTAAAAAGTTACAACTTTTAGAAATAATAAGTGTAGACATTAAATGGATAACATTTTATAAAGAAATGTCCGTTTGCAATAAAAAATCCTATCAATAATAAGAGGTATTTTCTTTGAAGTTTTTACAAAAAATGCACAATACTTCATAATTTATATTTAATCGTATTATAAAATGTATAAATAATAAGAAGTGATTCATTGAAGAAAAATCCAATTATAAGTGATATTAACCAAAATGATGGGTTTTTCAAATTTTATATCGGTAATCAAAACAAAATATATATTATACAGGATTAGCCACCGTAGCTTGGTTTTCTCGTTTTCTAAGTTTTAACTAATATCTACAGTATAATATGAAATCACAGAGGTGCACTCTGGACTCTGGTATATGAACTTTCAGTACCTATAACGTTTTGTAAATGTATACATAGTTTTTTTTTTATTATTACTCTATAGGCTACCCTACATATGAAAAGGAAATAAGTATCCACTGACAGGGCAGAACAGAGTGGCGTATTATTGTTATAGTATACGTGGTTTTCTGTAAATGAAAATTCTGAACTCTACGTTTCGCTGAGTTCACGCACTACTGTAGTTCAAACGTTTAAATTTCAATAAGTCATCGCTCCCAAAAAAAAAATAAGTAAAAAATAAACATTTTTTATCTTTCCCTCAATAGCTGCAGGTATATACGATTAAGGAGCACATGGTAAAGAGTACTATTCCTATTGATAACTCCGATGGCTCTTCGACACCTGAAAAGTATTATTAAACAATAATATTATGAAATAATATATAACAATACAATATTAAATTAATTTGTATAAAAAGTTAAATATATAAACCTATATTATGTACGATCTACTTACTATAATATACGGTACATGGAATGATTAATTTAATATTTTAATGTAGCACACTCGTTATCTAAATAATTTAATGAGTGTCTTACGTTTAATGAATCATATACAAGAAATCACTATCATATTATACGAGTAAAATTTACAATTATAACAGTTTTTGTAATAATATTTTAGAATACACAGCATCGTGTCGTAATCTAAGTACTTAAATCTGTTCTGTTACAAATGATAATCATTATTGTAACTGCAGGTGGATACATATTTAATGAAGTTTCAAACACTCTGGTACCACTATAACATTGCATGGTTTTTCCGAACATATTCGGAGAAAAGGATTAGATAGGTTGAAAAATCATTACGGCCGCTTCCTCCATTTTTATCTGTACCTACAGATTAGCATCTTTATTTTTACAGTGACATTACTAACAAAATTACTAATACTACATATTAGTTATATTCCATTTAAGGCTACCTATGTACGATCAAGGTACTTATTATGATTTATGGAAAACGTTTCTGATAGAATATATACACAATATTTTAGATTCTGAGCAGAGCGATTGGTTCATATTTTTATAATTCACTCGATTTTTCATGTAACGATTTTCTTGTATTGTTGTAATTCAAAAAAAAAATAACTGTAAAAACATGAAATTAACACCATATTATAATGTTTATTTTATAAATGTCCATACTTGATAACATTTTACTATTTTCGCGGAACTGTATGCTGACATTTTCAATTTTTTTTTCTATAACTGTCGATAAAATTATATTTGTTTGGTCAATTAGTGTGAAAATGTAATACAAGGCTCTTGATAAATTGTTACTTTAGCAGCTGAAAAATATTAAAAGCACATAAGCACATTTTTTTTTCGCAAGCATTTAAATTTTCAAATTTTGACAAAATGTTCAACTTTTATTGATAAGGATTGAAAATTTCTAACAACGTTCTACTCAAATAGGTAAGTAAACTACTTTATTCACAATAATATCATCAAATATACTTAGTGATATCATATCGCTCAGAATTGTTTTTTGTATACAATGGTATTATATCATTGAACTCAAATTTAACACCATCCATTGCAGTGACCCACTTGTACCCTACTGTACAGCAGACCAACACGTACTTGCCAACCTTTTTTTTATTATATATTATTAAAGAAAAATACTAATCACGTGTACGAACATGATTGCCAATAATTATCAACATAATATTATAATTTATATAGTAAAAGATAATATTGAAAACTGCTATAGTTGCACAAATTACGGTGACATACTGACGTCATTTGAATTATAAACGTCAATTTAAATTCGTATATACAAGCAGATAATTCTCTATGCTTGTTAAAAAAACTACTGGGACTATAATAAAGATAAATATTTTATTGACGATAAAAAATTACATAATTCATAGATCAAATAATATCACAAAGGAGTTCAAATAAAAAGTGCCACAACAAAAAGTTTTTCAAGTTAAATTAAAAATAATCAATAATGTTTATGCATTTATAATCCCAACAAAAACTCTCCACCAAACTCCGTGTAAAAAAAAATAAAAACGATAAAATAAAAAAAAGGCTCTAAAAGTCGTTATATAATTCTATAGCTAATTCTTTGAACTATGTATATCATTTATGTTAAAATAGCCTCCTAAATAATTGAACTTAGCTTGGTGACATTAAATCACTTGATTAGTAATAAGCTATCTATTTCAATGATAGTAGACTATATTATTTTTGTATTCATTATGCTATATAATTGTTAAATTTTTAACTTTAAGTCTCCAATTCAATTATTTTGTAGACTATTTTAACGTAAATGATATCTATATAGTTCAAAGACTTAGCTATAAATTTGTATCACTCTTTTTAGAACGGTTTAGTACTTAACTTTTAATAACGTGCTTTAAGATATTAAAGATTATTAAATAAAAACTTTTTTAAAACACTTACGTACATATTTAATGTGGTAGTTACAGTCGAGTACGCGACAAAGACATATGTGGTTTGAAATTTCAATAATATGATATCGTGATTGTTGCCACAGCAACGATAATAGTGGGATGGATGAGCGGCGGATCGGTAGGACAATATTATATTTACGATATTTTCGTTGCATACGAAAAATCGGATTTAAAAGTACCTACTTTGACCATTTATGGTTGTAACTTGTAAGCTATCCGACTAATCTGCCTGCGAGTTCCTCCGTTCTCGTCTGAACAATATTTCTGATCGATTGATACCTTATATGACCTCTCATATGTTCAGCCGTTTGCCCTGTATAGAACGGGGCCGATGGATAAACACAGGAGTAGCACGGATTTCAATGGTATAACTCTGGCTAATGTTCTGGCGTGCTAAGCAAAAACAGGATAACTCCTTATTTCGTAAAAATTGATTTTATCTATAGATAATATTAATGGTGTTACACAGATTTTTGATGATAAAAAAAAATGTATTTCCTATTAAATGAAATGAAATTTAAAATATTAACATATGCAGTAAGTCAATATTAAATGTCTTGTAAGCGAAAACACGGTAAATCGCATGAAAAATAATGGAGTTCCCGTGTTTTGGCTTACATAATGGTTGAAACCTACCTACGTTGGAGAAAAAAATGTGTTTCCTATTAAATGAAATGAAATTTAAAATAGGTATTAACATATGCAGTAAGTCAATATTAAATGTCTTGTAAGCGAAAACACGGTAAATCGCATGAAAAATAATGGAGTTCCCGTGTTTTGGCTTACATAATGGTTGAAACCTACCTACGTTGGAGAAAAAAAGGTATTGACGTGACATAGTAACGATTAGGCTAAAACAAGGTAAGTCCAAAAAAAAGACTTATATATCTGATAACAGGCTTCGACAACTATGGTCATTTAGTCTGTGGAACTGTGAGGGGGTACTGTAGATTTTGAACACGTGTGTGTTAGTTTTGTCAGAATTTTTAAGTGGGCAAACTTAGGTATCTGTATCTGCCATTCCCGGGTGAATTATGGCGGCCTCTCTCTCCGGACACCGTGACTGCCCGAAGAAAAATGACGTCCATGGCCGAGTTCGAACCGACGACGGTGAGTGTCGCAACTGACGTCTTAGTAAGCTCGGCCACTCCGTCCACCTGTAAAACATTTAAAACAGGAATAAAATTAGTTATAAACATTTTACTTTAAGTTATTACTAATTATAAAACATTTAATTTGCCGATAAACAGAAACTTATGTTCTGGAAAGCTTTTAATTCCTCACCTTCCGTTACTAAGAAATTAATAAAACAAAACAAATAGTAAACATTTAAGTTCCTACGAACTAGGAAAATAGTTTATTGCAATCGATATTTTATTCAAAATATTTACTTGTTGGTTCTTCATTACTAATTCATCATAATATATGAACTTTATAGATAATAATGAACACTGACAAATAATAAAAAATACATCACATTTTATATTATTTAAGCATTTTACTACATTTAAAATATATTGTATAATATTAATTCAATATTGTATAATTTTATAAGTGCATGAAGAATAAATAAGATTTATGTTATAAGAAAGCTATGTTACTTGTTAAAAAAAAATTCCGTTAAATAAATTATGTACGTAGGGAAGATAAGTTAGGTACAGACTGTTGTGCAATTATTTTACATAAAATATAGATTATAAAAAAACATTCATGCTATTTCCAAATAAAGTCATTATTTCTATGGGTCCTAAATACTATTGCTATAAAAGTATAAACTATTGGTTTATAAAAATCAATAAATGCTAAAAGTGAAATATATTATTTTTTTAAAACGTAAATTTTAAAGCAGTGGTGTAAGAAAGTCATTGCTTACCAACATTTCGTTTTCAAGATTTCAGTCGTATTGCAATTACAATAATTTGATAACATTTTATTTGAGAAAATTGAAGAAAGTATGAAATACTATTCTATCTTTATTAACTTCAAATCAATATATTAATATTAATCATGATTTTAACTCATTTTTAATAATTATTTAATTAAATAATACTGTTTTTCTTTAAATTTAAGATCGACTGTTCTACAGTAAATATTATTCTAAATATTTATTCGTGGAATGCACATATAAACTTAACCATGGTATTATACGTTGGACTTAAAGCATGTAAGTACAAGCGTTTATCATAGTATCTCTTTTAATTTAAACTTAAGGTCATGTTTATGTATAGTTTTTCATTTTATTGTTCTTTATTTTTAACAAACTATTTATAAGTAACTTTTTTCCACCCTTTTTGAATTTTATTACAGTATATAGAATACAATGGTCGAAGTTTTATACTAAATTATAATTTATGAATATTATTATATGATTTTTATGAAACTTTTCTCGTAAAAGAAATTCATACATTTATATAATTTGGAAGTACCTAATTGTAATGTAACCATTAACTTTAGAAGTACAATTATTAGTAGTAAGGGTGGATGTGGCTATACAACATGAGTTATTAATATAAATTGCATAAAAAAAAAATGGTAATTGTATACAGTGTTTTTTAAAAAAAATGATCGACTACAAAGGGTTACGTTTTTGTAGTATATTATGTTGTGAGTTAGTAGTTTGTTATCAGTTATCACAAATTTAGAAACAATCGAATCTAAATAAAACACAGATGTAGCTAAATTGCCTACACAAGTCGCCGTGTTAGAAGTATTACGGAATAAATTCTCATATAATTCTTATAACTAAGTGCCTAATTTTTTATAGTATAATATTTTTAATCACATTACAACATTATATTTGTATTCAGTATGCAACTACGTAGTTTTTTTTATTGTATTTCATAATTATTGTCATATTAACATATTACTAATTATTTATTTACAATGTCGAAATTAGTGTAGTTACTGTTTATAAATATGAAGACATATTTTTTCATAACTAATGTACATAATGAAGAATATAATAACTGGTGTTCATAAGTATTAGTTAAATTATGGTCTTTAAATATTCTGTTCAAAAGCAAAATGTCGTATAGTAAGCTTAGTAATTAGGTGAACAAAAATTATTTTTAAATATTACTTCACAATTTATTTGATTTTATATTGTTATTATTTATTAGTTATTAATTATAAATTATGAGTACATTATAGCAACAACTAGTTAGTTTTAAAAAGCATTATATCTTTCTGTCATCCCACACTTTAGAAGATATAATGACATTTTTTTTAGGTAAAACGGGTACCAATACATAATATACATTTTATGCCTTTTATATCTTATCTGTAAGTGTATTATATATGTTCGACGTTCGTGTGTGGCTTAATATTATCTTCATTATACAGTTTATACATTATACATAATATATACAATATTTTTATGTTCAAATATAATAGTACACTTAATAACACTATAAATAGATTTTATTATGTTTAGATCTCAGCTTTATTTTCGTTATTTATAAGGTCTATTTTATCCAGTTTTGAAAATAAACTACAAGTATTTGGTCTGCAGATTATTATTATCATTAATAATAATAATAATATGTTATATCAAACAATTTGATAATTTATTCACTCGGAGAATAGTTTTTTAAATTATTATTCTCCTTCCTCCCGTATTTTCATTTCAGTAGGTACTTCAACAGACTATAAAATAAATATATAAATATATAAATTAATTTCTGATTTCTTACGTTGTAAATACCAAATTTTTGTTCGTATAGTATGGATTAATATTATTAAATCTGATTTAAATTAATACTTCATAAAATGATTAAAATCAATAACAAATGACGTAGATAAGACAAATTATATGGCGGAAAGATAACTGCTCATTTGAATTTAATGACAAATAATTACACACGAAAAACATTCTGATTAGCGAAGACAGTCTGTTAGACTATATACTATTAAGTATTTTTAGTATATTTCACTAGAGTATATATTTTTGATATTACTATTAAAGTAATTTATTTTACTGTTAGTATTTTGAATTTTAATGTGACACTTTTGTAAGGAGTAAATATTTTGAAATTGTTTGAAAAATTATTTTTAATTATAATTGTGTGACGTGTCTGATTCAAAAATAGCTTATAGTTTTATTGAAAACACTTGATTGTTAATTTGTTTTAATTCTTTTTTTTTTTTTAATTTTGTTTTTCGTTCCTCATGACTTCTTTGAAAACCACGGATGAATTTGAAAAATTAGGATATTGTGTATATTTATATGCATATATTGTAATAAGATGTAGATCAAAATTTAGGGATACAAATCGTGTAAATGTATTATTTGTAGATATATATAATTGGGCCATGAAAAAGGAGATACTTATAATTTCAAAAAGCAGCAAACTTGACATCAGATATATTATGTTTCATATTATATAAAAACAAAAACTACATAATATGCCATATTGTTCAAATAAATGTTTTTAAAATTATATTTTTACTACACAGTCAGTTAAAAATAAAATATAATATCTAAAATTAAGAAAAACAGTACATTTTTTTTCTATTGAAGAAACTTTAACAAGAATTGAATGATAGTTAATTAAAGACCACTAATATAAAAAAATAATATAAGATTAGTTATAAAATTGTATTTTTATATATTATATAACAAGCATGTTACAGCAATACCATCTTTTTAGAATTTTTGGGAATTACTAGGTATATTTGTTGAAGTATATCCTTCTATAAGAGTATTTATGAGATTTCACGAATTAAATTAAATGCGTCCGTTTTTGGTATATCATTGACTGGGGGATGACATTGTATATGTAGTGATTATTAAATTACATAGCAATTATAAATAGGTAAAATGGGTTGGTCAGATATGAAAATATTAAACAAAATGGAGTGGCAAATGCAAGTTGGAAGTTTACTTAAAAAACCAAATTTTGAATCGAATAAAACTTTTTTTCTTCAATAAACTATATTTTTTTTTTATGACGGCGTGGAGGTCAGTTTTAAATACAATCATAAGATTTTGAAAATTGAGATTGTATAAAACTTAAATATTAGTAATTTTGAAAAAGATACGTTGAACGAGTTACAATATAAATATAGAATACCAAATATGAATTTTAAATCAGTGTTTAAACTTTTATTTAAACATTCTTTAACAATGAATATTTCAAATAAATTATAAACAATATAGGCATTCAATAAAAAATTGCTGTTTTTATTTTTAAAATATTGTTACATACTTACAAAATAAAATAGTTCACTTTGAGGATAATTTCGAGTAAAATATTTAAACAGTAGTTTGTAAAAATACAAGTTAAATGAAAATATCGAAAATGCCAAGGTTGTTGGAAAAGTTATAGTCGTAAAGGAAAAAAAACAACAAAACTAAAAATGAAAAAAAAACTCATTATCTGCTAAAGAAACGTTACAATAATATATAATATATATTCGTACAAAAAGCTTTGCCAAAACTTTTCTACCGATCTATGCGTAAGAATACAAATTGCTCGGTCACAATAATGGAAAACTTTATTCGTATATAAACAATTAAAAATAAACAAACATATATTTAGTGTACATTGTTATACTGCAGAACGATGTAATTCAAAAGTTAACGTTTTTCTAATAACATTATTCACACCATTTAACGGAGAATCCGGATTATAGAAGGAAATTTATATTATATGTATATATGGATAAAATATAAGCATTTATTTTTTCTGGTTTATAATAATAATAATAATATAATATAAGGTCTGAAACTTTTAATGTGCTATTGTAAAAAGTTTATCCTCTTACTACGAACAGTGTGCGAGTTTGGGTAATTTCTTTAACGGTTTACGATATTATAGACCGCAGTGCTGCAAATACATATTATTATATTATAGTGGCGAAGAAGTTTTTCCGAAGACGGTCGTATAATATAATAGTTCGCAACGAATCGGTAAAAATCGTGATATCGTATTGCCATTCATTTCGGCGTTTTCTTTTTTTCGTTCTTTTACTTTGTGAAAGCGACCAAATACTGGTATTGTTATAAAAAAAAAAAAATATGACAAGATCGCCGGGTGCATTGTTTCCTCTTGATAACCGGAACTGCAGGCGTTCGCAAATGATAATGCCCGTTTCGTTGTCGGACGTATACGAGTATATTTTTAAGTTCCATTTCGCGGTACCCGAACCAATTGTTCGTTCGCTTAGAACCATTTTTAAAGCTTTTCAGTAAAACGGAAATGACAATCCATGTTTTGTATTTTTATTTACTTGTACCTATACACTTATATATTACATTAACTCCTTTTTTTTGAATCCGCATTGACGGTATTCCTGTTTAATAGGAACGTATAGGTTAGGTACATATATTGTACATATTTTACACAGTTTAATTACTGATGTATTTCCAGTCAACCGTCAATATCGTTACAAACGTTTTGTAGAATATTTGCAGAAATATTACTAACACGGAGAATTAAAAGTCTAAAAAAAAAATTTGTTTACTAATATCTATACTTATTTATTTGTAATACATTTTAATGATCGTAAAAAAATATATATTTATTGTATAATTTATTGTAAATAAAACTTTGTGAAAACATTTGGTATGTTGAAACAATAAATTAAATTGAATAAAACATTTTTTTAATTTATTATAACTTTTTACTGTATAGTTTCTGGACTTGACAACATTGTCGAGTGTCGGGAAATTATATTCACAAATATTATATTCTGTTTTAAAATTTATTATTTTTATTATTTTTCTTGCATGCGTATTTTAAATGTTGACCATTAAGTATTATGGTCAGTGCAGCACAAACTCTACAGAAATTTGTTAACTTTTGTTTGAATGGGATTTTCCGATAAGTAGTAAGGTAGTAATTATAAAACAATACAGTTCAATCAGTTAATGTTATACAAAACCTATTACTTATACTAATATAAATATTCAATAAACATTTTTATTATAAATTTAACTTGGAGTTTCAAATAATTACTAAATAATATATTAACATCAATGACTTTGACAACAGTAGGTAAATAATAATAATTTACAGTGTTGTACTTTAAATAGTAGAGGTTACCTAAAATATAATGCAATGACGTAGGTAAGGTTAATCTTTATACATGTGTGTTGTATGACTTCCGCAAATACTGATAGTTGATGGTATCTCGCTAATCTGTTATTTAAGAAAAGAAACTTATTGCTTAAGAAATTATAATATTGTCTTTGTCTTAATAAAAGGTTAGGTTTAACAATTTTCTTTTACGAAATTTTTCATAGCTTATACTGTTACTGGATAACGGAACATGTTCCGCACTATTAGATTGTGAGAAAATTATCCACATTGTGTGATTTCACAAATGTACAAATAAAGATCCGTTTGGATAAATCGATGGGATGTCTATTAATTTTACAAATGGGCCAAAACATCAAGTGGATGGGACTAATACATTGTACCTATACATAATAGTCTAATGTAAGTAGTGTATAATATAACCATGACATTTTGCATTTGAATGAAAATCTCAATTAAAGTAGGTACTCCATAAATTAATGTCTTTGCTCTATTTATGTATGCAATCAACTGATTCGTTACACAAACAATTTTGTTGGTACTTTTATAAATCATGCGTTTGGTACTCTATAGCGAAATTCAAGGCAATATATTATATATAGTATATACCTACAACGGGTTTTTTGCAGAAAATATCATAAACCATATAAACGCAAAAGCAAAATAATATGTATGTAATAAAAATGATTATAATATAGGTATTATACAGGTTAGTGAGATCCGATGTTCAATAATAATAAGATGAAATTCGTGGGTATAGCCATGCAGGTTAGGTTTTGCAGAGGCGTACGTTGAAAATATTAACTTATTCTAGAAAAATGACACAATAACAGAATTGATTAACAGCGTCATTGGCACACGCAACAATGTCTATGCATCTTTAATACTTGTTTGACAGGAAAAAGTGTGCTGCCATATTATATAAACAATAACATTAATATTAATAGTGATAATAGTGATTTATATATATATATAGATTATGTATATACATTATATAGGAAGAGAATAGACCAATTTGCCCAAGAAACGTATAGCTGTGTAGTCGTCCATATTGTGTTATAGGACTACAGGCTACCACTACAAGTCACGACCCTACATATAATATTGTATTATATACTGCTCTTCGTACGTCTCATCGTCGGGGCACTACAATATCGTGCTCGTTATAATAATATTATCATGTATAAATGTATAATGCGCGTAGACCTGGTAATAAATACGAGGTGGCTGTGGCGATGGGCAAGTTGAACGCGTGACACAAAAGAAAACGACATTGAAAAGAAACTTTATAACGTGTGCACTGTGTGTGCGTGTGTGTGTGTGTGTGTGTGTGTGTGTGTGTGTGTGTGTCTATGCCTGTGTCTGTGTCTGTATGTATGTATGCGTGTGTGTGTGTGTGTGAGTGTGTGTGAGTGTGTGTGTGTGTTATGGTTCTTCGGACAAAGAGAGAGTAGATCCCGTGCAGTAAATCCATTGTATCCGAACCAGATGAAACTGCCGTATACGATAATAAGACTTTATTATTTTCCACCGTCGCGCGTCGCCGTCTGGTTAAAAACGGCTGGTAGGAGTGGAGTATGTATATAAATATGTATAAGAAAAAAACAACATAGCACTAAAGTTATTGTGCCCCGCTGATCGAGATGAATGATGATTGCTCCGCGAGAGAGACTCTGACGACGACCACTGCCAGTTGTCCCTCTCCCACATCATCGCCCCCTAGGTCATGATTCCCATTGGTATGTTTTGCGATCAGAGGCAGGCGTCAGAGCCCCGCCGTTTCGTCCATTAAAGTTATCATTTCGGCGTCGTCGATGATTTACGTCGTGCTCTTTCGACGTACAAACTACAAAGGCCGAACAAGCTGCGCTTAAAATATCTAGTATCTCGTCTACTCGAGCAAGTTATAATATAATACAATTCATTAATACTTCATTCGACACACATTTTGCTATATAGTTACATATACTTACGTCGTTAGAAGTAATATTTCTGCATAAATTACTTAGATGAGCTGTCTAATGTGCTCGTAAAACATGAAGCGATTGTCGGTTTTTTTTTTATCCATACAAGTTGCTGAAGACGAATTTATAGGAAACGTATCTATATATATATAAGCGCGTGCTACCAGTATAATATGTAAAAAGTATTCATCTCTTTTATATCACTACCGACATAATGTATGGAACAAACACGTATCATGTTTATACTAGATTTGTTGTCGCTTGGTGGCCGAAAACAGAAATTAAATACATATTGTCGAGTAATGTATAGAGCTATAAACTAGAATGCACACTGTGAGGCGTCGGGTTGTTGCTAATAGGTTTTATAATAAACTCTATAAGATATAGAGTACCTACTTATGTAGTTATAATCGTTTTTTTTTTTGCTAAAATTGCTTACTTTATAAATTATGCGTATTGTGGTGATTTCGTAACCTGTTATAACTGTCTAGATTTGCCAACGCATTATATTATTACAATATACCTATATAATTATATTGTCCACATTCGTGCATTATCAGAATGCCTGATCCCATATTCGTTTCAGTTTACACCTGCAGAACTCTGCATGAACCTGTCGGTCGAAGAAGAAAAAAACTCACCACACAACGAATAATACATTATCGAACGCCAACGAAAAAACCATTTGTCGCGAGGACAATGCATGACAATTGTATTTACACACAGCACCGAAATCCATTTGTTACATACTCACACAATATTATTGTTATTGGTCCGCGGCCATCGACTATGAGAATAAATCGAAAAAATCTTTTCTCTGTTACGATATGAATAACGATAGGTAGGTAGGTGTACATGCAATAATGATATATTCAAAGAGTTTACCGGAATCGACGATGACCATAATAATATATTATATTGTGTGTTTAGAAAACGACTATAATGACGTGTAAATAGAGACATCACACCAAATTCGACGTAAAGTGACGTAAAGAGTCGTTGAGTTCGATTATAAACAAAATGTGTATAATGTATAACGTAGGTATACTGCCGTGCTAAGCGAAAACAGGATAACTCCATTTTTCGTAAAAATGAGATTTTTGTTACTTTAGGTAAAATTAGTGGTTTTACGCCGATTTTTGATGTAAAAATAGCGTATTTCCTATTAAAACCCATCTTAAAATGAAATTTAAAATAAGCAAATATGCAGTAAGTCCAGTATATTTGATGTTTTCTAAACGAAAACACGGTAAATCCAAATACTAAGCAAAAACTCGGTATATCACATGAAAAAGAATGGAGTTACCGTGTTTTGGCTTATGTTCATAAGTTACAAAAAAAGGGTATGTGCATGACACAACATTTAGTCACATTTTATAAATTAAAAACAATGATTATTTGCTATATTATTTTGTAATTTACTAAACTGATATTGTTAAGAATATAATTATGGTCTCGACATCACTGTACCTATTTATCCTTATCATTTATTATCATGATAATACGATCTACGAAAATACGATTTTCAACCAGGCCATAGCTTTATGTCTGCGGATTCATTCCACCATCAGATTGAACTTTCCATGAAACATATGGGTAAAATATATGACTTTTGTGATTATGAAAAATCAATAAAGAATTCAAATAAAGGCCATGTAGATGTTAAAGTATTAGATGGCAAAGATTTTTATGATTGGAAGTCAGAATGCTCTTTGTATAAACTAAACAAACAAATTAATCGCCCAATGTTGAATAGTATAGTTCATATAAGGGCCGAAAGAGGACTGAAATACTTATTATACAAATGTACATATGATGAGTATACTCCGTACCAAATGCTAGACTTCTTAAAACTATCATTCATTAAAAAAGATATTGAAAAACCTCAACAAAAAAATGAATTAAGGGGTATTCATCCGGAAAAAAAACAAAGTATTATAAAAACACTAGTCCCGCTTATGCCAAAGAGTAGACAATAATTTTGGTTTGATATTCCTACATCAGATACAGTTAATGATTTATATGAAGAACCTGAAAATTAGAAACTGCAAAAGTAATGTGATATATAATATTGTGATAGGAACCAATATTGTTAACATAAATTTAAATTTTGTTTCATTTTATTTTTAACAGTAAAGTTTATACTAAAAAAATATTTATTTTGTTGTTTAAGATTTCATTTATTTTAATTGTTTTTGGTGATGACCACCTAAAAGGTATTGTTTTATTTTGTTTTTTAAATATTTAATATACTAAAATAAAAGTCTAATTATTTTGTAATAATTTTTTTATAATGAAAAAAATTAAAATTATTTGTTTGATAAAATTGGAGTTACACATTTTTTTACATACAAACAATGTTGTATGATCATAGACTTAAATATGGTATATCCAAAAAAGTCTAAGCAATAACCCGGTAAGTCCATTATTATGGAGTTATCAATTTTTCGCTTAGTTAGTCCGATATTGATTTTACGATAAGTCCATTTTCTCCTTAAAAAATTCAATAAAGTTAAAATAAAAAATGTTCAACCAATACTAGATGTAAAATTAGATATATCTGCGCAAGGTTTGACCAATTTTTTGAATAAACACTCTTTCTAGGCTTGA
Source organism: Macrosiphum euphorbiae (assembly GCA_949089665.1). Classification (NCBI taxonomy): domain Eukaryota; kingdom Metazoa; phylum Arthropoda; class Insecta; order Hemiptera; family Aphididae; genus Macrosiphum; species Macrosiphum euphorbiae. Next base: position 12,592,138 of record CARXXK010000003.1, on the reverse strand, counting down.
TTTACTGTTGAAAACGTTATTTGGTGTTTCTCAATAATCATGTTAACTGGAGTTATCCTGTTTTCGCTTATCGCGGCAGTATACATTTCAAACTAAAAAGCCTAAAACGGTTTACTGACTTAAGCGATCATTAACACAATGCCATAGGTATATTTTCGAACCCGTTTTGGCGTTTTTCTGTCATAAAACTTCTTTGTTGTATAGTACAACGTTTAGCCATCGAAGAACTAAACAAAGTTAACGATAAACCAAACCAAGTAATTAATTCTTTATATCACAATAATAGCAGGTATACCTGTAACGTAATTTATCATTTTGTATATTATGTGTTTCCTCGTTGCGAAATAAAATGTTATGATAATATGCCTAACCTAACCTATTTGTGATTTGAATTTTGCTTTGTAACGTCATAAAACAAATGATTGACTTTTATTGATCAACTGGAAACTTACACACAGCACTTAAACAAGTCGCATAAAATGGTTATGCATTATGTAGGTGTCTTAATTTATATAACATGAGATTGAAATATTATGAAATCCCGTATAATGTGTCTATAGGTCGGTGGATCGTAAAAATTATTACTTAAAGAAAATGCAACGTCTTAAGTAGGTAGGTATCAAAATGCCGGAAAATTTCCTGAAAAATTCGTGAAAATTTCGGAAAAAAACTGTTTTTTTCCCGGAGCCTAGGAAATCGTGGAAAAATTGGAGAATATTAAAATAATACATTTCTGAAAAAAACCGAAGTTTTCGGAAAATTAAAAATTGTATTTATGCTTAAAAATTAAAATAATCTATGTAAAAAAAAAAACCATTTTAAAAAATATGTAAGGAAACCTGTCATTGTCATTTCACATTTGCCAATACGGTTGTATTAAAAAAATATTAATACGGTTATTTCAATATTTGTTATAAAAATAACGTAGTTACATATCAAATCGGTATTTATGTGGGAGGGTGTATTACCAAGGAAATTAAATCACCAGTATTTTTAAATGTTATATTATTAATATTACTTGTAAGTTGTAGAAAATATATAGATAGCGCACGATTGACAAATGAGTAATGACAATATTAATTAATAATTATTAGGAAAATACCTAATAACAAAACATCATTGGTGGAAATGATGGATATGATAATATATTTGTATATTATTATAAATTATTTATTATTATTTTTCAATAATTTTTTTAGAAAAAAAAACCAGTTTTTCCTAAAATTTTAAATGAAACCAAATTTTCCCAAATTTACCGAAAACCTTTTTTTTCGGAAATTTTGATCCCTAGTCATAAGTCGAATGGACAATTTATTTCATTCAAAAACAATCGGGGGACTTCAGTTTTTTTGTCCGTTCCGCGTTTTTTTCCCCCTCAATTAATAAAAAGTACTATTTACTGACGGGCTACAACTAGTCAAAACTATATTATATTCCATCGGGTTCGTATTTCACTCAACTCGCTACAACCACGACCATCGTCATCACACCAGATGTTTTACATAAAATCCATCTCTCTGTATACGATGTAGATGGTAATTTTTCAACACATGTATCCATATGGAGTTTCTCTGTGAAATTGATTTTGTTTTAAAACAGTGATTATTATTAAAATACTACAGCCATTCACCCGGAACGGGACAACAACCCTCCATGTTTGCGACGAGCATTATATGCCGTAATATGATTTTAACACGTTGATGAGTATTTGTTAATTGTTTGTGACCATTGTAATGTTTGAGAGTGCATTGGAAAAAGTTGTGTCGGGTAAATTCTGTTAAAATACACTATTTTGTACATTTCTTTTAAAATATCCAATTGCGTGGTACTTATGGTCACGGTCCGGTGGGAGAAATCTCGAAAAATAATATATTTTGCTCACTTGTGAGTTGTGAATCTCTTACTCCATACACACACAAAGTCAAAAACACATAGTTAAAATAAAATCGTTATTTTTATCTGATGCGTCAAAGACAGAGAGTAGGGAGATAAAATACACAGGTAGTAACTTAGATTTTTTAAACGATTAGTCGTCGATTTATTACATTATAGTTACCCAATACCTAAAATACCTTAAAAATAGCCAATTTGTAAATCTTATTATAAGATCAATTTTGATGGCAAAAACTAAAAAGATTTATCTAAGTTAAGAAGTTTAATTTTTGGAATTTTTTTTGAATATCAATATTTTTTTTTTATTTAAGTAGTTTAGAACGTAAAAACTTGTTTGGGAATTTCCTGACATGAGTAGTTATATTTCTTAAACTATTTATTAAAAATGTAATTTTTCTCATAAGTTTAAGTAGCATCGTTTATTTTTCTTGTTTGTCAGGTCTTCCTGTTACACTCTGTATATTATAAATTAATAACTATGAACAGGTATATTTGATTATAACTGTATAACTATATAATTATGTTTAATTTTTGTGGTTTTTGAGGAATGATTGTTGTATTTTTAATTTTATATAAACCATTGTCATAATATAATACATGTAGCAGATTTAGTTTGGATACTGATAGTAAGCATACACTAAGTATAGTGTACAAAATATTTTGGTAAAAACGTTCATAAATTATAACATAATTTAAAGAATAGTTGTTGGCGAGTTGTAACTTAAAACTTTTTCAAGTATTTAATATAAAATTACATGTTCCGAATATTTATTCATTTTATTATTTTTGAATGAAAACGGTTTTATTAGTTCATTGTTAAATCTTTTATTAGATATTTCCTATGTTGAATATTTAAATTATTTCATAATTATTTAGTTTATTTCAGTCCATTTAATTGTAAACTGTTATGACATATGAATAATGCTTGTATTTAAAGCGGTGTTATAATATGTATTATAATACTATTTACATAATATTATATTTTCATCATTACTTTTTTTCACCGACAGCGTATACATTTTTACAGATTCATCAAATTAAGTTATGCAAACTGTTGATTCTTTACAATATTGCAATGGCTTGCCCGCACAAGCACGTGTCAAATAATATAGTATTATAAATTATAATATAAAATTACCATGAAACTAACTTGGCGTAATAATGAACGACATTTATAGGGCCTTACAGTGGAATTGTTGTATGTATAAAATATAAATACTATGGTGCGAAATAGCAATGTTTCCTGGAGCATATTTCGTGCGGGGGCAATTTCGTGTAAAGACCTTCATATGGGCAACAAAAGGTTTAATCTGTACACACACAAAACCACACGTATGTTATTAATTTTGGGTTGGGTGAAAAGAAAAAAAAAAGTATTTATGTACAATATATTACTGGGTAATAAATTTAGGCCGAAATACGGAATACAACGCAATAAAACGATCGTAAAGATGACTATACGGCCATAACAACGCACTGATTGCCTCGGGATCTTTTCTATCTCCCGACTTGGAAACCGGTTTTTTTTATTTTTTCTTTGCAACCAGCTACCTCTGTTACACCAGTAAATCCTTCGACCGATAGCCGTAGGGGGTCACTCAGTATGTATAGAATATATAATTGTATTTATTATGTTTTTTTTTTTTTTTTTTAATTAATAACTAGTCACATTTTCTCATTCTTTTTTCACCCAAAGTTAATTACAATAACTCTTTCATACTGCTGATACCATCGCTACCGGTTTATTAAGGAGTAAGAAACGAGATGATAGCCAAGTGAAAAAAAAAACAGTGAGATAAAATAACGCGTAACGAGTAACGACTGTAACGTATAGTATACTGCAGTACTGAATATAACTGTGTTGGTGATAATATTAATAATAATAACGATAATAAAAACTGTTATAATGTAAACATAATTTGTTTTTTAATTTCAAATTACATCGATTGCTATAATGAATGTAGTCGATGCAAAACTAATCATAATATAGGCATATTATAGCTACCTAATTGGTTATAGTGTTATACCTGATACAACATAATATTATTAATTTAATTAAACCGGACCATTAAAATGATTTATTCAGATTAATATGAAATAAACTACAAGACCAGACTGATCAGTGATAACTGATAAGTATCTACTTAGGTATATACTATATATAACACACAATTAATATGAAATAATATTTTGGTGCATTTTAGATTTTTATCGATTGATTTAGAGTGACACTGTACATTGTACATAAGTATATGTTACATTAGCATAGTATGTCATTATTTCATCAAGACTATCGAGAATCGTTTCCGTGTTATAAATTAATAAAATCACATATTTTTTAATACTTATTATCAAACTAGTTTTAAAATTTCTTCAATAGTAAAAAACTGTTCATGTCTTATAAAATTCTAACTTAAATTGTACCTATTTATTAATTTTATATGTTTAAAACGAGTAAATAAAATATAATAATTAGGAATTTAAAAAAAAACATACAGTTTTTTATTATTGAAGAAATTTGAAAATGAGTTTAATAATAAGCATTCAAAATTATGTACTTTTAATTAATTGTAACACGAATACGATTACTCAATTTAATAAAAAAAATCAAACAAGTGGTTCGCAATAACTAAAGAGTTTCAATAATTCTTAATATAACATGGTATTTTAGTGTGCATAATAAATAACATAATAATTTAACAATATAATACAATCATATAACATTATACATAGCCAATAGTGGATACAATTAAAATATAGGTATAATACACTAATGCCGAAAATAATATGTCGAACAGTAGTGCAATAAAACGAAATGTTATATCATCTTAGAATATAACACCTCGCCAAACGTCGATAATATTATGATCAAATATCCGATGAAAAAAATAATAGTCTACGAGGGACATCGGTGCGTAACTAACCATGGTTCCTCCTATCATTTTTCACGGGCTTCGGACGAAACATCTGTTGCGAATCGTTGCGTATATGGCTCGTCTTGGAACGATAATTTCCCCAAATATAGGTACATCGTTTTCACACAGTCACACGTCTGTTGCAGCCGACGAATAAATAAATAATTGCGATAGTCATTTCACAACCCGATAACCGTAATCAAACCGGAGTCGTTATATTTTACACGGCTGCGTGTACAATAAAAATACACGAATTCGAAGCAGCCTCGGATATCGGGCCGACGATATTCTATGGGCCGACCATATATTACCGAATGCTGCAGCTGACATTTAGGCACAAGTCGACAGTGTTTTAACATTTTTTATAGCTTCGAAATACCTGGCGCGCACAATTTATACCGATGCGATGTCTTTCGGTGGGCGTATTTTTGGGTTTTTCGAGGTCGATACGAAAGAAATGGACTTTTGTTCACCTACCTTATAAAATTATATGTTATTGTATTGTATGCGATTGCGTATCGTGCCTAATATTATATCGTTGTACGCCGTACAGTAATAATAATTGTGACTCCACACCAGGCCATTCGGTTTGTTTATATTTTTTACGTATTATTTACTATTACTATTATTACTGGATTTTTATTTTTATTATTGTTATTTGTACTTTTGCCATCTTATAATATAATATTATATGTTCTAAACGGGCATGCACGTGATGTGAGTATAGAACCGGTTGTCATCACGTGATCACGGTAACTCATGGTGGTGGCTCGAAAACAAAGAGCCGTCTATGGGCTCCATGTGCACGCGCGTACACTTACGTCCTCTCCTGCTCCGCCGTTGTACGTAAAATAAATACGAACATAATATAATATAATATTATTATACCGTAGTATAGGCACGGCTATGGTTCTTTACGATCCAGAACGGTTATTTGGACTGGAAAATGGCTAAGTTATGTTCAAAACCACTTTGAAAGGTTATCGACGAAGACAGTTTTTTTTTTTTTTTATATATATTGTACACTTAAATCCATCTATATATCGGTGTGTGCACCGTGTATTTTCACCCTCTCATATTTTTGGTCCTGCCACACGACGCCTATTGATTGTAATCGCAAGTCCTACATTTTTTTATTTTTTTTTTTTATGATTATTTTGATTTGCTTTTCGGGGATACAAATGTGTTCCTACACTAATGCACCTACAGAATAATAGTTACGGCCAAGAGATAGAAACGAGTACCTACCTACAATAATAAGTCTACCGTCCTTGAAACGTTGTCCAAAATGTAACCGTTTATTATTTATTAGATTTATTAATTTTATTTACCCGATAAACACATAATCGAATTGCTTAAAAATTTCCTAGGTATACGTGTACAGTGTGTGCGTATAGCTATACCTAACAGTTTATAATGCGATTTATTTCAACCGTACCTATATATACACTACCTTCCTTATACATTTGTATGATAAATAATATTTTTATAAAATGGAAATCATTTAAAATAGCAATTTACTTTAATAACATTTAGAATTTGAATTTGTACATAAAAAAGTTAAGGAAATATTCGATAGTTGGTAGACCACTTTGGTCGCCATTTTACAAAAATTTTGTTTTATGTTTATATAATATTATGATAAAATATAATTATGATCATTATTTTTTTCCCCCTTTAAATAGAAGGTCCAAATGTCTTTTTTAATAACTAATAATGCTATGCCACATAATGTCGTTTTAAAATATTATTATTGTGATACAAGCATTCACTATACAATTTCAAATAATCACATTTAGTTTATAATATGACACGAGTTTACTATATTTCTTAGGCAATGTTGAACTGTTGAAGCCACTTGAAGGTTATAATATATAACTACCAATTGGCAATAATTTTGTATGTCTTTCAAGAAACAAAATAACTGAGAATTCGCTCAATCGTATTCGTATTGCAGGTTTCGATTGTACGTATGGTCATTGAGTACCAAATCACTGATCATTGGAATAGTTGCGTGTTAAATTTGAAAACAATTTTACGAAAACGATTATGGCCGGAGACAATTTTACACCACTAGTTCTAAGGATATTTTACAATATTAATTAATTATTTATTAATCAATCATCGTAGAACTCTAATATAGGTACCTATAATATAATAATGGACAACTGGTACAATTTGTTTTTTAAACTAGTATAAAATATATATTATTATGAGTAAAGTCGATGTCATCACATTTTTTTTTTTTGACTAGGTATGTATTGGTTGTGATTGTTTTTCATAATTTTTTTTTATATTGTTATAAATTATTATTGTTGTCATCATTATTATATTATAACTGTCATTATGTATGGCATATTGTGTTATTGTGCACACTTTTAGACTATTGGATGAATTCTAATTGAAAACATTGTTGGCAAATGTTTTGTAGTCTGCACTGCACTTTCGTAATACGTGCTCCATGGTTTTCTGTATTGTTTTTGTCAAACGTATTATTAACAGCATAATTATTATTATTAAATCTATTAATAAATAAATAATTTTTAATGCACCTATGGCCATAGCAATCAATGACGAAAAAGTTCTTATTTCTTATTATTATTTTTGGTATTACTTCTCTGGGATATCAAATAAATAATTTATTTGACGTAAATCTGAATTCTAAGAAATGTCTACACAATTTAAAATGTTTAATGATTTTTAATTAAATTGTTTATTATTCAAAAATGAACGATAAATATTATGACATTTTAAAATAAAGTTTTTGCTGAGTTAAAATTATTAAATATGATACTAAAATACATAAACCTACTACCTTTTTACTTGTTATAATTTAAAATAATTAATAAATTGAGTTTCATTAATATTGTGTAATATATATTTCTGTCAAATATAATGTACCCGTACTGTGTACACGATACTGAAATATTATATTTCGTGTGATACAGCTAATACACCTTATTGAAATATAATACGTCTATATTTCATGTATATGTTTTCATTTAAATGTTTAAAAACATAGTAACCTACCTGTAATGTATTGTATAAATACAAATCGTGTGTCCCGAGCCTTAGATTTTAATTGAGTTTAATTTTAAATAAGTCACCGCATGCACTTTTAAAACTAGAAACAGTAGGTATCCGTTCTTTTAAGTTAAAAATAATATATTCCAATTATTTTACTTGCAGGAAAATCGAAAATGTTTTTAATTTCAGTTGTATCAGAGTATATCTTTGACAATTTTGAATTTACAAATTATTCAATGTACCTACAACAGGTACATTAACTTTTTATGGCATTTTATGTGTTCAGAATAATTTGTCATTCATCTTTCAAATAAACTGGTAATTAAACTGGTATAAATATTCTCATTTCTCGTGGTATAACAGTAGAGTAAAATGATGATGGATACGTGTGCCTAGTATATATTACAATTATTTAGATATAAAGACATGTAAATTGTTTAATAATATTTTAAATAATATAGACTTTATGTTTAGCATTACATCAAGTTAAACTACAGAGACAATGAGTACATATATAAAATGTTTTGATGGATAATATTTAAAATTTAAATACTTTCATTTTACCGACTATTATGCAGGTACATTTAAAAAAATATATGTTCTAATGAATAAGGTACTATAATATTTTATAACTTTATACAACAGCATTTAACAGTGGAAATACAGCATTTTATGTTCTGGAATTGGCTTGAATGTGGAATTAAACAATTACACACGCAAAATTGTACTTATAACTCGTACAAATTAACATATATCGATAATAATAAAATTACATACTAATTGTTTATTCAGCAATGGCAATGGTTATTTTTGGGTTAAGGTTGATTGCATATGTTTGGATTTCATACTGTCATCTGTCAAGACAGGATTAAACTTCATATAATATATTTTTCATTACTTTAGTTTTTACATCGTCCTGTTACAATTAGTTAAATTAACAATAATTACATCTATAGCAATAAAAGCTCATTGCTTTTATAGTTGTTGGTAAAGTATTATGTTTAGTATAGGTGCCGCTTATCATCATATTCGTAAAAAATTATTTTCCTATAAAAACAAATGTATTCGTTAGTGTTATTAAATTAACGCTATTTTTGTTAATTTGATCAATATCTCATTCGTAATTTATTTAAATGGCACAACAACGTAATCTATATTTTTGGGAAAAGGGCATCCAGCACACGAAAGTGATTAGATTAGATCCTATATCAAGTTACTGAACACACACACGCATGTCCATTTAAATTTTAATTCATTACCTAGGTGTACGAAATATATTATATGCATTTTATATGGCATTTTTTTGGTATAAAATGGCGGATATCTATATATTCATATCCCATAATTACTTACCATAATTATCTGAATCATATTCTTCCCAATATATCCCATTATCATGTAGTAGTGTCTTTTATGCATCTTATTTAATAATTATTGGAAAAATAATAATTCAATAATATTAAATAATAATTTGTATACATATATTTAATGGATTTATTAAATGTCATTGAACATGTTCCGGACATTTTTATTATAATTTATTTTTTCGTTGTGGCAACGACATAATATACATTTATACATATTTAATACGTATAACATCAGCCTTTAAACATGTACTTACAACACTTATTGTGACATTGACAATCACATTAATGCTAACAATTGTTTGTCCTTCATATATGTTGAAAGTGTAAAACATGTTGATAATATGTTTCATATAAAATCAATCAAATGTGGGATATCGCAGTGTACAAAACAAATATAACATCTTATATTCTGAACGGATAGATGAATTTAATATGCTTACAAGTTACAATAATGACATGTGTTTGTTATTTTTATTTTATTTTTTGTCATCATACGACCCCAAGTTTTCAAATATTGACAACTTTGAATATTTAAATATTAAATGTATAACAGTGCATCCTTGAACAATGTTAATTATTATGTAAGCATCTATACAGTAACTCAACATTTTTTTATCGTAGGGACTTGATACTTTTTGAAATTACCCTTTAAACAACAGTCCACCATACACGGTAAAATGTTCAAAATATTTAGATTAATTTTACAGTAGGTACATGCTATTGAGTATTGACTTATAACAATAAATAAAGATTGATAATACAAAATAATTATAAGTATAATTTAACATGTGATGTTTTTGGTACTACTATTATAAAATTGAACTCGGTTCTACCAGTAATTTAAATTGCCTAATTATAAATTACCCTTAGAAATATAAAACCTGATACTGCGTCAAGTTTTTTTTTTTTTGCAATGATTTATAATTGAATTAATATGTAATTCGACCTTTACAGTGGCCTACTCAATGACGAGGTACATTCAAAAGCTATTAACAATTTTAATTAAATAACTAGTTTTACACAAAAATATGGATTAAAACCCCCGATCCCAGTTTAAATAAAATCACATTAATATTTTTAATATTTCTCTGTACTTACGAATTAATTTAATAGAATTCCATAGTTAGTTTTTACTTATTTTTTAACAACAATCAACAAACGTCTCAATAATAATGCCATTCTTACGAATGTATATTTTATTGTTCCCACGTCCTACATATTAAGTTATACCACATCTCCCTATAGTAATGAATACTATTCAATTAATAGACCAATTTTTCGCTTTTTACTTTCGCGTGTAATTAAATTCAAGATTTTGATCAAATGTATAAAATACAATCAATAATATTTTATTGTAACACTTAATGTACAAGCTATATGTTCATCATATTTAGCTTTACTGTTTAATTCGTAACTTTATGCATGTTTATTAATTCCATACTCTTACCGCTTGTGCTGTAATTTCATAAAATAAGTCCTAGTATTTTAGTATGAAAAGTTTACATGAGTATCATGTACCTATGTACGAGAAATAACATCGCATATACGATAGTGAAAACATTTATGAACTTCGATTATTTTAGTATATCATACAACTCATGAAAAGTTGTAAGCAAATAATGTATTTTAAATTGTAATCCCGTTGAAAGTATAAGTTTATTATAGTTACTATTTGGCGCTGACCGATAATCAAGTATAATACCAAACTTGATAATCAGTTTATTAAGTCTCGAAGTTCTCAAATATAATTTGAAGGAGGAATGCGATGGTTGTAAATTGTAATACGAAGCGATGTAGTGGTTGAAACGACTGACCAAAGTTTATAAACGTTATCTTCAAACGATATATTATATTAGGTCCATATAATCCACAATTTATTTACCTCAACAACAAGTAAACTGTATACACAGAAGTGTACAAATAATAAGTGTTAGATATTATAACGTCTGAGCTTTTGAATTAGTTGTAAATTGTACGAACATTGAAAGATATAATATATAAGTTACTACACAAAGTTACCTTTGTTTGAATAGATATATATATTATATATATATACCAGTGCACTTATAGGCCAAACGTTTACGACTCATTGTATATTTTATATCAAACGTGTTAGGTGATTAATATATAGTAGGTATATTATATTATTACAATAATAAAAATATAAAACTAGTCGATTTGCATAGTGCAGTATACGTCCATCGGATATTCATCGTAATATTATGAAGTATGTGTGTGCAAATTAAATATTATGCATAAGTGCATTGCAAAAGAGGGATGACTAGCATTTATGGGGGAGTACTTTTTAAAAGAAAATAGTCCATGTAAAATAATGTATTCAAACGTGAGGAGGACTTGTGTAAAAAAACTGTTATTCAAATTTTAAAACTTTTGATCTGTCAAAATATTTTAAAGCCAAATTAAGTCCGCAAGACACTTAAAGCTTTTTGTATATGGTTTCTACGAGAACATTTTTTTTTTTTTTTTTAATTAAACGTTCTTCACTTTGTTTGAGTTCTTCGTGTTCGAAAGTTTTAAAGATACAAAAGATGTCCAAAGAATGTCGCCTAACACGTGAACACTCAAGGGTTCTAGCACATGACGTCCGAGTGCTATTGTTCGAAATACGAAACGCTTGAATTCAAAGATGGCACAGCGAACTAGTTCAATAACTTTACTCAAGTAATGTCAAAAACGTATACATTCAACTTTATATAATAATATAAATTATTTAAATTGTTATCTTCTCATTTACTATTACGTGTAGGTACTGTGTGTTATAGGTAATGTGACATTTAGGTACCTTAGAAATATTTTAGTTTATAATCATATTATTAGTTCAATATGAGCTAAAACATGTGTTAGAATTAAAAAAAAAAAACTTTATCATCATACTTAATAAAATTTGATAGAAATTAAATAAATGTGGCAGTGCAATTGTTTACAGATTAGACAATTAATTAAATGAATCAATTAAAATTTTAATTGCAACTTACTTTTAAAATCAATTTGAATTTTTATGGAATATTTGTTGCAATCATATAATATATGTATTTTAAATAGTTATAAGTTTCATTAGTATAATATGTCCAATAGGACTATTGTATTGAGTTTTTAAAATGTCAAAGTTCTAGTTAGAACCTTACCGTTATTATACATTTACATTAACACTAAGTAGTAACAAGTAACTTCCTTTACCTACTACAATGTATTATGTCAGAAAACAAAAATGAAAGACGTTATTAAACGTCACTACAATGGTTTGACAGAAAGCATTACGAATCTTAAAAAGTATGTTAAAAATGTTAACATATTATATTTAAATTTTACACAACATTTGTTTAGATTGTCTGAAGTGTTTTTAAATGTTGCATAAATGAATATTAGCCAACGATAAATCTAAAGCTTTTGGTTACCAAACAACGTCTTACATTAAACAAATGTTTAAAAATGATTGTTTTTTATTTTTGGACTGCATTTATAATATGATCCATTAACGGTATTGATGCGGTTGTGACTTGTAGTGATTTTACTTTTGTTTTCTTTACTGAAATTTAAACGGAACATGTCACTACAAACACTCAATTCAGCAATTCCCCCTTTGAAGAGAAATCACTCTGGCATGACAAAAACTACAACACCAGCACTCACTAGGGAACCGTGAAATTGGGTTTTGGCGGAAGACGAAAACAGTTTGAAATCAAAATAATTATTTATCGAATCAAATTACAATACGTAAAACATCAACCGAGTGAAAAGAAGGAAAATGGGGTGACGGGAGGGAAAAAATATTCAAAGATAGGAGATGGGATATTCGTTTTAAAAATCTAAAATGCTTAAAAAAAAGCCGTGGAATTCAATTAGATATTCTTACATAAATTTACATAAATAAAAAATAAAAATAACTTAAGAATTTCGTGGACTCCGTCAAATTTGGTTAGCTAGTGGAAAATAAGAGAATATAATTCAATGGAGTTTAACGAATTTGTTTTTTATAATCATTTAAAAACTTAATCTTGTAAGAAAATCAATGTGTGCATATGGCTACTAGCCCATTTAAAGTGTGATTTAGTTTTAATTAGTCGATTTAACAATGAATGATTGAGCGATAATATACGTTTTTCAAACATTATATGTCACTAGCCGGGTCTAGTTATAAATCAACATTATAATATGTATCTATTATATTACATAAATTATGTAGTAAATGAAAACTGGTATGGTTGAGTTATGATTAGTTATATCTAGGGCTCGGAACTATATGCTCTAAAAAATAACGAAATATGTGCATACACATTATGCACTAAAAAAAGCTTAAATATGCAATATTATATTATGCAGTATAATATGTAGCTTTTTTTAAAAACATTTATTTATATATTTTAATTAGCTCAAAAATAAATAATTATTTTTTAATTAGGTATACAAATTTAATTTTGGTATATTTTTTATTTTTGGTTTGTAGATATTGAAACATTTTTTGATTATTCACACAGGAGTGGAGTGAGAGTACAAATTGGCCCCGGGGGAAACAGAAAATTCGGCCCAATTTTGGGTTAATAATACTTTTTTATAGGTTATCGGCCAAAATGTATTCAAGCAAGCCAACATGTATTCAAGCAGCCCCAATTTTTTTCCAGGCCCAGGTGGCCCCGTCCTAAATATTAAAAATTTTACAGGTTTCAAAAAATAGCAAATGATTACAACGACAGTAACAATGCATTTGATATACACAGTTCTTGCCCTTGTTAAAATTAAACCGTTTTTACCTGGTCGATAAATTGCAATAAATTATATATATATATATATTTATATATAGTATAATTCAAATTATAGATGATTCGAAGATGTGTGGTAGCTTTTTATCTTTAATTTTTAATAATATGCTTAAAATCTTTAAGTATACAAAATCCTATAAACTTAGTCAAATATGCAAAAATATGCAACATACATTTTTGTATTTGGATTTTATGTACTTTGAAACGAATTCGTATCGAATAAGATTTTTAATGGTATAATTCCTTAATTAATAAAATACAAAAACAATACTTTAATTAGGCATATGTGAGGTGTTAGTACGTGTGTATGTGATAGTAATATTAAACATAAATAGTAATAATACATTGTTCGTGCGTTCTAAAATTGTAATGCTTTAATGTGCTCTCAGAAAATAACAGATATAATATTGTTTCGTCTATTACGCGTTCACTGTAGTTGTAGGTACCTATAATAATAATAATAAATTGTTGTTAGGAATATTATGTTTCGGTCACGATTCAAATTTACTACATTTATCCATACCTACGAGTTTATTGTCTATATATCCATGTAGCTATAGAACAGACTTTGTACGTTTAATATTGTTTTCCAGATAGCCGGCCGGTCGGTCTTCCGTCCGTCTGAAACGTTCAGCACTAAATCATTTCAATGCCCTTGGTAGGGTAGTATTCAAGGACACCAGTACTCAGTAGTATTGTAATTTGTGGGACTTTTACAACGTAATCACTTTTCGTAATTAGAATTTACTTAGCTGTTTGTCTTTAATTAAGCATCATCGTTATGTTGTACGTTACTCGCCATAATTATAGATAGAGCCTAAATAAAATTATACTTAATATTATGTTTTATCCATCACAGTCTATCTATTAGTATATAAATATTTAAGCAAAGAGTTTTTATGAAACGTTGCCCTATAATAATAATAATAATAATAATAATTGTACTCGGTTATTTAGGTCAGTTTGAATTGGACATTTTGTATATGTAGTACAACTTTTATTCGTTAGGTACAATTCGTATACGTTAATAATAACATAGGTGTATAGTTTTAAAACTCTTTCGTTATATAATTAATATTATTTTATTGTGTTTTCGTGTGATCAATTATTTCAAATTATATGTTTCAATTTACCTTCAAAGTTTCAAATGCAACAATCGTATTTATATTTTTATTCATTTATTATCAAACGATTAGCTGTACCTACATTTTTTAGATAAACAACATTTATTGTTCGTTATAGTTTATATAATAAGTGCACATTAAAGTATTTCAGTATTACACTAATGTAAAATAAAAAATAACAAGTGATTTCTCTTCCGTAAACCATCTTACACCTACTGCTAGGTTTGAAATGTTAGCAACAACAACATAAAATATTTTTGTCACAACGTAAAAAGATTATATTAAAAAGGTCAAGGTTCAAAAAATTAATCACTCCCCTCGCTGTTCTGATATATCATTACGTTGCAAAGGCGTTGGCATTTATGAAAATAGATTTATATGAACAATTTTGTATAGTAGGTACTTTTAGAAATAAATATTTCAACGGGTAAGTAATATCTGTCAACATTTCATAGCTATATGGTTTTTTACAGAATATGTTGTAAAAGTAAATATTTAATGACTCCTATACATACTGTTTATAGTTTATTAGGCATCAATAAAATATGTATTCATTTGAAATGTAAATTGATTATTCATTAGTTCACTATAATTAATTATTTAAGAACAAACAATTTTGTTTTTAGTTTTATATTCTAATATTACTATTGAAACACATAATTTATGACACAATAATATTTATCATGGCATTTATAAAATTAAACAGCGCCATTGTATATTATAACATTATGCTATAATATTATACAAATGATAAAATTGTTGCATTAGGAATACAATTATTAATTTAAAGAGTAACTTTATTTGAGATTGTTGGTTTTAAATAAATAAATAGATTGTATCTTATCTATAGATACGTATAATATATGTAAATAAAATCCTTAGTTTTATTAATCATGCGATATTTGAATAACTTCTATGGATTTTTTTTATTTTATTACCTTATTTTGTTGAAAAAATATTAAATCTGAATTTTTTTCGGAAAAATATTTTATTTAACAGTATTTTATAGGAATTTTTTTTTGGAATCGAATTTTGTCGGAATCATATTTTGTTGGAATTTATTAATTGGATTAGATTATATAACTATTACTACCTAGCGGTATTACATCGCCTGCGAAAAAATGAAAATAATTGCAGTTATAATATAAAATAGTTACGGAATCATATTGGTGTTCTCGGTTTTAGTGTAGGTATCTAAGTATCTTTGTTCAGATATTATAGCTCTTGCCTCTTGGTATATTCTCGAACGTAGTTCTAACTACTCTCTAAACTTTGTGATAACTTTAATAACAATCTCTGAAATATTCGTCGAAATCGGTCCAGTGGTTTTTGAGGAGGAGTTAAACGTTAGGTATAAATGTGTGGGAAATAATCTCTCATTTATTAGAAAAGTCCTTAGTGACAAACACGATTGAACGCCTGAGGTAAGGAATAGAGATGAACAAAACAGTTTTTTTCTAGTGAAGAGGAAATATTGTCTACAATGAGGTGTGATTGAGCTGAATGATTCTTTTTAAATCTAAACTTGTATTCAAAATTATCTTTTTGAAGTGAATACTTCATAGGCTACAGCAGACCGTTTGTACTTAGCGCATTTTTGCATTTTTAACTTAAATATCTAATCAACGAAATACAATTATTATAAAAATGTGCTTCGATCTACCCCTTGTACACGCTGTGAATAATTAGTATATTTTGTCAGAATGCAAATCGACGTAATTGTTGCGACGTATTGATGGATTTTAAGTTGTCTGTTTGTGTGAAAAATAAATGTATATTTAGATTTTGTAAAAATATGTTTCTTGTGGTTATCTTGGTAGACACTGCTTTTCTAAATTATGATCATTCTATTATTGAATGTAAAAATTATTCGAAAGTCAACAACCATCCAGTCAAGTTTGATTTAATTATTTTAACTACAAACAAAATTAAATATTAATTTGACATTTTCATCACTTCTGTCTTGTGAACACACAAGTATTAATTTTTTATGTATATTTAGATTATATTATAACACAACAGTTCAAAGATTCATATCAATTATATTATCGTATTTAGTTAAAATTTATTTTCATAGTATACTAGCTGATCCCGTACACTTCGTTGCCCATTAAAAATACCAACGCTATTTTATAAATAATATGTTTTTCTTATAATATAACGGTTACCATAATAACAATTTTAAACCAATAATTATTATTATTATTATTATAGCTTTGAAACCCACGGCAACCATTTATAAACAAACATTTCCATCGGAAATCTCAAAATCCCTGTTTGAGCGCAACCCGGTAGTTGGTATTCTCCCCTTTTAAATTAACCTATCTTTTACCCAGAGAGCTAACCTATCTCTGTTACAAATGATTCCATGTACTTCGTTACCCGGCAACCAATAAATATTATTATAATAGCTTCAAAACCCATGGCAACCATTTATAAACAAAAATATCCATAGGAAATATCAAAATCCTTGTTTGAGCAACTGCCGTGGTGGTTGGTCCTCTCAATTTTTATATTAGCCTAACCTAACCCAGAGGTCTAATCTATCTATATATATATAGAAATATCTGATCCCGTGCACTTCGTCGCCCATTAAAATTGCCAACTCTATTTGTATTTATATACAAAACATTCCATCGGAAATTTCAAAATAATATATAACTGGTTACCATGGAAATATGGACACACACACCGACGGAAATTTCAAAATAATATATACATATATGATATTCGTATACTGTAGTATGTTAGTCGGAAAACGATTATATACGCTGAAGTTATATTTTGATTAAAAAATTGAGTTTTATTTTGTATCAAATTGTTAGTGAAACTTATCACCGATAATTATTTATTTTGGAATTTAAAATTTTGGGTAAATTGTTAATTTATATTATTATTTTAAAGTCCCACGGTTGATTAGAATGCAAAAATTAAAAACTCATTGTACATAATATATATATTTCAACAGAAGATTGAATTTTAGTTTATACATTATATCTTACAGAAGTAATATTATTCAGCTTAAATTTTAAAACATTTCTACTGGACAATGCTGGCCGTTTACATTATTTATTTTTTATATAATTAACAATAATGAAGTTGTCGAATAACGATGGAAACGAAAGTCACGACGTATGAGCTGATACAACAGGTATAAGGTATATAATAGGTATTACGTATATACTTTAGAAACCCAAATCGTGCAAGCATTTTTTTTGCATCATAGTATCATTTATTATAATAACACAATCATGAGTCTATAATTTTTTAACCACCTGTATAATTGTATTGGTTTAGTAATGCGTCAGTTTTGAATTAATAATAATGTATTCGATTAAAATAAAGTAGATATAATAATCGTTAAGCACTTGTGTATTGATTCAGATATTGAAAAAAGTCTATATTTGTAATAAATAATAATGATTACTCTCGAACAGAAGTGTTCTGTCAGGTTATTAAAGTAACAATGTGATATATTTAGTATTATAAAAATTGTATACAAATGATATGAATCTGAATTTATCTTAGACTTATTTTGTGGTTGACTTGGAAAATAAATAGCAGATGTACTCTGATGAATGATGGCACATCAAACATTTGCCTCCCTATCTAATTAATATACCTTATATGAAAAGTGGGTGCATGCATGCATGGCTTATAATTACTTTATACAAATATCGTAACTTTAATTGAGTCACCACGGTGTATTCATTATTTTAATGTAAAATTTAATTTAGTTCAACAATGTGTTTTATTAGTTCAATTCAAAGGATAGCTTAAGATTTTGTTTTAAGACAAAGTGAATTTTTGTTTGAATAAACTGATAGAAAAAAAAATAGAAACTGGCTATTATGTTAAATTCGTTAGTCGTTTTTGAATTTAAATATTACTTTTTAAAATTGATGCATAGACGAAAGGTGTGCCAATAAAAATAAATGCATTTTTCGTTATGACCTCGTTTTAGAAAACTTATACTGGCTTATCCCTGGTATAAAGCTTGAATCTTTTGGTTGAAAAGAGAAGCGTATAATAAAAATCTGGGCAAGAAGCAATAAGGAAGGGGATGAAGGCGTTTTATCCACTACAACAAGCTCGTGCCGTTATTTTCACGATAAATTATTCTATCTAAATGCAAACTTTGTCATACTTACACAAGAGATATTATATATGTGTTCTGTTTTTTGATAAATATTGTTAGTAATTTTTTTTTCTATTTGAAAGAAAATTCAATTTTCTTTTATTGCAAAGAGCATAAGAAAAAGTTGTAGGGGTGCTGTTCGAGTGAAATACATCAGTACCTATCCTACAATACTCATTATTCATCTTATTATTTCAAAAAGTAAAGTTAGAAAAAGACATAATATTTCTGAACAGTTTTGTAAGATAAATACGACGAAGAATGATAGATTGTTAGGTAACGAAAGAAACGTATCCAATATATGCTGTT
The DNA here is from genome assembly GCA_949089665.1 of Macrosiphum euphorbiae. NCBI lineage: Eukaryota > Metazoa > Arthropoda > Insecta > Hemiptera > Aphididae > Macrosiphum > Macrosiphum euphorbiae. Next base: position 12,572,587 of record CARXXK010000003.1, on the reverse strand, counting down.
GAAAACGAATAAAAGCATCGTTTATTGTGTAGAACGAAATTGAAAAATGTACTTTAAAATATGTGTAATAGCCCGAATAGGTACTATCTGAAGTGGATAGACGCACCCTCACACAAAACATTGATCTATTATAAATAATTACAATACCTAAATACAATAGAAGATGTACCTATATTGGAAAAAATACATGTACCTATAGTATGCAGTTTAACAAATAATACATATTAATCATGATTTACATGAATATGCTTGTATTTCTATTAATTCTATGGTATGATTTTGGTCAATGTGAAAATATTTTAAAAATTGTAAAAATTATAATGAACAATGTGAATTAAATAATTGAAGGGTACAGGGAAAAAACCATAAAAGTCACTTTTTTTCCAAAATGGCGATTAGATATCAAATTATTTGTATTGAGGTATTCTATCTTTTAAGTGGTCGAACCAGGGAAAAGGCAGACTAGTCGAGAGTTATGACCACCGGAAGTTTAGGCATACAGAGAATACAGGCATACCTAGTTTAGAAATTAAAAACACGCAGTTTTCTAGGAATGATAAAAAGTGACTTTTCTGGTGTTTTCCCTGCATCCTTTAATTATAACCTGACTAGAGTAAAATTTGGTAGTTATTATATTATTTTCATTGTGATGTATTTTATTTTTAGTTACCCCTGTCAGAAATGGCTATTGAGAGAGTGCGATATTGATGATTATTATGCATTTATTAAAATAATGACAGCCAATTAAAAATTAATTGGCTTTTTTTATGCACAACGATATATTTAGGTAGGTAGGTAGGTAGGTACCTACATTACAAGACAGTTATATTGATAAAACACATCGCATACATTAAAACTAGTTTTAATAATTACAATAATTTAGGTTATAAGTAATAGCTATAGAAAACATTTTGGATATAACATAATAAGTACAATACCATGAAAAATCATAAGAAATTAAAATAAATTAAAGTTTCACAGTCTCTCAAACACAATAACTTCACTGTCAACAAAGTTAAAACATAAAGTATTAACTGAACTCGAGTCTCGAATATAGTTCAAAGATATTTTGTAAACAAGTATTTACTCAATTTAAATATTATTACAATTTATATGTGATATTGCTGTATTCAAATTTATGTAGAACGTTGTACATAATATGTATAGAAGTTACAAAATTAAATTTTCTTGGCAATTCGTTTTCAAGTGAAGAATATTTAGGAACTATTTTTTTTAATTTAAACTCTACATTGAATTTACTTGACAATTAACGGCTACCCTAAAGGTTCTGAGATAAACCGAAATGATTTTTTTAAATGTAATTTTATGGTTTCTGCGTTCAGCTTTCTGCTTTTTAATATCGTGATGGAAACATAATCTTATTGAATTCTGTCAAAGTTACCTCTTGGCTCTGGCATAAAAAAATAAAATAAAATATTTTGTCAGTATAGTATACTGTAATCACTATCACTTTTTATTTTATGTTATAGACTTAAAAACAATTATGTTGGTATTAATTTTATTTCTAATAAAAAATGATGCATTACGAATTATTTACGATAAACGATCTAGGCGAAGTAAACCTTATAAAAACTAAATTATTTGACTGTGGTTTAAATTTATATTTTTGTTAATAAACAGTTTTATATGCACATAATTTTTTTTACTTACATACAGTCGGTTGGTGATCAAAACTTCAAGCCGTGAAGGTCTCGCCACATTAAATATGTGAATAATCCAATTTGAATGAATTTATCTGAGAAAAATGAGGTGCTTTTTTAAACGTGTAATACTACTACAGACCGTCACAGTAATGGATAAGAATTGTTTTTTATATTAACGGTAGACATAGGCTTGGAGCAAAAGGGAATTCAAATATCAATGACTGAATGGGTCTCTCTTTATATGCATGATAAATTATACCTCCTCTGTGGTACAAAGCTCCCCCGGGATTCCAATAAGTAATGATTAAGTATAAGTTCACGAAATCATGGTAAAAGATAATAAAACAATAAGATATTATGATAAACAGTGTAATAAAATACAGTCCATTTCATTTATCGATGAAATATGTTTTATTGTTTCTTTACATAAAAGTATAAAACATTGTAAAGTACCTATGAGGACTCAATTTAAGGGCAATATTTTTTTATTTTTTTTGTTTTAAATAATATAGCTTATGGTCAACCTGCGGGTATTTATAAATAGTCGTAAAAAGGATATAATTATCAAGAAACTTAGTACCTACTGCCTACTAAAATAATGATTTTATAAGCAGATAGGAGGGTACTCATTTTTACAAAAATAAAGTACACTTTTTCCTCATTGTTGATTCAAACATACACATTATTAACTGTGCTAAAATTCAAGTGTACTTTTTTTGGGTTGAGGCTTCGACAACTGAGGTCATTATCCTGTGGAACTGTGGAGGAGGGTACTCGGGGGCGGATCCAGAGTTAGGAAACTGTGGGTCAGGACATTTCAAGGGGCCCCTTATTAAAACCAAATTAGAAATCTATACGTGTGTACTAGGTATATAAAACAAAAAAATTAATTTATACTGTATTCGTGTTTATTCGAGGATCCAAGTGTCCAACTATCCAAGATCTGAAAAGAGGCCAATTTGATCAGCAAATATTAACTGTGGGTCAGCTGACCTCCTGGACCCCCCCCCCTAGTTCCGCTCCTGGGAACTATAGGTTTTTTGAAAACGTGTGTGTTTGTTTTGACAGAACTTTTAAGTGGGCACCCGTAGGTATCCAGTATGCCCGGGTGGGGGAGGGCGGCCTCTGTCTCCCGAATAAAAATTCCACCCGTGGCCGAGTTCGAACCGGCGACGGTGCACTTCGCAACCGACGCCTTAGTCCGCTCGGGCACTCCGTCCCCCTGTAACTTATTTATATGGCATTATATCATAATATATACGTAGGAACCTAAAGTAAATAACTAGGTATATTAATATGATATATAATTATATCATATTTGTATTGTATTAGTATTTACTTTAAACGAATTGTAATATCGTTGAACTCCGTATACCTGCAGATACGAGCTTATAGCTCAGTTGGTATTTGTATAAGCTATTATTAATTTATCTTATTGTAATAATTTAATTGTTATTATTTAGGCTCAATAAATAAATAAATATATAATAACATATTGACTGATTCGGCCTTTTAAATCTGAATAGAATGTAATCTAATTATAAATTCTAATAATTATGTTCAGTTGTCAAGTACACCGAATAAGATATAGGTACTTTGAATACTCTAATTTAAGTACAATACTTATTCATATTATTTAATTCTTATCATTGAGATAATTTTAAAAGTACCGTATTAATTACAGTTCTAACTTCTAATGCATTTTCTCAATGATACTTGAAAGCAAGTATGAACAATTTTAGATTATTCCTATAGTTTATCAAAGCTAACATTTAATTTTAATATATATACTCATGTCATTTTTTTTTTATTGAACAGCGTGCCTATAAATAACTATAAATCCAAATTATATTCGACTTTCGGTAGCAATGCTTTGTAATATATTATTATTCTGATGATATACACATAACACAATACAGTACACTTATTATTGTATATTTTCCGTCGGTAATTTGTTGTTTCTATAGTTAGTTGTATGTATTACCGTATATACAATATATTATTGGTTGACGGAGTGGCCGAGCGGACTAAGGTGACGGTTGAGACTCACACCGTCGCCGATTCGAACCTCGGTCTCGGGCGGCACTTCTGTTCGGGCAGTCACGATGTCTGGAGAGAGATGTCGGCATCCCTATGGCAGATACCTACGGGTGCCCACTTGAAAATTCTGACGAACCAAAACACACGTGTTTACAAAAACCTACAATACCCTCCCCTACAGTTAAAAACAACCCAATTTATTACTAGTAAAATATTTTTATTTTTTTTTTCCATTGTTAAAACGGTCAACAGTGAACTAAATAAACGACACAAGTATCTACATACTATGATATTACAATAATATAACATTGATTGGTGGTCGAATAGCTCAATCAGAATGACCCCAACTCTATCTCCATCACTATAAAATATAATATATATTGTCACAGTGCATTTACACAACAAATTGTGGTATTTCTATTCTCTTTACTGAAAACTATGTCACTTATATAGGTGCCATGTTATATATTTGTAGTATATTTGTTATATATTTGTTATATATTTGTTTATATTTAAACATTAACAATTACATTTTACAATTTTGGTTAACAATCAGTGTTGCCATCACTACATATTATATGTATTTGTTATCGGTGTATTCTGTAATCCATGGTAACATTCAAATGTAAATAAATATCTGTGAATTGCGTGGCTGCCAAGGCTATTATTTAAAATATTAAAATAAATAAACTTAGAGGTACTTTTGTGTTCTACAAAAGCATCTATAGTGTAGGTTTTGGAAACCTAACCATGGGATATTATCATTTATAAACATTGTTTTTTTTTTTAAATTATTTATAAATAAATTCATTGGTTGTATACATCTATATCTATAAACGAACCTAATGCATTTTAGCTGGATAAATATAATATATTTGTTTTATTTCATGCTTGAAAGCTCCGGGTCGCCTGAAATACGTCAACCGTCGTCAACCACCACCGAGAAGTAAAAATGTGAAAGATAAATGTGAGAACAGAAAACATAACGAGGGGCAATTTTTATAGGGGTGCGGATAGACCAACCATCGGAGTTTGGTTTAAGCTCACTATAGGTTTTTCAGTTTTCATCAGGGGATGGTTCTGCGTCAACAGCGTTTATTTTTCACGATATTATGATAAAACCTCGTTGACCTACTAAAAAATATACTCTACTCTTTAAAACGTATACTGTCATATACTTATACTCATATGCATACAATATTTATATGTATTTATACATTTAACTAAAACAATATTACTATACTCTATATTTACTTAAAAAATAATTTTAAAATAAAATATTAATATGTAAGTATTTTAATACGTTTAAACTATTGTTTACATAAGCTAAAAGCTTGAAAAATAAATATAAATTACAATTTTGTACTATCATAATTCTTAATTGGCTTTTTAAACCTTAAAACATTTTGTATCCATTTATCTTTTAATTAAAGTTAAATATTTATTTAGGTTTCAATTAATCTGCAGGTATAGGTACCTACTTGAAATGATTATTAATGGACAATGGACATGCTCATGTAAACACATTGAATACGATATTATTACACATAATTTTAATATTTATATTACGTTGAACACCATTTAATTTAAGTTTTTGTGTAGAGGAATGGAAATATTGTTTTTCTTACAATGATATTATGTCGAATGGAGCATATTGGCTTTGGGTCATTGGAGAAGGCTAATAGATTTATGCAGTAGGTACTACAGTATATAGATATTAAATTAATATAGAATTATATTTTATTGTCATTCAATTTCTTAGTAGCTTTAGAGTAAATTACAAAAAAAAAAATTATGACAACAATTTATTAACTTAGCAATTTAATAATATGAAAATACAGTATACATACTAATATGCATTATTCACCTAAATAAAGTTTATGAACAGTAGCGTTTCGTCAAGTTTTGGCTGAATCTTACACCAAGATCTATTTGGATAATTATCATAATTAAAAATGTAATATTATTTAGGTGCCAATATACATATATATATATGTCCTATACATTTAAAGACTCCCCTTTACCAAAATATAATTTTCAAAACATCGATCTATTGGTCAATATAAATTATTTTTATATTAATAACATATTTAAATTTATTTATTGTATAAGTTAGGTAATTTAAATTTAAATTTCTAAGTACCTACTTCAGTATTAATATAAATCGTGCCAAGTTATTTGTGTCTTGCAAAGTCAAATTATTTTGTAGAAATAAGATATCAGATTTCTTGTATTTTACAAGGCAAATTTTACGAACTTTAATCTGTTAAAATGCTTATTTATTATGTTTTTGTATAAAAAATATTATTTACGCGTGAGAGTATACCTGAAGAATTATTATTATAGTAAGTACGTTAGGTTAATTTAAATAATTATAAGTATTTTTTTTAAATTACTTAATTTATTAGTATGTAAATATAACTGTAGGACCTAAATTATATCGGTTTTATATTGGTGTTATTATAATATACCATAATAAATATTTATAGAAGAGCTCGAGGAGTAATCACATTTTCTTGAGATCACATCATGTAAATTCTTTGCATTCTATTGGAATATTATAAATATATGTTTTAAATCGTATAATATGCAAAATAAAACCCTGAATACGATGGAAATAGTTTTCAGAAAATGTTACATCGCGATTCATATTATATTACATAATATATACCCCTTCTACGATTTTGGGTCTTACGTCGATCTCTGTCGGAAGTTTGATTTAATAATGGTGTTCGTATATGAAAAGGTTGTATCGGGACCCCTAACCAATTCCATTGTCAATCGAAACTAAATTCAACGACGATCAAAATATGTGCATTTACCGTAAACTGCAGATATTTTATGTATAGTTACCTAGCTATTGCTATGTATATATGTGTATCGAATAACGTACAATACAAAATATATTGTAATATACATTTCCCTCTAACAATTTCGGTACACTCCAAGGTTTTTCTTTCAAGTTATATTTATTGGTCTGGTATAGTATATCCTCTTTTCCGTTATATTTTCTGTTTTCTTACATCTCTGCAACGTTTTCGCTATATACTTGTATATAATATTATATAGGTATGAGAGAGCACGTAGCCTGATAAATCATTTTGCCCACAGTCCGAGTAGAGATGGCGACGCGACCGAGAAACAAAAAATCTATAAAGCGGAGATGGAAAATAAAAACGGAACCATAAAAATGTAAGAACACCGTTCGGTATCGTATACTGATCAATCATAATAATTATTACTTATCCTCAACGCGGTCTGCAGGTTGGGATCGCATCATTAACGGACCCCACTGGCACACACACACACAAGCATTATTTTACACATTCACTACACACAACTTACAATAAGCGATGGTTAGAATAATAATTATGATGGTTTCAGAGCATATTACAATATGTACCTATATTTTTTCTTACCCACACAAACCCACACGCACGCGTGCAATGCTCTAACTATTATACAACTATATAATACACATTGATTGTAGCTGGTTATATACTGCCAGTCATTATCTAGAGACGGGTGTGTGTGTGTGTGTGTGTGTGTGTGTGTATATTGTATATTATACGGTTTATGGTGATAATGTGGACGACATAAAAATTCGTCAGTCGTAACATCGAGAAAACGATGGCAAACGATGATGACCTGTGTGCTAGTTGTTGACTACAAATATTATACTCTCAGGACGAATTTATTAATCCGTTATAAGTTATTATGACGTTGTGTGTTCTCATATTGTTAAGTAGGTATCGATCTTTGCATACATTTATAATAGTCATCAGCCATCACGATTGGGTACCTATATGGGTAATGGGTAAAAGCGATACAGAATTATAACTTATAAGCTTGTATAAAATTATAATATGAATGCAGTTATCTTATATTCTTTATTCTTATATGACATACAATTAATAATAGCTATGGTTGCCTACCTATATATTTCAGAAATGAAATAATCTAAATATTGAAAAATCAAAATATATTTCTCAGATATAAATGTTGCGAAAACAATATTAGAACAATAATATTATTTTTTTATAAAACTCAATCAAACACCAATTTTGATAATTATAACGAAATATTGGTTATTAATTACATTATTTAGTGAATAATATATTAGGTATGATCATATTTTAAATAAATCATCTAAATTTTTTTTATACTATGGTAAGATATGAAATTTCGGCACTACCATAATAGTTTTTTGTTTAATAAAATTATATTAACTTATGTATTATCGCTTTCATTATATTTGTAACTTTTAAGTGTATAATATCGAATAATATATTTAGTTAAGTGGCCATGTTTTTATTATTTTTACTAGGAATATGATTTTGTTGAAGTACCTAAGAAACTCGAAACAATAAAAAAATTGAATTGCATAACAAAACCCGTATTCAAGAATGATAAAAATATGTTTCGTTCGATAGATAAGTAACAGATAAATTTTTTATGGTTTAAATGTTTGATATTCATTTGAGTAGAGAGTTCCTAACGTAAATAAAATAATATTAATAGTGTATACATTATTTTAATATAAAAACCATACTATTATATAACAATTATCATCAGCTCTTAATATTATTATTGTTATTATTGTATAATAATTTAATTAAGCTGTTATAAAAAATAAAAATAAACTTTGTTTTTTTTTATATATATAATATATACCCTCGGAAACATGGGCCATTGGACTTACAGAGAGGGAATTACAAATTACATAACTTGTAAGCTAAATCTAAATTACACTAAATTTTGGTTTGAGGATTGGCGGCTGTGATGAATTGGATGATGTTGACTAAGGATTGAGGGTGATTGCTTAGTATTTCGGACAGTGATTCGGGCAAGTTGTGGCTATTGTTCGGGTATTGTGGTATGTTCGGTATTCAGTGAGAATGTGGCTGATAGTGACTTGGACACCGCAGGATGTGCACATTGGGGGTTCTTCCTTGGCCATTAGAAAGCTGTGGGAGATTTTCGTGTGTCCAATTCTAAGTCTGGTTATTATGACTTAGAATTGTCTGTGGATTTCGATAGGAAATGTCCAATTGACGGTGTTATGTTGTATAAAATTTAATTTTGTGTAATAAGATGTCCACTTCTGGATGCCATGTTTGTTGACATTTCTTTGTTATAAGTGTTCGTATGTCACTGGAAGAAATAATTTGTGAGAACTTTGATAGTGCGGAGAGGTGATTGCAGTATTGGCGGCAAGATCAGCTAGTTCGTTTTCTTTTATGTTCGAATGGGAATCCAAAAGAGTTTGATTTTGAAGTTATTATGGTATTGTAAAGTGTAGATTTTGTTCTGAATATGGAGGCCAATGTCTGATGGGTTATATTTGTTGGGTCTTTCTGCTGAGTCCATTTAAGCAGATTGTTGATGGCTTGTTGTAGGTGGGTTTGGACAGTTGCTAAGCTCTTGCTTCGGCAGTATATATTAAAGTCATCCGCGTAGAGAGTAGAATGGACGGGTGGAGAAATGTTCTGTGTGATATTGTTGATGGCTATACGGAAAAACGTAACCGAAGTTGTAGATCCTTGAGGAACTCCGTTAACCTGTGAGAAAGTCTTGGATAGAGTTTGGTTGATTCTTACTTGAAATGTTCTTGTTTTAAGGAAATTACTGATAAAATTGAACATTCGGTTTTGGCTTAGTACTTTAGTGAGACTGTTTAAAATGTGTGATTTTCATGTTGTGTCATAGGCTTTCATCAAATCAAGACTAAACATACCTAAGTATTTTCGGATGTATGTGTTTTGTATTTCTGAGTGTATTTTGGATAGGCAGTTATATGTACCTTTATTTTTCCGAAACCCGCATTGTTCGGGGTTGTAAAAATAAATTATGGTACATACTGGTTGGTAAGTAGTTACTTACCTACTATTGTTACTACCCATGTGCTAATACACAGTGTAATATTTAAAAAAAGAACAGATACAATTAGTGGGATATACCTACCTAATGATGGTATAATGATTGTTTGTTGAAGATATTTTGATTATGAAAATATGAAAAAATTATTAAATTGGATTATTATTATGTTTATAGTTTAACATGATAACAAAGGAAGAACATTTTTATTATTATTTTATTTACTTAGTTATGTTAAAGTCTAAACTAAATAGACTACTTAAATAAAAATCAGTATAATACGTTAAGATTTTTTTAATTTTATGCACATGGGCACTTTAAAATTACTATTAAATAATGATAATAGTATTATGTTACTACCACTTACAATGAAAAATGTTTAAAAGGTCACAGGAACATACTATTATAAAAAATGGTGTAAAACAATAAGCAGTACTTACTTATACTTCAGGTTTTAACGTTAAGAACATAGTTGAGGAAAATTTTTTTTTTTTTAATATTTAGTTCTATAACATAATTCAAGAAGAAGAATTATTCTGAATATTATTGATGATTTATGTGTTCTGATGTAGATACTATTCGTTCTCATTAATAGTATAAGGTTTATACTATTACATTTATAATATAAGCAACAAATTTCTTTGAGTTGTATAATATATACGAATTATTTATTTTACTGTTTATTTTAGATTATATTTAATAACTTTTTGAAAAATATAAATTTTTAATTTTTGGTGCGATGTATTTAATTAAATTAAATTATAATAATTAAATTCAATCTGCAATTGGTTCATATACGATGAGCCCCAATGGACTAATGACCATCGAAACTTTAAAATTTAAATACTTGTAACTAAAAAATTACTTGTTGAAAATATTATTTCCATACATCTAAATTCTTATGGTATCATTCTATAGGAGGTATAAAACTAAAAGTGTATTCAAATTGTGTAAAATTAATATTTTTTTAAATGTTAATACTTTTTGTTTTTTGAGATTTTGAGTGTTATTAATGTTGACATAATTACGAATATTTACGATATGCATACGATAACTATATTTTAATTCAGTTTCTTAAGTTTTTATGTTTGACGAATAAATTCAAAAGTTAAATTCTTATATCGATATAGATTATTTCTCGGTCACAAACTATGTACTGATTTTGTAGTTCTTTAGGTACTTCTTATATTGATCGAATTTCAAACGATTAGAATATGCTTAAAGCTTTTTAATCTTCACCGTCATCTTTGGAATTTTATCATAATATTATTTCGAAATCGTAAACCAATTATTTTACAATAATATGATTAGTTACCGATCGGCGTGTGTTTCCAGGGCTGAATATATTGATACGTTACATGCGTTTGAGCATTTTGAACTCAAAATATGAGACTTTAATAACCGCTAAATTGTATACAATAGACTATTAAATCCCAGTATATTTTATTTTACAGCTTATAGCACAAACTAGTGGTAATAAATTGCGACGATAGAAAATATGAAATAAACAACTTTATAATTATTAGCCACTTGTTCTACATTGTTTTTGTAGACTTCGCAAGAGAGAACGCAAATTAGAGTTAATTCCGTCCAAATATCTGACGTCACATTTCATAAAACATATAGAATATGAAAATATTTGATGTAACCCGAACCTGTCCAATAAATAATTATTTAAACTTTATTGTATTAAGTATATTTTGATGATTATAAAGTTCATTATAATTGTTTTTGGGTCGACGTTTTCCCTGCAACAGCTGTTTCGTACAATTTGAATAATAATTATCGCAATAATAAATTCTAAAAGTATTTATTTTATTTATTCCATAATAAATGCAGTATTTTATATTGTACTACCTAAATCTAACCATATTTGTGTTAGCATCCGTTAGCGATTATTAACTAGTATGATATTTATTTTCATTTTTCATTACACCCATCTATATATGTACACATAATATTATGATGTATATTAATAGGACAATATATATTATATTAATCCTCGTTAAAATATTTAAATTTCTATAAGACAATACCAATTGAATTGAATATTATAATATTATTATTATTAAGAACTGTAATTTTTTAGTTAATCGATACGGATAACTTACGAGTTTTGGCAGATTCAGATGATGGACATTCTATATTACTATTAATTCGGTTCATCACGATAATATACGTATTGCTGATATGATGGTAACTATGTTTCGTCTTATGTATAAAATAGTATTATGTTCTTCTGTACCGCGAAAGGTAAATTAAAAAAATAAATAGTTTTCTGACGGTAACTTTTGATAAATATCACACAGAGATTGTTTTTATTCGACCTCATAATATATACTTTAATGACTGACACCGCTATTATAACTTGATTTAAACTTTTTTCGCATACATATATATTGTATAGATTCGATAAAAATCATGCACTGTCGAGTATGAAAAATCTACATCGTGCATTCCACAGGGACGAGATCTTATACTTTTAAAATGTGTAGAGAGTTAATCAGCGACAGCAAGTGTTAGCGATAGCTGTGGGGTTTTTTGTGCCAAAATGCCTTATTCAGCTGTCGATATTTAATTTAATGTAGGTATGCATTAAAATGTGATCTTTCGGGTTTGCCCTTAACGATTCAACGAATGTTTTATACACAATCGTGTAAATTATGGTTTGATTGTCGTATGTTGCATTGCAAGCCAGAAATACAGTATCTACCCATTAAATCTATATAGTTTATAGCTAGCCTTATAGGAAAGATGGATGGTTCCTCGACTGAGCCAATTATTGTTATATGCCCCAAGTTTTACACTGTTGCGATGTGCTAAGAAAAAAACGATGATCCATTACAAAACATTATGGTGATTATTTATTTTATACATATTTGTATTATATTCCTACACCAGAGGTGATTTGGTTTTAGTGAAAGATCTATAACATATATCATTAAAAATAACTAGTGTAGGTATTATAAAGTTTTAAGAAAATTTGTAATTATTTGTATTTGTACAAAATATTTACAATGTGTTCGTAGGAACAATAATCAAATTTGATTAAGAGTGATTATGTACTTGAAATATGAATCGCTTGATGGAAGTAGCCAGTGATGGCACAACCAGCTATTTTGAATACCATCTATGGAATGCAATTTTTTCTTTGGGAGTGGGTGGTATTGGTTGTTAAGTTATATATCTAGCAGTTCACGACAAAATCTACCTTTAAAAAGTCTTGGGAAATTACCGGGAATCGTTGGGAATAGCAGATTTTTTTTTTAAAAGTAGTTCGTGTGGGTGGATAAACTGATGTGACAACATTTGTACATTAGTTATGCTTCTTCTTGAATGGATTTCACTACTAATCGATTTGCTAATTTTCTTAGTGCAATATTTTCTAAATAATTGTATTTTAGATGTAGTGGTTACATATCCTGCAGGCTGCAAGTTGCAACATCCGAACACTCGGCGTGTCACTGTATGCTGTCTTGATTTTTAAGGTTTTGATTCCATGAGATGTCTCAATGTCTGTATAATATGTTGGCCTTTAAACGAGGTGTTGAATACAACGTGAATTAATCAATTTTTCCGTTATTGTTAAGATGAGACTTACCTGTACCAACGACGAAGGTTGTAACTGGTAATGATTGCAAGTTACTACAATTATTGTACTCACCATTATGTACACTTAAGTTTTTATTATCCGTTGGGTACATATTATTATGACCTATTTTTTGTTAACAATTTGTTAAAGTAAATAAAAATAATGATAGCCCGATCCAATTTGTTTCTAACAAATTATCATGACACCTGCATTTTTAAACTGAGAATAATAGTTTGTTAAATTACTAAAATATAACAAATTTAAATATTTCATTATCATTCATGGTTATGTGAAAAAAAAATGTCACAATTATAATACACTTGTTGAGCCAACATAAGTTCACAGTATTAATAATAAATTTGATGTATTATTATGTGTTAACGAACTTGCCCCCCCCCCCCATAGGGCGCCTATGAATATGATGACACGCCGTCACGGAATTCTATATTAAAATATAATAATATCGTATTTCTCGGTTCACCTGTATGACGTATAGGTACTCCCCCAAATCGGAACACACACACGAAATGCGTGTTGTTGAAAAATAACGCATTTTCTAGCTGGGTACCTCGTCATGGTGGTATAATAGGTGAATTACGCCGTTACAGTTTACGACCTTTTTTTTTTAAACTCAAACTCTGTTTTTCGGTTCACCCCGAATCGCATACCTACGAATATTGTATTATTATGCTATATTATAATTAGGTATTGGTGTTCGTGCTGACGAGATTACCGGCGCACCCTAGTCGGTGATTTTTCGGTTGTTTTCCCCACACCTCTTCCTCGGTCGATCTGCAGTGAGAAACGGCGACCACCGAATATATAATGTAATATTATATAATACACGTCATGGACTCGCTGCAGAGTGTTGTCGACTGACATTAAATATTAGCAATAACAGTAAACAATCGCCAACACTATCAATTTTTTCGAAGGTGGGAAAGTTAATGACAATAATATTAACTCGAGTTAAGTTAAGAGAACAATTAACAAATTCTAAATTAAATTCGCCATAACCACACACACACACACACACATACAACACATGCATGCGCACTCACTTTCAATTTTGTAAGTACTCGTTTTGGGTGAAAAAATACAAAAATAAGTGAATTCGGGTAGTGGCACCTGCAGTGGTTGTTAGTTTTTATTTTTTAGGTCTACGACGTGTGGTAAAGTCAACGACCGTTACATGGTTTTTAAATCGGTATTATATAGGCCTGTGGTATAGTGACGGTGGAGGCCGTAGGCTCGGCTACAACATAATAATATTACATATATATAATAGTAATACACTAATATAATATTATTATTGTGTCTGTTAAATGTACCTATGGCGATAATATTATTATACCATGTCGTATTATATGAGAGCAAACAAAACACGCGTCAATGATAATATTATTACTATTCTTACTGTTACTATTATGTTTTATTTTCATTGTATGCGATTGTTAAACATGTTACGTACGACCCCCACGGGGTGTCCTGCAAGCCGATCGTAAGACACTACCGGCTGAACTGTGGATTACCGAGTTCAAAAGTTGAGTACGAAGATATTTTCTCCAATCTCCATACATTTTAACTCAGCTAGGTACTATGATAGTTGCTATAATAGCTATAGGGACTTGCCAATCTGACAACCGAAGTAGGCTATAAAATATATTATATTATTATTGTATACAGAATGATAATGATTCACCATGGATGCTAATCCCTTTTTTTAAACTCTCATTTGTTCAAATCCTGATTTGTAATTTTTAAGCATACTGCTTATAAGTTATAAGGACTAAGGATCATATTTTTAAATTTTTAACGGTACTTGTTTGTACATACATTTTTTTATTTTCTCCAACCGAGACTATTACAGCATAGGTGTGGTTTTAGGAGTTGTATATATTATAATAACTAAAACATAGTATAAATATAATGTTATTTACGGTGAATTCATTTTTCATTTTCATTTATTTTTTAATTTTGTGTTTTTTGGTATATTTCATAAAATCATCATTACATGATTAGACTGATTTCATACCTGTTAAGTGATAACTGATTATCAATATTTAATTTCCGATCACGACGTAGAGATGATAGATAATTAGTAATTATTATATAGCTTATATAAATACGATGTAAGAAATATTTCTACATGTATAACATTTTCTATTTAAAATTTTACCAAGTAGAGGTGTTTACTGCACTTTTTACCAGGGTTTTATATTAAAATTTGATTTTCATTAAAATTAAATGTTTCAAAAAAATTTATTTCATGACATTTTAGAACCCTATGCATATTAATTAATAACATCCGTTTTTAAGATGATTAATTATATATTTGATGAGGAAAAATATTACAGGGCTTGAAACTGTAAATATTTTTTTCCGATTTCGTTTTCAGTTTCGGTTATCGGTATTTATTTTTTTCGATTTTGTTTTCGGTTTTGTTATTGATTTCGGATGATATATGCATATTATATTGTCATTACTATTCCGGACGTTTTGGCCATATAATTTTTATCTTGACATATCATATTATTATGTTTTTCATTCATAATTTTAGGTATAGTTTCGTTGTATATATTATAATGTATATATTATTATAATATACGTATGCGTGTTTGCTAAATTCTTCGTAATCGTAATTTTTGGAACGCATAATGCAATAATAATTATGAACCATAATAATTATACTCAGTCACGGGTACCTACCTATTTTTACTCTTTCTCCTATTGTTTCGTTCGTTTCTCTAATACAAAACTATTCACACATTATAATTCGTAAATATAGACCATATACCTAAACCTCATATAGTACCCCTACCTGTTACCACCTAGCGCCTTGTACCTTTATAAATTTACTATTTAAGAGCAATATTGTCAATCCACATAGGTACTCCATTCAACATTATTTCGTTTATTTAGTGAAGAAACGCTTTTTTATTTTTTTAGTTACACTATATAATAATAATATTTCACAGCATGCGGAGTATAGTCTCCCGAACTAATTTTTAAGGAAATAATGTTAGTATAATTAGCATGACTGACAAAACTGTATTAGAAAATAATTAGATACCTTCATAGGAGTCTTAAACGTGCAGTTATTATTAGTTTTTATTTATTTAATGAATTGTGTTAACATATTATACTATGTTTTTACATGGTACAATATTACAACAATATAACTAATTTTATGGTTTTTATAGTTATAACTATTATACATTATATATTGGATAATAAAAAGAAAGAAATTTGCTTATAATCTGTAGGATTGGTCTTCGTAGTCTTGTGCTAGACAGCTAGGTGTGGTTTAATCCTAGGTTTGGATGGTTTTCCGTCTATTTTTAAATGGAAAGTTAATTTTTAATGGCAAGGTTGATTAACTAACCCATGTCCATAGCAGCCCATATGTATGATAACCCAGTGTCATTAAATGCTGTTCATTTTACATTAACCAAGGCTCTAAGGAATTTATTTTGGAAAATTTATATTATTTTTTTGTCGGCGAGGCGGCAGCATATTATATACTGGATATGCATAAGTTAGTAAGGGTCTTATTAGTTATTATTGCTTTATATGGCATAAGTGAACAGTACTATATAAAAAAAAATAATAATTTAGTGTTCCATCATTATAACTTGTCATTCATTTATATTCTATATTTATTTTTTGTAATTACACTCGATAATGAGTTCGGCTTTACATTACCAATAAGTAATGAGGAATGATTAATGAATAATAACGAATACTGTAAATATTTAATACAATAGTTTTATAACTTATATAATTATTCAGTCTACAGTCCGTTTATATAATGTACCTGTATCTTAGTATATTACTATATTTTGTATGATTGACAATATAAATATAGTTATATGAACTATAATATTATATAATTCAATATTACGATCATTGCGTTATTCAGTAATCGTATTAAATTTGCCTCAAAGGCTCGTGTACCGAATAATTTAAATATAATGAATAGCTATTGAAGATATGGTACATTTGTACATGCATATAAATGATGACTGTTGTGACGTAGTAGAGCAAATTTAATGATATATTTGAGACAATTTACAAGTCAATTTGAGTGCTAAAAAAATGTTTAAATGTATTACGTATGTAGGCAGGTATTTTGTATTTTATGTTTAAACCCTTATATTTTATTTCATGTTATGAACTATTGTTTGATCAATTATTAAACTCCGTAACAGATAGCCTAATAAAGAATTATGTTTAAAAATAAAAGGTTAAAAACAGATTATTTTTATGAACATTTAAATGCAAAGTTATAAATTATAATATACATAATCATTTTTTATAAGCATTTCAAAATGTAAAATTTCTAGTAAAAAAAAAACCCTCCGTATAAAAGTAGTAAAAATACTGTATACGTATCACGCGCCGCCTATAGTTTGACAATAGGTGACGATATTACATTATGCAGACAGGTAGGCACAGATATGTATAAAATACATATTGAATTATAATATACATACAGCTCTTAGATGCAAAAAGGTGTGTTGTAAACACCGATGTAACTCTTAACTACGTAACACTACCAAAGGTTTGGGATTGACTGCACATAATAATAATAATAATAATAATAATAATAATAATATGTTAGGCAAATCGCATTGTGAGAGCGTTGCTCCGAGTCACCGAAATCGAAATCGTTTCGCAACGCCATACGGTTTTTTTTTCTCAATCGTAATAATAATAATATTATATTCGTTTCACGCGAGCGTTCGGTACTTAAACGCTATACCAACATGATACCATGATCGGTACAATGGTACCCGATGTCATATGGTACACTCTCTTAAATACGACTACATTATTATACCTATTGGTACCAGTCGTGTTCACAGACCTTAATATACAGTATTGCCTGCACGGTTATAATATGTTCGTATTCGATCGTCGAACGATGGGCGATCGTTATTGTTGTATATTATTATTAGTATTATGTTATGTTCAACACTACAATCGCATTTAGTCCGATGCTGATTAATTGTAAGTGTTAACCGTCCATCGCTATTCGATAAAATTCGGACCGTATTATAGCTGCGACTCGATGTAATTTATCTGTTTTTAATTTTCTAGTTGACTGGCTAACATCGACCGACTAACTGTATAATAATTATCATTGTACGTATAGAAACAATTCGTTAAACAAACCTTGACGCATCGAAAAAAAAACAAAAAACAGAAGTTAAAACCAAGGCCACTCTTTATTCACTTGTGGATTATTTTTACTAAAAAAATACAATTAGTGTACGGTGTACACTCGTGGAGATCCGTTGTAACAATGTAATGTGGTTACTGTGTTGGCTATTTTCATCAGTTAAATCAATAGGTACAATCAATAAATGGACAATAATAATTAATGTTTATCATTAGAGACGATCGTGTTTGAGTGTTTGGCGTTTCTGTTCTCACAGTCACAAACCTTAAAACCAAAATACAATACCATGTATAGGTACGTGCCTACAGCGCACTTAATAATATACCATATTCTAGTAACTGTCAACGAAAAAATAAAATGAAACTACGATATATATATATATATTATATATATGCCAGAATCGAGTATATTTTAAACATCTAGGACTACACATTGGCGGATGTCCATCTTTCCAATTTATGTGTCTTTAAAGCAGATATACATCTACAGTTTCTATCGCCGAGTTAAGAACCCGATCGCTTACTTTAGATAGGTACTCATCAACCCGCATCTTTTTCGTACACTTATAAATCATCTTATTTATAAATAAAAATACTGGCTATCGTGTACCCATCTCAAAATATTATGAAACACAAAAAACAAAAATTTTAATTACAATTATTATTTCAATTTGAGATTAAATAAACTAAAAACTAAAAAGTACTGTAAATCATAATGATTATGATAATATAGGTAAAGTTATAAATTTCCAGAGGCGGACTTCAACTATTCATCCCGCATAATATATACCATGAATAATAATAATACATATATTATATAGGTACCTACTGTATAGACGTATAGTAATATAGGTAGGTATATTACATACGTATATTTTTAAAGATATGATCAATTGGGTATTCGGACGACTGAATCACAGAAATTATAATAATTTATATGCAGGGGACTTTGCTAAACAGCTAGGTAAGTATTACATTTGCGTGCGAGTACGCATATTAGAGTCGCAGCATAAACAGTATCAATCTTCATTGTTGAACTATACAAACATAATCGTGACAAGACAATATATTATGTACACATTTCATGTACTGTTGCACTAAAATATTTAATTTTTAGCTTACTCTGCAGATGATCAAATCTCAAATATTTTAAAACGATGGTAGGTATCAGGTATGCACACGAAATTATTTGACCTGTAGTGTTAAGACTCAACTTAAATACGAACTCATTATGAACCCATACAATTCGTGACATTATTTTATGTTCGAAATGAATTAAATTCACGTAACCTATGATAAGGATTGGACGTCAACTATGAATATAATATACATTTATAATTAATTACAACATGAATAGGTAGTACCAATATTGCATTGAACCTGCAATTGAATGTATTTTATATTTTACGTGCAAAATGATTTTGTTTTTACATTTCCTCTACCCACTCACGTAGTTAATAATTGAACTCGACACATATAATATTAATTGTATGAACACGATTCATCTGTAACTATTATACGCGTATCAAATCGACACGGATGCGAATAATTGTTTATTATGTTGAAAAAAGTTTCACGCGGTTTCTGTCGAAATTTAATAGAACAATTTATCGTGTAACAAAATATTATATATTATACGAGTACGCGTCTTTAGTTATTCAGCGACTTCATGTCTACATAACATATTATAGTCAAGGTTTAACGATTTTTATTATCGTAAGATAATAAATGTATAAATACAGGTGTAGACTATGTTTACGTAATTTTGTATTCAATTACCTACATTTGGTTATCTAGCGCAATCGAAATTCCAAATTCAAAACACGGCTGCACGTCGGCATATAATTGCATTTCCGATCTGATGAAAATTACAAAATTTAAGCAAGATTTCAATTAAATTTTAATTATTTAGTATGTATACTTCGTTCCGTCACAGGCGATTATTAATATTCAATCTACTATTAATGTGACTACTGTAGTCTGTAGTATTACTCAACAGGAAAATGTAGAATTACTATTTTATAGATTTGTCGAGTATTATAGCAGGTACATAAAATATATTCTGAAAATGTGTAACTTTATTAAAAGCAGTGAAAAACAATTCAGATATCAGAGTTAGAACGAAATTTCATGTAAATAAAATGTGAAGGTATCGTCACGGGTGCTTAAAATATTTTAATTTGTTTTAAAACTGTCATCAAACGAATATATTTTCTAATCCGTTAATTAATATTCCCTTAAAAATAAAATGTATTTGAAGCCTTAACAGGCCTTTTCAATTAGGATTATATTATTAAATAAGTCAGGACTTTCGTGAGTTTCGTCTAATATTGTATTATAATGTATTACACAATATAATATATTATATTATATTGTTTTACTCTTGTATTTTGTCGATAAGTTCGACTTTCAGAATCAAAATTGTATCAGAACGCGTAATTTACATAAACACAAGAGGTCATGTTTAACAATAGCCTGTTTTGATCTCATAAACAGCCTTTGAGCCATAACAATACGTGTTTGTTTTTTAACTCGCAGAGGTCTATGTATTTCTGTACATGCAGAGAGACCGGCAAAGTTGTCCGAATGTTAAATTACCTATACCTTTTTAAATCTTAAGACATACCATATTATAACATACCTATTTGTTTTATATGTATATTGTTATGTTATTTAAAATATGTTTTTATGACACCGGGCTGAACATTTATAATTTTGGAAACTATAAAACTAATAAAATAAATTAACTATAATATTTAGGTACTATACAACTATAGTAAATTAACTATATAAAAAAAAAGAAACAAAAAAATAAATCCGTAGTAATACTATAACAAACATTGCTAAATAATAAAATTACATTTATAATAGGTAGTCTGACTACTGAAATTAAACCTTGTACAATATTAAGCACGCACATTAAGAACTCATTTTATTCAACAAGGATTTTTACTATTTATTCGGTTGCTTGTAGTATCATGTTATTATTATTATTTTCTTGAAACCATCTAATTGTGGTTTTCCTAGTACAATTGTTTAACTTTGTAAGTTTAAATTCACGCTGTGCCAAATTAATATTGTTTTTATTTTCGTGATTCGATTAATCACGTCCATATTTAATTATATTAGCTATACCTACACCTGACGTATACTTATACTAGTATGTAAATAATAATTTCGGTTTTTTCTTATTTAAAACAAAAAAAAAAAAAATCAACAATAATTATATTCACGCCTATATTAACACATTATGAAGTACATATCATTATATTTTGTAGCTTAGTACGTATAGGTAATTATTTTCTATTATGATAAAGGTAGTGTAGTAACAAAAAATTGTATTTTCTAGTTTTTATATTTAAAAATAATTTATTTTATACTTATGTTAAAATTTATAACATCAAAGGGATGACTAAATAGTAAATATAATAATAATAAAAACAGGTTGTAAAATTTTAGAGTTGAATAGATGACTTATTATAGTGGTATAGATCATAGACGTATAGTCTGTAGTATAAATCTAACATATTATAATATGGACGTATAATACATTTGATGTGTATAGTATTAAAACGATGGTTCTTATATTTGTAATGGATTTTCATAGATTATGGTTAGAATGTAGATAAGCCAAATTTATTATAAACACTAAGTAACAACTAATTATTACTTTAATTCTACTTCATTTTTTTTCTGTTATGAAAACTAAGTCTCGATAACTTTGATTTGTTTTGAAATAACTAATTTCGTATTTAAGTTTGGAATTATGCAATTTTTAAATTGTCATACAAACTATATTTACTTTTATAATAATACTATCTGATCCTGTGCACTTCGTTGCCCGTTAAATGTACCAACTCTATATGACTCATACTTTGTTCAATTCGTTATTTAATATTAGGTGTATGGTGTTAAAAATGTATCTTAACTTTTCTGTTGCCTGGAATAAAAATTCTGATTTGCAGCAGTTTATTACCTAGGTAGATCGAGGACCCAGTGCTGTTTGTACGTAAGTGTATGATTTAACTTTTGACAATCAATCTATAATAACCAATGGCTACCAATAATAAATAAATACTAATTTCTACTGTAGACTGTAACCAATGGCAACTATTAATAAATAAAAATAAAATTTCCAATTTCCATCGTGAACCTCAATGTCCCTGTTCGAGCACCTATTTGAAATGCGAATTTCGGCAAATCCTTTCATATTTCAAGGTGAAAATATGAGAAGAACCTCTATTCCAATTTGAAGTTCGTACGTTGCGTAGTTTTTGAGTTACAGCGATCAGTGACTAAGTGGTATTTGGATTTTATACATAGATAATTTACTATACATAATATAATTGTATACGAATACTACGCGATTTAATGGAAATAAATTGTTTAATAATTAATTTGTCTAAAAATCTATGACAATAAAAGTTTACGCCATCACGCAGCTGAATTTTTACGCCTGAAAAATTAATTTCCGGGGGCACTGAGGTAGTTTTTGCCAGTTTGTCGATTTCGATATTATCATCATAATACACGTCGCGTGTTGTTTGGTGTCATATTATATTAATATAAAATATTACACGTGCAGTTAGGTACATTCGTCGGTATAACATTATAATATACTTATTACTTATAGTGTGCACCGCGTGTTGTGCAGTATAATATTATGCACACGGTACCTACATGATTGGCATAATATATAATTATAATTTGTAGTCGGTCAATGTACTATACACCTAAATAATAAAATAATATTATATGCATGAACCCATAATGATAATATTTTATAATATATAGTACAAGACGTATAATGTACAATAAACATATGAAGGTATATTGTATATTACCTATAATAGTTGTTTCTATGGTTTAATACCACCTCGTCCCGCTCGTATATATATATTTATTTTATAACTATAGATTGGTGCCCGAATTAAACTGTAACTGAAATAATATTATAATACAGGTACGATCGGCGGTAATGGGTTGATGTGGCTTTTTTTTCTTGTTTAGAGGACGTGTTTTGTCCGTCTTACAAAATGTAAAACATAGCAAAAACTGTTTTTGCGAGGGAATAAGAACTGAGAAGGTTACAGTCCTAACTGAGAAACGAAATTGTCCACATAAAAAGGAAAACTTTAGCTGTGCAATATCGTTTTTATTTTTTGCATATTATCATTTGTATGAAAAAAGTTCTTATTGTGTTTCGAAATCCATTATTGTTTGTGTTTTTCAAACTTAAATAACTTTTTTTGAAGTTTCGATATCGAAAAAATAAAAACGATATTGCACAACCAAAGTTCTCCTTTTCATGTGTTGAAAATTTCGTTTCTTAGTTATGACTGTAGATTTCTCAGTTCTTTCCCTCGCAAAACCGTTTTTGCTATGTTTTACATTTGTAAGAGGAGATGCTGGTGTAGCGTCCTCTTAACGCGTGGACTTTGTAAGGGGCTCTTGTATTACCCTACCGATGAAACGCGTTCTCCTTCTCTCCAAGGTGATGGTTGTGTACAATTTTGTATCAACAAGTTGTTTAATAAAATTAGTACCTACTACATAGCTACATATACCTATTTGCTAATAAATGTCTAGATGTATTAAAAAGTTGAAATTTAAATTACAAGGTAAATTTTCAATAGTATTCTTGAGTTAGGTATTTATAATGAACAAATGAGCAAACATGAGGAGAGTGATAGAGGGATATTAAAAGTTTATATATACACCAAACTAATGTATAATGTAATAATTCATCTTGAAACAATTAAATTGAAATAGGTAATGTGACAGAAAAATACAATTGAATGCAATTTGGGGTCGTGGATATCATGATTATGACAATACTATATTTTTCAATTATAATTCACAATATTATTAGTTGCTTAAAATCATGTTCGTCGTTGCCACGTGTCTGAAATATAGATAGAGAAGGAGAAAATGGAAGAGAGACCTTCGGTGCCACAAGGACCAACGGCACGGTATAAATCGCATTAGGTTAATATTATATATTATCTGGAGACCTAAATAACACACTATATAATATTAAGTAAGTACTATAATACAATATGTTCGTGTTTGTGAAAACCTAACACAATACAATCTTGGAAGTCAATACTATATACGTGTCACGTGTGTCGTGTACTCTTGTATATTCGCATTCACGCTGCTTATAGTGAGATAACCCAGAAAATGTACTGAGCAAAGAAAAAGTCAACACTCGCCAACCATGTATTGGGTACATCATAAATCTTTAGATTAAAAATGTGTGCATGATATATTTTAGTTTAATTATTTTGTACTATTTACAAAAAAAAAAACTATAACCCAATATATCAAAATATTAATATAATATAAGGAAATATATATTTTTCCATATTACAAAAATTAAAAAGTGCATATTATTATGAAAAATTTTTTAATAATATAATTATAATATGTTTAAATTAACGATGTAACAATGTAACAATGTAACATACTACAATAATTATTTAGAGGGCGGAACTTTTGTCTCCGTCTTCCAAACGTACAATATAGCAAATTTTACGTCCACAATAACATATTTTACTCCATAAGTTCTAAAATTAGAGTGAAATTGCAAAATTTGCATAAATTCAGAAATCGGCGGTGATTGTAAAACCTAACTTACAGAGGGCGGGCGAGTAGGTAGTCATAGGTATTGTGATGAATATTCAAAGCATCGCCAGCAAATTAATGGAAACGTCTTTGAATTAGCTCTAAAATTGAATATTTTTTGGTGGTATAATAAGGGTGACATAAACCGGAGCCATACTTTAGTAAGGGCTTAACTAGAAAACAGTATAGAGCCTCGAGTGAAGAAGAAATAAATCTAAGGTCTGATTGCACACCCTTAAGAAACGCGAAACCCAAACATCTTGAAAAGCTTAGTTCCTTTATTGTTTGGAATAAATTTAAATGATAACATCTAAATTAAATCAATACTAAGTATAAGACCTCTTTTAATTAAATAGAAATATAACTGATGGTAAATTAAATGACCATAAATAATTAATTAAATTTTTAGTATTGTATAAAACTGAAAAACTTTATGATACGTAGTGGTAGTAAATGTATCTATGATCTGCAACGTTCGGCAATAGATAATAATTATTTCAATATTTTTGCTCTCTTATAGATAATATACAAAATAATATACAAAAAGTAGCAGAGTATAGAAAGTGTAATTTGAAATTGTATGTTATAAATTTGTTGTGTACCTATTATTTATTTTAATCTTTGTCATCAACCAACTTACTTATTCCGTCCCACATAATTTTCTATGGTACCTATCTTAATCGACTCGGCCGTAGGTATTTATTGGTTATATGCCAACTCTATTCCAATTTAAATAATAATGATAATATTAAGAGGATGCCAGAGCACTATTTGTTTTATTTTTCTGGCCCATGTGCATGATTATAGAATAGACAAAACACATTAACGCAGAATCATTTGTTCTATGTCTTTAAGTAGTCTTAGAATAAAATCACCCATTACCAAAAAGATAGAGAATAATATTTTTGAGGGAATGACATATCGATTTCATATTTTATTGTTATTTTAATTTGTATTTGGCTTTCAAAATAATAAACAAAAAAATTTGGTACGTTTAAATGATGTTTAAATAGTTTTGAGACAATATTTGGACAAATCGTTATGAAATTCCCTCAAAAATATTATCGTCTTTCTTTTTTGTAATGGGTGATTTTACTCTAAGATTACTATTAAAAACACAGAAAAAATTATTCTGCGTAAATGCGTTTCGTGTATGGGCCAGAGAGAGAAAACAAATAGTGCGTTGACATCCTCTCAATAATATTATATTATTATAATCGCAGCTCCGTACAATGGGCCTATTATTGTTTTTGTTATTACTATTATTATCGTGTCGAGAGAGGTGCTGCCGGCCGGCCGGCTAGAAATCAGGTTAGGCCGTTTCGCGATAGGTACTCCCCTCCCACCCACCACACCCAACCTCGCAGAGTTATCGTTGAATTTGGCCGGTGGCAAGTGAAAGTGTGTTGTCTTCGAGCGATCGGGCGCGCTAGCCCCAAAGTGCGTTGAACCCGACCGCTGCAACCGCTGCGAAACGCTACGAAAACGAGCGCCACGGCCGAGATTTCTGCGAATCGCACGTGCTCTCGAAACTTAAACAAAATAATATTATTAATTATATTATGATATATCGCCCGGCAATGGAGCGACCTATACAGCCTACGGGGCAGGATTGTGGGATCTCTGTGATTTTCACGGAGGGACGACCACTGACCACCATTGCACGTTAATATTATATTTTTCGTCCAAAAATGAGACAAGTACCGTATTTCTCGACTGATCGTTCTACACCGAATATCTATAAATCTAGACCAGTTTAGTACTCCTGTGTTATCAAAATAAGAATTAATTTCCACCGTCTTATTAATTTGAATATGTACCTACCTATAATAATATATAAATATACCTATAATAGTTATAATATTATAATTAATTAGAAATACCTAAAATTTTCTTGACCGAAGATAGTGTTTTATGTATATTTTTATGTACAGGTAAACATAATATTATCATGTATAAAATAAATTAAAATTAAAAATTGTAGTGATAAAATATAGTAAAATATGTATTTGTATAATAATTTAGAACTATTATACAACTTAAGTTTAAAATATAATAATTATACAAATTATTGTAAATTTTTTTTATTACTTAAATTATATAATAGGTTTATTATTAATATTAGGAGTGTTATTATAAATATACTTTATAATATATTATAAGAATTCAAATCATATAATTTGTATCATAATTGCGTAATGCTTATTTATATAAGCCAAATGATTTTAATATTTAAAAAAAAGCTGTTAAGTGGGTGTCGATCTGCTGTACAGTATGTTACAAGTGGGTAACTGTAACGGATACTATTAGATTAGAATTCAATAATATAATATCTTTGTATACGAAAAACAATTTTGAGCGGAGATGGTTTGTCAGCCTAGGATATTATTTTATAAAATTTGACTTTCCGATAGCTTTTGATAAAGGTAGACAAACTTATGAGGAATCGTGTACTAAATTTTCAAACGTATTAGATTTAAAAAGAATTTTTTTTTGAATTTCTAGATCAAAATAATTTGCACACCTTCGTGATTTTGAAGTATTTTGTCAAAATTCGAATTTTAAATGCTTTTAATATTTTTCAACTGTAATTATAACAATATATTAGTAGCCTTGTATTAAATTTTCAAGCTTTTTTACCCAACGAATAAAATTTTATTGACATTTATAGCAAAATATGTCCGTAAACAGCTAAAAACCAGTCAAAATATTTTGAAAATTGTTTGGTGTATAGAAATTGATAATACATATTATTTTCAGTGAACATTTCATGTATCTGGTCTATCGTTTTAAAGTTACACTAACAACCAATTTTGTGTAAAAATTCCCCTTTTCCTTAATTTTTCTTTTGTTTTTCCCGATGAATTTGAAAACTACTGATAATTATGTAACCACTGATATAATTTTAACTTACTCAACGCACTACTAACTAGTTTTACTTTCCCATGAAACATATACAGAAATTGAAAATCGAAGCATTATTTCGACTTACTTACACGCTGTACACAGACACAAAAAATAAAAACCACACATCATTGTAAAATCATTACATTTATCGCTCAGCTCAGAATTAAAAATTAATAGATATATGATTTTAATATTTGGAGGAAAACATACACGATTCTAGTATCTAGTTCAAAAGAGCATGTGGAGGAAAATGGAAAGCACCTTTCTTTTTTCGAGGAAAATAATAAAAGGAGGAAAAAGAGGTATCTTATTTTTTTGGAGGAAAATGTTCCCGTCGAATGCTAATGATTTTGTATAGGTACTGAGCATTGTGCTTATACACTTAGACCTATTTGCCATGTAAATATCATATTGTAGAATATTTTTGATGTTATTAATATCATATATTATACCTATTAGTTTCGATTAGTAATTAGACGGTTTTGCTCAATTTTTTTTATAAAAGTTAATTAACTATGAATTAATTTATTATCAAAGTTATTTTTTTTTATGTAAGTATTTCAATTTATTTTAATGGAAACCCATAATTTACGATTAGTGTTGAATTTAATATATTTTAAAGTTTAAGCTTGCACAATAGATGATCGAAAAATTAGTGTAGATGTATCGTTTTATTCGTTCTATAAGATACGTATACAGTGTACACTATTATAAATATTATAATATATTATGTAATAATACGTATGTAAGTAGGTACCCAATGACGTACCTAAAGGCAATCAACCTATTTTAATTGTATTATTATTATTATTTTTTATTATTAGTATGTATAATTATTATAGCCATTGTAATATAATATTCCTCTACGAAATCCTGGCTCTAGTTTTAAATGAATATAAAAAAGATTGATAGTTTTACTTTAATACTTAATAATAAAGTGAACATACGTTTCGGCTGTAGCTACTGTATTATATTAATATTCAAACACGCAATAATTTAAAAAAAAAAAAGAAACCTGAAAAACGAATTATAAAGAAACATTTAATTTTAATTTAACTGTTCTGTTAAACGCTCATTATTATCAACTTTCGGTTTTCAATCATTAATTGTCGTTTATAAATGTGTGATTGATGTGCAAAAGAACTGAGAAATGCGTACAGATTACAGATACTATATAACGATACTTGCAATGAATAGTATAGGTAGGTACATTTATATATTAATATAAATACATATTTAATATAACGTATTGTAATTTGTAATAAAAGTTAATGAAATTTAAATGTAGTTCCATTAAATTATAAATTAATAAATATTATAAAACAATTTTTTTTTATATATATATATATATATATATATTGAGTTGTACTAGTAAGATAATATATTTTACCAAAATATGAAAACAACTATAGTATCAAAGTACTGAACTGCTCCTTACATAGTTATAAATTGTATATATATATATTATACTTGTTTTATAAGTTTGAATAATTAAAACTTGAAAGTTTTCGTGTATAAATATAAACTATTTATACCTATATACACCGATATACGGGAGACTGGTATTATTTCAATTAAGAATTTGGGTCGTACCAAAATAAATTATTATTAAAGTTTTTAATGAATGTAGATAAATATTATAATGACGTGGGTTTTATAATATTTTTGAAAGAAACCCTCAGAACATTAATTTTCTGAAGAATGAGTCGATTCTAATATACCTTGAACCTATATTGAATTGAATATCTAGTAAGAATTCATTGAAAAAATCGTGTTCATGTTTTACAATCTATATATTATTATGTCGGAAGAATATTGAAAATAAATTATATCGTACGCCCTTTAGTATATTATATTTTGAGTCTAGTCAATATTAGCAATTGAAAAAATAAAAATAAGTAATGAGAATTTACTATTCTCACTTACAGTTTACTGCAAACATATAATAAGTTTGGGTTGGGATTCTGTCTCATTAAAAAATTATATTTTGTTGTTAATTTTATTTGTAATATTGAATAGTGTCAAAAATATATTGTTATTTAATATTACACACAGCTTGATCAACAAAATTACTAATATTTTACACTAATCGTATGGGTTCTTCTATACATAATCCGGCATCGGAGCACAAAAAAGTATCCTCGTCATTGATTAGGCACTGTTATCACTGATGTATTGTATATTTGAATTCAATGATAAATCATTATACTATGCGTCCATACGAAAACGATTCTGATCGATGAAAAAAATGACAGAGTTTATATTCCTAAGGATATTTTATTTACCTATAGAACTATTAGTTATTTAAATATGTTCTACCAGTAACAGAGAAGGTCGAACTAATTTTTGCAAAATATTACATGTACTTAAAGTGAGCAGTGCTGGTGTACGGCAGAATAGTGTGAATATAGGTTCGTTGACCGAGGAGGTGAATCGGGTCATCGGTTTTTTTTTTTTTAAACATGCATGTATATACTTGTTGTGTTTTGGCTGTGGTTTATCTGAAATTTATAAGACGCTTTTAATGTTACACATTTTTTATCAGTTTCTATGGTGCCATAATGTGTTGTTACTATTTGATGAGTTCGTGAATAATAGAACACAATATACTATACATATAGTATATAACGAAAAAAATTACATGTTTATGATCCACAACTTTCCCAGAGAGGGAAAAGTTTAAATATTATTTTTCTTTCAATTATCAGTGATACTGGAGAAAATCATCTCTTAAAATTAAATGTCAAATGAGAGTACCAACTACCTAACCTAACCTAACCTAACTTAGGAGGATTATTTTAATCCTATATCAAAGACAATTAAACTTTAAAACATTTTTATTTTTACTAAATTAATTTTCCAATTTGTTTAATGATGTTTTTGTCTTAGGGTAACAAATTAAATACCTTGTATTACATTTTAATCTACCTTATAAATTATTTGAAGTTTTAGATATATACAATAAAATAATCCAAAATTTGAATTTCAAATTGTTAACAGACATAATATATAATTGTGAAAATCAATCCATGATACTTATATAATACATAATAACAACCACTTTATTGTATTATGATTTGTATTAAACTATATCAACCCTATAAGATATTACAAACATTTTACAAAAACTCTGGTGAATTTGACAAGCTAAAAACATTTGATCTATTTTAACATATTAACATGTATTTTTTATTTATTTAAATTGTTATGCATATTATTATTATTGGACGTCATACGATAAAAAGAGTATCGGTGGATATCTGTAATATTATCATATATTTTAATTTGTTAATTTGTTAAAATATATCGGTAAGACGTAAATAGGTACCCACCTAAAAAAGAAAACCATTTTATATATTATATTATATTATCATACTCGACGTGTGACAAACAAAAAAGCTACAAAAAATAAAAACGGAATGTCCGGTATAATACGTGTTGCATATATGACTACAATTATTATGACAATAATTATATCATAATATTATTAATTATTTACAAGTACCAATGATTTTCATCAATACAAAGACAAAGATTGCGTGTTGGTTTGTAAAATATACCAAAAGTTGACTGAGGTCACAGAGGCACTATAGAAATATATAGGGCACAGCAGTCATTGCCGATAAAAAAATATGGCATATAAAAACCTAATACGATTAACAAAATGGATTGCCAAAAAATTGGTTCGTTACAGTGAACTAGGTACTTCATTGTATTAATTGTATTGGTGTTGGTAACGTTAGTAATTTTAATATTTTATACAATATTGATTATACTAAATACAGTCACTCAGATTTCTGAGCAGTGCGATGAATTATTTCGCGTTCTTGTTATAGTCAATGTCACACAAAGTGATGAAAAAGAATAAAGGCTTATGTATAAATGTACCATGTATGTCATCGTCAAAACACATTAACATGTTCTAGTAAACAAAATTTGTTTTAATATTTAATATTAAATAACTAATATTGAAAGCAAAGAAGTCACGATCCAAACCCACTTAGAAACAATAGCGACGATAGTCGAACTCGATAAACAAATTTGCATTTGTAATATTTATATACCAGACAGTACTCCCTTCACGTCTTTTGATATTAAAAACATAATAGACCAACTTCCGAAACCTTTCATATTAATGGGAGACTTCAACAGCCGCAATACATCTTGGGGATGTAACATCACAGACTCCCGTGGTAAAACAATCGAACAATTAATCGAAAACGAACAATCTCTCATATTACTAAACAATGGAGATCCCACCAGATACAACAGTTTTAACGGATCATTATCTGCCGTAGACCTAACCTTATCCTCTTCTAATCTAATACCTTCAATGGAATGTCAGGTCCTAACTTCTTATAGTGGAAGTGATCACTGGCCTATAGAAATTCATATCCAGAATAAAAACACTTCATATGATCCCCCTTTCAAATGGAACCTCTCAAAACCAAACTGGAAACTTTTTTCCGAACTCGTAGAACATGATTTGATTTTAAATCCAATCGACCTAAATGTGAACATTACCCAAGAACATATTGATTCCATTGTTAATAACTTCTCTAACATAATACTCAAAGCAGCAAACATAGCAATAGGTTTTAAGTCAAGTAACTACAAACGCAAAACGACTCCCTGGTGGAATTCCGAATGCAACAACGCTATTAAAAAATATAAACAAGCACTTAACCGCTTCAAAAAAACTAAAGACCCGTCAGACCATATTCTCCTAAAAAAATCAAGAGCAGAAGCTAGATATATCACTAAAACAAGCAAAATACTATCTTGGAAAAATTTTACCTCGACCATCAATCACAAAATAGACCCAGCAGCATTATGGAACAAAATTCGAACATTAAAAGGATATAAATCCCCCCCTACTCCAGATCGACTGAGAGATAATCTGAACAAAATATATTCATCCTCGGCCAGCGTCTCGGAAGCGTTCGCCCAATTTTTTCAAAAAAACAACAGCAACCAAAATTACTCTGATGAATTTTTAGCACACAAAAATTCTTATTCATCATTACTGTTAGACTCCACATCTACCAACGATCATTGTTTTAACCTTCCTCTAAACCTAAGTGAACTTCTATCAGTCCTTCAAAACAGCAAAAGTAAAAGCCCAGGGCCCGACAATATACCTAATTCATTTATTCAAAACCTTCCCGAAAATGGACTCTCGACTCTTCTCCAGATCTTCAATTCAATATGGACACAGGGTACCTTTCCAAACCAATGGCGGAGTGCAACAGTAATCCCCATCCCAAAACCGGGAAAAAACAAATTTGAAATTCACAACTATAGACCCATATCCCTTATAAACACCATGAGCAAAGTCCTGGAAAAAATCATTAACAAGAGACTTATCTGGTTCCTTGAATCGACAAATCGAATCTCAAACCAACAATGCGGCTTCAGACGTAATTATTCTACCATGGACAACCTATCTTCACTCCACACAGACATCTGTACAGCATTCAAAAGCAACCAACATCTCATTCTGATTTCACTCGATCTGCAAAAGGCATACGACATGGTATGGAGAGACAGAGTACTATCGACACTCATAAAATGGGATATTAATGGTCACATGTTTAAGTTTCTATCAAACTTTTTAACCAATCGCTCGTTTAGAGTTAAAATCCAAAATACCCTATCCAACTCACATTATATCGAGAACGGTCTTCCACAAGGGTCAGCCCTCAGTGTCTCTCTCTTCTTGGTAGCTATAAATGACATTGGCAACAATCTTCCCTCTCCCGTCAAATACAAACTCTTTGCAGACGATTGCAACATATATTGCAGTGGAACAAGCCTAGCAACCTCTTCCCAACTCTTACAAGAGTCTCTAAACACACTTGCCTTATGGTCATCCAAGACCGGCTTTATTTTTTCCCCTTCAAAAACTCAAGGCATCATATTTAATAAAAAAAAAAATTCACCGTCTCCTTCAATTACCTTGAACATGACACAATTAAATTTTTCGGAAAACTTACGCATCCTAGGACTCACCTTCGATCACAAACTGTCATGGAAAACACACATCAAAAAACTAAAAACTAGTTGCATGGGTAGAATGAACATTATTAAAACTTTATCAAACCTTTCATGGGGTTCTGACCAGAATAGCCTCATATTAATATACAAATCATTAATTCTCTCACTCATGAATTATGGTTCGGTCATTTATGGCACTGCCAAAGCTACGACACTCTCCTCACTTGATCCGATTCACAACCAAGGAATTAGACTAGCCACTGGCTCTTTTAAAACTAGTCCAGTGGCCAGCATATTATGTAATGCCGGAGAACCTCCTCTGCAAATCATTCGTGACAGTAACACGATTAAATATATGATCAAGATTTCAAACCAGCCAAAACATATATCCTTCTCTAACTTCCACCAAAATTTTCCATATACTAAAGCGAAGACTCCCACTACAATCTTTGAAAACTTCAATCGAATAAAAAAGAATATTAATCTTAATATAGATTTAACCAAGAAGTCCCTCTTTCCTATACAAGCGCCTTGGACTTGGTCCCCGGATATTAATACGGATCTTCTCAAATATAACAAAAACACAACTGCAAACTCGTCCATAGTTGCCCTATTCTACGAATCTGTTGAATTCTTATACTACGACTACACACTTATCTACACAGATGCATCTAAAAGTATTAACGGAACAGGTTTCGCAATAGTGGACGGCCAGCAAGCTAAAACTTTTCGACTTCCTTCATTCTCCAGTATCTTCACAGCGGAATCCTATGCGTTATATATGGCAGTCCAATTCGTCGTACAATCAGACTATAAGTATTCACTTATAATAAGCGACTCTCTCAGCGCCCTTATCTCACTACAAGACCATCATCCTCAAAATGAAGTAATCCAACTTACCAAAGACCTTATCTCCTCATCGAAAAACAAAATTAAGTTTATGTGGGTCCCATCCCACATAGGTATCCCCGGGAACGAAAAAGCCGACAAGATGGCGAATGAAGCAGTTACATCCACAACCTCTACCATCATAAATAAAATTCCGAGTAAAGACCTATTAAATGAAGCCCATAAACGGATTATAAAAACATGGCAAAATCACTGGGATTCAATTCCCTCCAGTAACAAACTCAGAAACATAAAAAAATCTATATCCAAATGGGCATATCCAGACAACGCATCAAGGAGAGAACAAATAGTTATAAACAGATCCAGAATAGGCCATTCCCATATCACGCACTCATATCTGATAACCAAGGAAACCCCCCCCTTGTGTGACACATGTAAAACTCCCCTTACAATGGCACACATCATTATTGTCTGCCCCAAATTCTCAACCGCACGTTTCCTGCTCAACAATCCAAGGTCAATTGAAGAAGCCCTCAGTCAACAGAACTCCGACAACATTTTAAAATTTTTTAAAAAAATAGAACTTGACAAAAAACTGTAAATATTATAATGTACAAACTTTTTAATTTCAGGCTAATAATCTGTGTAATTGAAGCCTTTATGTTAATAAAAAAAAAAAAAAAAAAAAACTAATAAATTTCAAAGAAAACGATTAACATGTTCAATAATTTAATCAAATCTTTAAATTAATTTCATTGAGTTATAATAAAAATGTCTAATAACAAAAAAATATCACTAAACAGATAACCAGATAATGAATAGATTTTGTTTAGTACGGTCGTCGCCCATTGGCCAGAATAATAATATAATATTACGATCTGATCTTTTTCTTATTAACTGGATGTGCGTTTTACGACATTTTACGAAGTTATTTGGATGCAACATATTATGATTTAATATTATAGGTACGTATGGTTATTTATATTACTCTAAATTCAACCACATCCACATACCTCATCCACGCATCATCCACACATAATCCACTCATCATTATCTCATCACTATAATAATAGTATTATAATATAATATAATACATATAGGGAGGTATTTATTTGTTAATACATTTTAAATGTTGACCAAGCATATATCTTTGGAATAAAACAAAATATATTTAGATATTTATCCAGGTTTAGAGCAAACTTATAATTATAATGTATAATTTAAATTTAGTTTTTTGAGTAGCTAATTTATAATCATGATGTCTTAAGTACTTCCGTTTACATCGTAAATACAATCTTAGAATATTTTAAACACAGTGGCGTAGCCAGGAATTTTGTATGGGGGGGGGGGGGTGGCTGAGTATACAAATAATAATTTTTTTTTATTTACATTTTTTATTTTTTTATTTATCTTGATAAAATTCTAAGGTCGATGAGGGGGGGCTATAGCTCCCTTGGCCACCCCCTGGCTACGTCACTGTTCAAACAATATTAAAATAATTTCAATTAGAAATAAATATTTTAATGGAAAAAAAGGAAATTTAAAAATGCATATAGCATATATAGCAACAAAAAAAGCGTATTTAATACTATTATTTAATATTTTCACTTCTTTAATAAAAATTCTTTTATAAAATAGAAGTAATATTTAACTAAATTTAAAACTATTGATTTGTATTAGGTACCTACAGTTAAATTTTATTTTTTTGGTTATTTACTATATATATTAGATATCATTATATATATATATATTATATTAGGTGTGTGTATATATATATATATATAGATAATACCATGTGTATATATTATAATGTGGGTTAAGTGTTATATGCTTATGCCCATCTGATGTTTTTTTTCAGAGCAGTCACTCGGATCCATTACCGTTAATTATGACTGTACTACCGGCTACATAATATAAGTCTGACAAAAACCTTCTCTTTGATGAAAAATAAAGGACATAGATTAAAATCTAGTTTATTAGGTCGTGTTTTTCTTATCTTTAGAATTTATTTAACCCGAGGTTAAATAAATAAAATACATTAATGTCCTGTGTCTCGGTTAAACGAAAACCTATTTGAAATTTAGTTCGTCAACAGTGCGCCAGTTGTGTACATTACCTATATATATATTATGGTATACAGTGGCGTGGCGAACGGTAATTTCAGAGGCCTTGGCCTCTGAAATTTTTCTTAAATAGAGGGGTGGGTGGTAGCCAGTGGGTCCCCTAGTAAATTGAATATGATATTCTTAATAGGTAGTCAATAACGATCTGAAATATAACTTGTTATATTACATTAATACATTATTATGCATAAATACTTGGGATATTTGTAACTGGCCTCTAGAAATTTTTTAGTTCGCCACGCCACTGATGGTATATGAGTTATACAAACTGAAAACGAGCGTACTAATAATAATATAAAATCAACGGCGGTGTTTCCATTATATTATTATTATTATTATTCATTTCGAAAGTATCGATATTCGATTTGGTTTGTGCAATTTGCTCGGGCATGCACGTCGATAGAAACGGATAGTTTATTACAAAAAAAGTGCCTCAGTATGATTATGCTATATAATATTATACTATGGTATATAACTAGCACATATACTATTAAATATATTATACGACAACGACAAAGAATATAATATACAAAGTGATATCAATTTTCATAATAGACTGAAAACTCTAAACTGACGTCTGACGATAATATGTAACCGTCTAATTTAAAGTAAATTTTTATTACCAGAGATTACCGTCAGTTTGAAGAAAAAACAGCCCATCTATATAATATTATAATATGATATAAGGATGTACACATTAAACTATGCTGATACGTTTCAATGGTCATTGGTTGTTATATTTTACACTCAGTTGATGTATTTGTTTTTATCCCGTCAGAATCAAAAAACTTACAATATTGAATATGATAATCAGAGTGGGTGTAACGATTCAAAATGTCGAATACCATTGAACTAAAATATATGATTTCATAAGCGGCTTTTCAAACTGTCTTAATTATTATAGTTGATAAATACTTAGTGGATAACAACTCTCACAAATTTAACGACCAAAAATAAACTTTAAATTTACATTAAAGTATATATTATTATATACTATATAGGTAGGTTATAGGTACCACCATACATCACAAATAATTAAAATTGAAAAATTATTTTTAACTATATCATTTAAGCTTGCATGCTATAAGTATTATACTACGATCGCGTGGTTTAATAAAATTACTTAAAAAGTTTATTTATAACAAATATTTCAGAAATTTTTCTTAAATTTAAATAAATTTAATCGAGTTCTAGAGTAGCCTATTATAAGTTTAAATTATAAAAGATAAAAAATAGGTTATTCATTTAAATACTTTAATAGGAAATTATAGATCAATATCATAAGTCGTGCACAGCACATCAGAAAGAACATAATATATATAATTATAGTTAATTAACTTGTTTTCAAAATAATGATCAAAGCTTACTTCTTAGTATTAATATTTAAATAATCATATTAATGTTACCTCTATTTTTTAATAATACAAATTCTAGTTAAATCGTTAGTTGAATTTTGAGTTATGATAATTGATGTAAATACAATTTCAATATTAAATTAAATTATAGCAATATCGAGAAAAGTGGTACGGAACGTTTTTTGCATAATCTGACTAGTATATTTATCACTTTAATATATATATATATATTTAAGAGATGTATTTAATTTAAATATTCTACCCTTTACATTTATTTAAAAATGAGGTTATATTATTCTTATTCGTGGAAAAAAAGCTTTTTGTGTTTTAATTTTATGCAATTTTATAGTGAGGTGCGGATATCCCTCGCCAAGCCCTTTCGTGGTTTGTGGAGTTAAATTTAAAATATACAAACCTGGCCGAAAAAAAAAAACAAATACCCTATCTTTCGGGACGTTGTCCAAGTGTAATTTACATAACCAAACACGAAGAAAACTGGATTTCGTAACCGTGACTATAATTTTTTATTATATTTCGTAACCGACCAAAAGGTCCGCTGCCGTAGCTGAAGTACCTATATAGTGGCTGAACGTGACTTATATTATATTATATACTTATTATACGTCTTATACCTTCCATACATTGCGCCATGGGATTCGGGCGATGTGCCTCGGACGTTATTCTATTCGTCCTGTACACTATGTAAAATTACGGTAGGTATATAGCACCAGCGGCACATTGAAGTTTATGTATATTATATGCCTTATATAATATACCTATATAATGGTAGTAGAAAAAAAAGGAGATATTAAAATAACGTATTAAAGTGATTAAACGATAGGACGACGGTACGTGATGGAAAACCATAAGCGTTTTTCAACAGTTTAATTTAAAATTTTTTCAATTATCCATTCCGTTCCAGTAGGCATAATAATATATGTTTGCGTTGTAAACGGACATGTTTGATTTTAGATTGACTCAGTGTAGTCACTAGTCAGTGTTGTCTGTAATTGGACACATGAAAAACAAACAAACAAAAACAAAAACAGGATATTATGAACAAGAATATATGTATTATTTAATACTATAATATATTATATAGTCTCGATGTATGTTTAATGTTTATAACCGAAATAACCTAATTGAACTCGTATTACCTACATGTTTTGAAAACGTTATACATAGTAATATATGTAAAAAAATTATGATAATTTGGAGTTTTCTATTAGGTAGTGTTTTAAATTTTGTCAAATTAAAAAAAAAATTTCCTCATGACCATATTTTAAAATAGGTAATATATATAGGTAAAGTATATACTGTTTTATTTTGATTTTAGTAATAATTAATTCACACGTGTGCCTGCATAATATGAAATAAATCCAAATAAATAATTTTGTAAATTATAAATAATAAACCTGTTTCTTAAAATTATTATTAGACGATTTATTCGATTGATTGATAACCAACATTATCCGTATAATCAATTCAGTACTTATTTAGACAATATTATAATAGTAATATACTAAAGTAAAATGTGAATATATTATGTTGCTATAGTGATTAATGTCTTATTATATTGTAATCCTCGAGAACCATCTACAAAACTAAACACTACTTAGTAATGTACTAATGTAGGTACACTCGGAATATTATTTTGCACGATAGTACCTACCAACGTGGTAATTGGTAATAGGTAGGTACATATTATAATGAGGAACTTCACACTTATATTATTTTATTGTTATTATAATAGTTGTTGATATTATATTAATATATAAAATAAAAACTGCTGTAATATAATAGCATTAAGAGAATTCCATTTACTGCAGAAAACTGGGTATTTTATTTTCGACACGGATAACAAAACTTGTTTAAACAAATATTTGAAATGAAAGAGTTTTTATAGTTTAAAATATTTCGAAGTATGCTTATAAATGCGACAGTCTGATGCGTTTAAATCCCATGGGGTACCGATGGAGTATTGTTTGGTATTATTTTATATTTATATAATATATATCTATATAGATATAATTATTAATTTATCCGAAAATTTCGGGCGTAAAAACTTTTCGATTTAAACGTGGTAGGTAAATGCAATTTGAATCAAACTTTGTGTACACTAATATAAAATAATAAACGTAATCATATACTGTCATCTGACTGAATAAAGTGGAAATTATAAAAAAAAACTTTGTCAGCATATTAATTCCAAGAGAAGAACTTTTCGGTGTGGCGTGTTATATACAATTTCCGAGCGCATAAATCTATACAGCTGATACGCGACCAAATGTCAGTATTCCTACAAACACTCGAGTACACGAAGTGCAGATGACTCGCTCTTGTACAATTTTGAGTCAAATCTTTAGTTTTCGATCTTGTTATTTGAGCTAGGTAGGTTTAAGTACGAAATTAATAATAATATGAATTGTATTGGTCTTGTCATCATTTTTATAAATTATAGGACATTTTTATTCGCTTGCGATTCATCAAGGCCTATATTTATTAAACGCCGAGGACGCACACACATCTTCCCAGTTATCCTCTCAGAAATCATTTGAATGTAATAACCATGGTAAATATTACATGGCTCGCTTAACTGATATAATATAAGGCATGAGTCACACGGGGTGTATATTATCAAACCTGGGGCTACTACAAGATTATTTAAATATATGTATATTGTAAATTTGGAGCGGAGTCACTTATAGATGGCCTAAAGGGAGACGACGACCCTCTCGACCGTAATCGATTCACGAAACTTTGTTAGAGAGCATCACGTATACCTGCAGCAGTATAACTCATGCGTAAATATAACGCGCTTACATCTTAATCGTAAGTTTGGAGTCTCCTCAGTATAGTTATAATACGTATTATTATAGGTCTATTGCGCACGGAGTGTGCTGGCTCTGAAATATTATTAGTATACTAAAACTGCGAGTGTGCCCTAAGAGAGGACTGGGAATTTAAACGTTTTGACTTTCCATACGAGCACGCCGGCCTTTTGAACGGCTTAATTATAACCTATATTATACATGACATTATAGTGCAATTCAATTTCGGTAATAGCCAAAACTGAAAGTGTCATAACATAATAGTTAAAAAAAAAATTCAATTTAGTGGATGAAATATTTTATTAAGAACTATTAATTATTATAGTGACACCCGACGGTCTATGTTTACAAGACATATAAGAAACAACATGTTATATGATCGGGTTTTGGTATTTTAAGACGTTTTTATGAGAGTATAGTGACCATTGCGTGGAGGAAAGAAAGTTTTACAATAGTGGATTTTATTGACATTTTAGCTTTGAGTGAGTGGATATGGGTTTATTGGTTGGTTCAATGCCAGGATGACTTTCAGCCTTTGTGGTGGTTATTTAAATATTTATATATATCTGAAGAAAACTGAAATGTTTGAAATCGGTATAGTATACATACCTACTTCATTCGCTCAATAATATTGTAAAGGCGTTATAATATAATATAACGAGTTGGAATATTCCCAATTTAAAATTGGATTTATTTAGTAGGTATGTAGACCACCACCACTTTATATTTTGTAAGTTAAATAAATCGGACCCTATACTTGTATTTAAATATTGTGTTACTGC
The DNA here is from genome assembly GCA_949089665.1 of Macrosiphum euphorbiae. Lineage (NCBI taxonomy): Eukaryota > Metazoa > Arthropoda > Insecta > Hemiptera > Aphididae > Macrosiphum > Macrosiphum euphorbiae. Next base: position 12,530,759 of record CARXXK010000003.1, on the reverse strand, counting down.
AGATGATTGATTATCGAGCCATAGAAACAAATTATATTATAAAGATTTTTTTTTTTTGTTTTAAGAAGTGTAACCTTAAGTTAATTAAAGTTGATTGCTTATTGAAATACATGTATTTTATTTAAACTGCATGCGACCTAAAAATAAAAAGGTTCTGAGTAGTAATTTTTTTGCTAATTTAAGTTTTGTACATACCACTAATTTGAATATATTATGTAAAATAAGGTGATAAAAGAAGATTTAATTTCGTCGTGATCGACCAAAAATCAAATTTTACATCGTTATAATATTGTTGTGAGTTCAACCTTCCCACGGGCCGTGGGGTGCCGTCATTGGGTGCTCCCCCCCCCTGGTCAATCAAATCACATCAAATTTACTTATTGTAGGTATAACGTGTAAATACAGATTGTAAATATACATTTTTTTTCAATAAAAAAAAAAAGGTCAACCTTGTAAAATAGCAGATACACCATCAAATAGATTATATGCGCCTCCCTATAAAATATTATGAGTGTATCCTTATGTTTTGTCGCGACTCAAGACGATAAATTGTATTGTCAATTCATGGCACGAGATTCTCGAGTCATTAAACGCGTTCTTATAAGAATATATTAAACGACAACTAAAATACGCGTATCTATTATATTATAACGGACCTCGACTATCCGAAAAAAAAGCCATCTCTTATAAAATATATTATTATAATTTTCCTCTTAGTACACATATTTTTGTTCCCCTCGCTCAACAATTTACTTTCGCTACGCGCGTGATTTACATAACGATTTCTTATCTACAGGGCAACGATAATGATGAAAAAAAGATAAACGAAAAAATCAAGCACTCACTAATATATGTATACTATCAACAACAACATAATAATTCATTGAAGGAGTGATAATTTACAGAGGTTTCTATCAATACACGCTGCATTATAAAATAAACTATTATACATTACTACGAGTAATTTCGTTAAAATTTAGCAGCATTTAAGCTCACAAATCATTACCTAGGTAGCTAAACACTTGTAAATTAGGAGGTAACCATAAAGTATCTATATTTACAAAACCAAGCTTCCAATCATATATAATCATTTCTTTACCATGAGAAACTTTTGTCCTTTTACCAATGTGTCGCAATACTTCAACATTTGTTCAATACACACATACCTGTGCAGCTACCTACTGAAATTAATTAAAAAAATGCTAAACTAGGCATTATGACTAACTAGCTGACCGATGAACGGTAATCGTGCGTGTCGCTTCATGTTGGATAAAATATGTACCAGGTTCTATACCTTTATAGAAATCGCTTTGGGTTTGACAGTGCCGAACTATTGCACGGTCTAAAAAATTTCAGATCATGCAATTGCACGATTTTTTTACACCCCCTAGATGACGCCTATGGTACACTATCGATGGGCGAACAGTCGACGAATGGGATTTCTCGTTGGCTTTTTATTTTTCGATCGACTGTAACCAGCTGTCGTGGGTGAATTATTCATGAAATCAAAAACAAAAGTTTGACGGGTATTTTTAAGGTTTCTTTAAAAGCAATTTAACTTATGGTATTGCACACAGCTATAGTGCTACATGCAAGGCCCTCGGTCGAAAACCACGTAAATTTAACTCACAAGTATAATAATATATAATAGTATAACACCACATACACTGCGCCGACAGTTTAATTGTAAAAGTTTTTTTTGGTTATTATATATTATATAAGACGTATGTGAGTAATCGAAAACGGATTTCATTGAAGAATCATGATGTTATATTTTGTGCTACTGTGACTTTAAATAAAAAGTGGTGACAAACTAACAATATATTGTTTTGTACAGCTATAGTAGCATCTGAGTGCCTACCAAAATAAAGTACATATGTACATGGTGATTCGCCAATCACTCATAAGGTGAACACTGAATATAGATAGATCAAATATATCACAGCCTAGTGCCCACTCTATACACAACATAATATTGGGTACCTATATAGTAGTATACAACATTGTGATGTGGAAATGTAATATAGTGTAAAATGTATTTTAAGTGTACACATATTATCAATATAGATACGTCAATTGATTATACCAGAAACCAATTATTTCTACCTATTCGTATTTAGGAACTTAATATTATCAATATTAATTAATATGCTAATAACAATGTATTAAATCCCTTTAACGATGACAATGATAAAATGCTCATAGCCTGATGATTTCACTAGTAAAATTACAGAAATTATAAACTAATATATTAGAGCTTATACAGTAAAGTATATGAATGTAATAATAGTCTTGGCTCTCCCACATTCTGTTTTCACGTCATCAAAAACACCAGCTGTTCGTAAGGGTTCCCCTTATTCGGACGGGATATCGGATTTTATTTTCAGTATAGGCCCGGTGCAGCAGTGTGGACACGAGCTGTAGAATATTGTATTACCATCACTCACGCCCATTGACAAGACGATATTTTACTTGCTATAATACCTATCTAATACTTATTGATCGGGGAGAGATGTTAAAAATCCTTTTAAATCTCCCCCCCCCGTTGCATACGGCTGGTGTGGAAAAAATCAATACCTAATGGTTTGTTTTTCCGATCTACGCTATACTGCAACCGCAGAATATTATATTCTACACTCCAAGGAATACACACTATATCTAGACGCAGAAACGTAATTATATAACATGGAAAATGGAAATTAACGCGACAGCTAATGAGATTGATAGTAACTATATTATAATTGATTGAATATGCGTATTCGCAATATTGTTATGGAATTTCAATGTTATCACCTAGATATTTAGATGAGTTTCACGAACGACAATGACATGCGTATGATAGTCATTAATATACATACGCATACATAATAATATACATTTTATATGAATTATATATATTATAATATCAGGGGAACACTGCTTTTAAGTCCCGCGAGAGGGCGGAGAAAATGATTTGTCATCATGAATAATGAACGAATGTGAGAAAAGTGACTACACGACGTCAAAACGAATTACCAGCGAAAAAAAGGAAAAAGTAAACACACACACAAATACTTATTCTACTACTCAGTTTTTTTTTACTCAGTTAAATTAGGGATATCCCTTCAACGACTAACCATCTGCATATATAGGTATGTATATTTGTCAGCAGAGGACGATGCCGTCAGAAGCCAAAACTTCCCTATTACTGTTTTATTTCTCAACCACACTCAATGATGAATAAATGTGCAGCAGTGTACGACAAGTACAGAGAATCATCCACTCGATGGCATCTATGGTCCCTAACTCTCAACAGTGGTGCTGGATTTGAGTGACATTTGAGAGGTAGTCTTCTCAGAGATATTATGTGATGTGTGGTTGGGCTTCTAGGGATAATTTTTGTGGTATGATTATATAAAACGAGTGGTACATTCATTAATCATAATTCAGGGAGTCCGTAACTCATGACACTCGTGTGGAATTATAGCTTAACTATAGGAATAGTAGAAAAGTGTATATTTTATCACCAAAAATCGATTGTTTATGTTTATGTTGTAAAAACGATGAATCTCACGACTCATTCTTCGTCATAATTTTAGAATAAAGCCGTAAGGCAATATAAAATATGTTCCAAAACATTCATGAAGCACCTTAAATGTCTGTATGAAGTACATTGAGTCTTTGAAGTTCGAAGAGGTCGTATTTGATTATCGTATTGAAGTTTTGCTAAACGTTAGGAAAAATACCATCGTAAATAAAAGAAAAAAAATGTCTCTTAATAAAAAATGATTTTTACTCAGAATCATTTACAAAATGCAAATTCTTCAATGATTACTTTAAAATGCAATACAAGTATTAAATACTCTCCACCCCTACGACGAAGTGATGAGTGACGAGTGCCTAATAAACGACACTGCAGTATGTCTGTATCATTTCCGCTGTTTAATCTTTTATATTTAATAATTATTATATGGCATATGTTATGATTTATCAATGTAAAAATAAAAGTCATTTATATTTGACTATATCGTTTATCGTATTGTTTACACGCAGACTTTTCTATCGATGAAATACGATATCGGATATTATTATATAATTTTTTACCTATTACTGCGTGGCGATGGTATAATATGTAATTACATTACCATGGTACTGATATTCCTACGAATCGGCTGTAAAATAACAATAATATCATCCTAACCAACGATTCTGTCAGGCGAGCGTATAATAATTAATATACTCGTATTATGACCACTGTTCCGCTCCGCGTGAGTATGTACACGGTACGATTCTGTGTGACAGACGTCATTGTGGCAGCGTCCGGCAGGAATGATTAAGTGCGGAAAAAAATAAATTAAAAAACTATCCAAACAAAGTTCCTATAGAAGTACCTATTTTATTATAATTGAATCCTGAAATCTAATACAACAATTGATGCATTTGACGGACCCATTTGAAAACAGACAATAGACAACATCATATTATAATCATAATACGTTAAATCTACTACTTACTACATAGTATTATAATTTATAACACTGTATCTATTTGCCGAGTCCCATAAAGTTTATGTCTCGAAATAGACCCAATATAATATTATTATAGCCTATAGGATACAATGTCAAACACCTCGTGTACCATACCGGTATACGCATTTCATGGAAGTGTTGTATGTATATTATGACCCTATAACATTCATTTCTTGATGGGCTCACCTAACCTAGGCCACACAAATCGCCTATTTGTGTGCACAACAGAACAGGTCCCATTCCAGTTTATTATTAGAGCACAAACCGTACAATATGATGATATCATATTTATTGTTATGGGCATAAAGGGTGGCCATCGGGATTCGCTTCTTACGTCCCCATTACTCACGCACACCATAATATATTCTACAAAGTGTATATTATGGGTGACATACGCTTTCTGCTAAAACGTAAATATCTATTCATAAATTATACGCCTTATAATGGATCATCAGCATTCAGCGATGAGTGCAGATAACGGATGTGGGCGTGGTTCCGTTGCGACTTGCGGAGGATTAGAATGATAATATAGGAAACAAAATAGTTTTAGTATACCTAATAATATTATATATGTATTTTATGATGCATACACAAAACGTAATCGACCGTTTCGTAAAACGGACATCCAGCTAATAAAAAAAAAGGGGGGCCAAGTGGGTGTTGCTCTGCTGTACAGTAAGTTATTAAGTGGGTCACCGTAATGGATGGTGTTAAATTTGAATTAATTGATATAATGCCATTGTTTACCGAAAAACGATTCTGAGAGAAGTCAGTCAGTCAGCCTAAGATAAATTACTAAATATATTTAATGATATTATTGTGAATAAAGTAATTTATTTAACTATTTACGCGGAACCTTGTTTTAAATTTTCAATCCTTATCTATAAAAGATGAACATTTTATAAATTTTTAACTGAAATCATTTTTAATTTTGTCAAAATTCGAACATTAAATGCTAATAAAAAAATGTGTGCCTATATATTTTAAAAATTCTCCAACTGTTATAGTAACAATACATCAAGAGCCTTCTATTAAATTGTTAAGCTTTTTTTTTTGACTTGACAAATACAATCGTATTGATATTTATAGAAAAAAAAATCAAAAAATTGGAAACGGAGATTGTCCGTAAACAGCTCAAAACAAGTCAAATTATTTTGAAAATGTTATGGTGTATACAGAAAATGCTAATCTAAACATTTAGTCAAAATTGCATGTATCTACGATCATTTGGTGTACCACAAGGAAGTGTACTTGGTCCAGTTCTATTTATAATTTATATAAATAGTATATGTAATATGCAACTTGACGGTTCAATAGTTACCTATGCGGATGATACGTGCTTATTATTTTCAGATAAAACATGGGAACTAGTACAAACGAAAGCAATTAATGAATTAAACTGTTTCATACAGAAACTCAACTATAAGAAAATAACTATAAACTATAATAAAACTTTCTTTATGGCATTTTCAATTTATAATTTATCAAATTTTACAATACAACATTTTAAAGTTTGTAACTATGATAACAGAGACACTCCAACCTACTCCACAATCAATAGAGTGACTAAAATAACATATTTAGGTTTGATGTTTGACTGCAATATGAGATGGAATATACATGTATTAAATATAATAACTCGACTAAGGACGATTACGTTTAAATTATATAGCTTAAATAAATTAATATCTAATGACACGATGAGAATTGTATACATGTCACTATACCAGTCCATATGTCAGTATGGAATAATTGTATGGGGTGGTACTACAGATAATATACTTAATCCACTATATACACAACAAAATAATGCAGTTCGTACATGTCTTAACAAAAAAAATAAATCCGGATCCACTAAGAACAATTATGTAGAACTTAATGTTTTACCGATAAGTCTCTTGTACAAAAAATTTGCTATATGTCATACTCTAAAAAAATATTCTCCGCCGAATGATATAAGAAATAAGCGTGAAACCATAGCTTATGATATTAAGATTAATTATCCAAAAAAAAATATAGGCCAAAAATTCATCGACTATCTGGGACCAAAACTATTCAACACCTTAAACTTTAATGTAAAAAAATTCTTAAGAACAAATACTAAAATTAATGTAAATAGATATATAAGTGAAACATTGTTACATGAGCTTTAAAATATTTGTAAACTTTGTATATTATATAAGTACTCTATGTATATAGTATATATGATCTGTGTATTAAGTTTTTTAAAAATGCTGTACTTATATTTAATATTTTTCTTTTCTTTTTTTTCTCTTTATTTGTACTTTTTTAAATCTGTTTTCATTAGTATATATAGATAAATAATATTAATTATCATTACAACAATAAATTCATAATTCATAACTCTCTACTTCCAACACAAGCTTTGCTTACAGGAAGTAGATAAACCATTGTAATTGTATGATTGTGATTATAAAATGTAATAAATGGTTTTTTTTTAAATAAATAAAAAAAAAAAATTTGTTTTAGAGTTATAATAATTCCCGTTTTTCCTTATTTTTATTTTGTTTTTTCACGGCGCTTTTGAAAACTACCGGGAAAGTTATACTTTTGACTCTCCAAAGTACCAACTAGAGACACTTCAGAAAAGATACTGATAAGAAAATCTAAGCATTTTTACTGTCGTAAAAAGGTTATGACAGACATATAAAAGAAAAGCGGGTAAGTGGATGTCGCTCTGCTGTACAGTAGGTTACAAGTTGGTCACTGTATAATGGATTATATTAAATTTTAATTCAATGATATCATATCGCATTGTATACGAAAAACAATTCTGAGCGCAGACGGTTTGTCAGTCTGGATATTTTATATTGTTATTATATTTTATTATAGGCTGTATGTTGAATTAATATTATAAATTACCTACCACAAAATAACTAAAATCATTATTTTTATTCGTTTCTATGATGATAAACAAAGTGATATAAATTAAAATCCAATTTTTAGTGGGTTTTTGTAATTTGTTGGTGTTTTTTCCTGTTTCATTAAATAAATATTGAGAAAATTAAAAAACGACCTCTCTAAAATATCATCTTAATCCAATTTGCTAAAATATCTAAGAACTCTTTCTGGTAAAAATGTTGTATTGAGGACAAAAAAAAATAATAAAATAATAGATCCCTCGCTCTGCTCAGAATCAAAATAAAAAAAGCACACATCCTTGTAAAATCAATACAGTCATCGCTCCACTCAGAATCTAAAATAGTAACTAAATACTTAATAGTATAAAGGTAAATATTATTAATACAACTAAATCTATTCAGTCATATTGTTTTTTACATTAGAATTTCTTAATAACTCGATTAAATTATTAATTTAACGATATTAATAAAGTACAAACGGTATCTAATGATTTTTTTAAAGTGTATTGAACATGTTGATAATTTTATTTATAATATATAAATGATTTATTTACTAGAACTCGGTTATGTGTTGTGACAACGACACACATTAGTTATACATTTCATATCATATTATCAGCAGCCTATATCAGCCCTCGTGTGACATTGACAATCACAAAAACACGAATAGAAAATATCAATATTCAAAACAAATTACAATAATTATTGACAGTCAACACCAATTTATACAATCAATAAATTGAAGAAGCTCAATGCAATGACAACGGACCACACCAATATTTTGCAATCCATTTTTTGTCACTGATAATTATGTTTTTATCATATTATTTTTTTTTTTATCGACAACGACTGCAGTTTTATATTTCCATAGCGGCTTGGCCCCTAGGGCTTCAGTCGACTTTTGGTATATATTTTGCGATCCAACAAGCAATCTTTTTCGTCGTGTTTATGATTTTCATCAGTACTTGCGAATAATAAACTAATTATTTTAATGGAACCATCCAACTGTATAATATAGGTATAGTAATACGCACATCTATAGCTCTTGTTTTTTTTTTTAGTTCATTGAAGTTTTTTTATTGACATGCGTCGCTTATAATATTAAATGGTCTTCTTAATTAGATTTTGTTTATAAGGAACATCTAAATTTTAAATTAAAAAAAATAAAAATGATTGTGATATCCACAGCTGGTATATTATATTTCGTGAAAGGCTGTGGTATTATACCATGTCAATATAATCCACAAATATCGATATTACTTAACCAATAACTGCAGTGCATTAAAATATTATGGTTACTACCTAATTATTAAATAGGTAATTTAAATCTACTTACGAGATAAATGTATGGTACCTATTATTTACTATTTAGTTTGGATATTACAAGATCTTACGATTGTGTAGAACGTCGAACTGTATTATTGTATAATACCTATATTACCCAACCTAACCCATTATAGGTATAATTTCTTAAAAACTTCAACAGAACCGACAGCGATAACGAGTGTCCCAAATATAATAATATTATACTCAGCTGATACTAATATAATATACGTCGCCTTGTAGTAGACGTGATACATCAATTTTGAGCATATTATTATTATTACCCTCGTCTGCATTTTCCCAGGGCATCACGCAAATCTTATTACGGACATAATTTGCGAAATACTACCTACGTCGTCCTACGTGTATTAATATGGTATATCATTAAGTGTATTTATGTATAAGTTTCTGGTAACGACACGATTTTCTGCGGTTTTCAATTTTCATCAGTATATATACTAAGAAAACATATATTTACATATTTAATATAAGCACATTGTGGTGCCTTGTAACAAAAAAATGATATTACTAACTACCAACAAATTTCTAAACTCTCTATTATATACCTATTTGAATATATTTTTTCAAAAATACCATCCAGTTTTTATTGAATCACATTAGTCCTACTCAACATGGTTTTTTAGAGATACATTCAATTTTAACCAATTTATTAGTTTATCAGAATTATCTTATTAATGCTCTAGATTACGGGTTTCCAATCGAAACAATACATGATGATTTTCAAAAGATTTTTGACACAGCATATTTTACATTGATATAGATTAAAATCGTTTGGTATAGACGGATATTTTCTTGAATGGCTACAATACTCGTACCTCGCAAATATAACTTAAGCCGTTAAAATCTCAATCTATTCTTCTCAACATTCTTTTCTCGTCTCTGCTGGTATTCTCTAATGTTCCCATTTTCTAATTTTTATCGATGATCTACCAAGTTTTGTTTTAGAGAGTTCTAACACATATTTCACATATTTCACATATTTTATAGTTTACTGATGATACAATAAAACTTATTTGCGAGGTCAAATCTGAAACTGATTAAACTAATTTACAGTTGATATTCAATAAATTTGTTTTATGAAGTAAAAGAAATTATTTACCATTAAATATCGATAAATGTAATTTATTTTACCAAAACTGTTCCTATTTTAAAACAATATATAATCAATGATTTTTCCTTATCGAGGGTTAATTCAATTGAAGATTTAGGAACTTATTTTGGAATTAATCTTGGATTTAAAACGAATCATAAAATAATCCGCAATCTAGATTTATTTGTCATTAAGGGGGCTGGAGCATGATTAATTTTCGGTCGAAAACATAGCTCACGACACTTGGAGTAACCGCATGTATGATTGTTTCAAGCCTTAAAATAGGTGTTTGGGTATACCTATACTTACTTACTTTCCAACGACTATTATAATAAATTATCATCGCACGCTTATTTTTTAGGTTTTAATTTGTTTTACAGTGAACTCGGCTTGGGTGTTTGGAGTATGATAATAAAGAATAATATATACACAGGCATGATAGGTATAGATAATGTATTGTATTATTATATTCCTTATACTCACGTCGAAGTTACAATACCCGTTAAATTGATATCTCGTTCGTCGATCTATCTTAGCACCGATTCGTAACTATATTATTATGTTTGCAGTTTAGAATAATAAACAAAATACTTAAATAAAAATACCGACTCGTAAATCACCCATGAATTATAATTTATATTACGAGTTATTAAACGATACTGAATTCGATGTGAAAAAATATAATAATATGTGCGTAAGTTTTTGATATGATTAATGATTATAATAATATAATGAGAAGAGAGAAAAACGACGAGTATCGATCATCATAATTTAGGTAAATTATACAAAAGGTAACTGAAAAAACCCGAATAATTGATATTGTGACATATGTTAATAGCGCGATAGATGACAACGTTTTAGTACATAGGAGTAAAAAGGAGTAAAAATTAGGCGTTTTATATTTCAAGTTAAATGGGTCTTGTGAATGTGTTGAAATTAAATGAACATTAGTGTGTGTAATTCGTTGTACCGATTACGTTGTATAGGGACATCATAATATTCATAATACCTACGTCATTTTACCTACGCGCATGCACATGTCACCGCTTATTACTTTATAAAATTACAAACATTTTTTTTCAAAAAATACAGCCAGTGCCTTCAATCACTACGCACAGTAGGATGTTCCGGTTTAAATTTGGAAAGCAGATTTGAATTCTCCTCTAAATTTACTATGCTTTGACTGTAGTACATTTTTCATATTCTATATTAATGTATTTCATTTTGAATTATGAATATAATCTATTTTTACGCTTATTGTTAGTAAATTTCTAAGTAAAAAAAAAAAATCAGAAAAATGAAATTGTCAAAGCATAGAAAATTTAGTGACGAATTCAAATCTGCTTTCAAAATTAATATCAGAACATTATATTGTGCGTAGGGATTGAGTCGTGAGCTATTTTTTGGACCGAAAATTAATCACGCTCCAGCCCCCTTAATTTATAATAAAATATATAATATTATACTATGAGTACATTGTAATCAAGTATAGATATTTTATTATATAATACCTGTACGGTGTAGCAGGTATTAAAATATGCAATGTGGGCTTTTAGAAAGTTCCCAATTAGGTATAGCAGATTTGAATATATCAGTATATTTTAGCTATAAGTAACATAAGTACTTACCTATAAATAATTCAATTACATTTTTTATTTATTTTAAAATAAAATGGTTTTTTTTATTTGTACAAGATATTTTCCACCTAAGTCTTTCATACTGTAACCAAAAAATCTAAAAATGTAAAATCACAGTTTTTTTTTATAGTTATTTGAAGTTCAAGTTTGGACGAAATTAGATATTTAAACAAAGTTGGTATAGTTGGTATAGTCTGTGGTATAGTTCTTATAATAGCAACGGCCAACGATACAGACTGATGGATGTGTCTCATTATTGTCTGTCTCCTATAGTTTGCATACGAACATTGGAATGGAAAGTATGGTTTTTGACATAGTGATTAGACGAAGGGTTTTTGATTGGAATAGATGGATTTTAAAAACTCTACCTATTTAATGATTCAAACTATTGGATTAGATGTCGAAGATAGATTAGATTTGGCTAATTTAATTAAAACTATTTAAGTTTGGGTAATCTAGTAGTTGATGATATAATGAAAAAGATTATAGACATTATATAGTCATAACAATTATGATAATAGTATTGTAAAATATTATAAGTCATTAATATGTAATTATAATTATTATAATCTATATGTAAAGAAAAAAAGTAACCAAAAATTAAATTTACACCATTAAAATGTAGGTACCTACATACGAGAAAAAAATGTAACGAAACTCGATTCCGACGGTTAGGAACTGTTTTTAGGTAAATTATTATAATGTACTATAATAAACTGCTGTGTATAGGTACTTTGCATAGCGTGACGACGTGACTTTCGTATCGTAGTTATATTTTGGTCTTGTAATCGTAACGTGACACGGAAACAAAAAAAAAAATATTATAAACTCGACAGGGGATAAAATAAATCGATGCCTATGTTTTGAAAATCTCATTTTTCCAATGTTAGATAAACTGACAATTCCATAGCGGAAATAAAAACAACCTCTAATACATATCTGGCCTTATTCTCACGGAAAATTTAATTTAAACAACAGAAAAATATGTATAAGAAATATAAAAACTTGCAGTTGACTTAATAAAAATGGGTAAAAAAAAATGTATAACCTATTTTATGCTCTCGAATTCCACTATTAATTTACACCCAGGATAAAAATGGGCGAAGAATTATTTTCCAACAATATTTAATTCTTCGAACAGTAAAATATTATGCTAAATAGATATTCTTAGAATATAGCTCTAGGCGTTTACGGTTAAGTATAAAGTCTACGTATAATATTAATATACATTTTGTATAGGTATATATAGTGTAAGTTTAATAATATTTTACTTCAAGGTGCACAATATTATAATATGTAAGTTCTGTTTAAGCACAACCTTTGAGCTCAGATAGATCATAATTAATTCATTTGTGAAGTGGAAAAATATCAATGCACTGACAAAGATAGGAACACTATTACGAAACGTACCTATTATATAATATAATATAATATAATAATATAATATAAACTTTAAGAATTGTTTTTTTTTTGTTTTGCTATTTCTTATAAACGTAACATATTATAATAGATGCACACTACGAAATTCTTTTTCTCCTTTTCTTGTAATAATATATTAGTTATTAAAGATACCTTCACATTATAATATTCTATAGGTTTATCTTTCTTTGTTTTTAGATTATTATTAATACAGGGAATCTTGTTTTTGACGAGGACGAGAAGAGTATTTTGTTTTAAAATCATTTTAATGGAAAAGGGAATTAGTGCCGCAGTAATAATCTGATGGTTTCCGGATATATTAATGTCTTAGGTCTTCACTTTTAATCACCAAAATCCCATTATAAAATATATAAGCCTTCTTAAAATCCGCGAACATGGTAAACGAGTGCTACACACATATTATAATAATTATATCATGGGGGACGAGGTGGCCGAGCGGTCTAACGCGTCGACTGCGGCGCTGGCAGTCGCGGGTTCGCCTCTCGACCACTGGGCGGCATTTTTCTCCGGGCAAGTCACGGTGTCCGGAGTACAAGTGCCGCCATCCCCCAACCCGGGGCATGGCAGAAACCTACGGGTGCCCCAATAAAAATTCTGCCACCACAAACACACACGTGTACCAACCTACCCAATCTAAAAAACCTACAGTTCCCTACCAACACCCAATGGCCTATGTTGCCGCGGGTTATCCTTAAAAAAAAAAAAAAAAAAATAATTATATAAATATAATGCAGTATGGAGTCCTCAGTAGAAATATATTTTTGTCCTGACAAACATCTATAATTTAACTTGCATTAATACACATTTTTTATTGTTTGTATATATAGGTAGTGATTAATCGTATATTATATTATAAACAGTTTACAATAGGTATTAAACAAACAAAATAGGTTTTGATCATTTGCATTTTTTTTTCATAATCAACTATGTTAACAACGATGTCCCTATAAAATGGAATGTATATCAGTATATTACACTAGTGAGTGCATTTTTTCCTACATCAACGGCGTAATTGTGACTACACCTCGTCTCCAACATGTTTGTCACGGAATGAGTTTTAAGACTTCTATAAAAAAAAACAATCTATTAGGTTATAGGTAAATTACCTCTCCCCCATCCCATATAGTTTTTTATCCAGGTACACAACTGGTTGACGGTTGTCATGGTGCGGTTAATTCAAAAATCTGAAAATTTGGACATGGTTACTTTTGAATAGGGCAGAGCTGCATTTTGTATTTTTGCACAGTCACAAAAATAGCGAAGTACGAAACTAATACGTTTCATGCTTTCACAAACCTAAAGTTTTGAAAATTTATTTTGCACATAAAGGAATATTTTGAAATTTTTTTTTTTTGTTTTTAGAGCATATTCCTTCCATTTTATACTTTTAGATACATATTGTATAATTTATCATTTTATCAATAATTTTGGTCGAAGTTTTTATTTATTTATTTATACAACCGAAATAATTTTGAATTTTAAATAATTTTAAATTTTGATCATAATATTAATATGGTTGTTGACTGTTCCCAGTCCTCACTCCTCAGACGCATATTTTTTCCTAGAAACACGTCTCGACATATGCACATTTGAAACTAAAATATTTTGACAATTATTTTTTAAAAGTTGAATAAATTGATACATTAATTTTAAGAAGTATCTGAAAACCCATAAATTACAATATCTCAATACTTGTACTAAAAATTTAAATAAAATATATTCATTATAATAATAGGTGTTTACAAAAAAAAAAATGCTTATTTTGTATTCAAAAACATTAATTTAAAAATGCATATTTTATGTATTTAAGAACATATTTGTTGATTTTTTAGAGCTACATATCTTCAGCCCTACTTATGAGTTATGAATTAAGAAAGCACCCCTATACCATAGACATTTTCATAAATTACCGATAAAAGACTCAAGTTCCCAAATATAATTATTACATTTAACACAACATAAATTATATACGTTAAAGAAGTAAATAATATAGTATGCATTATAATAATAGTAATTGTGATGATACGTGGAACTAAATCACGCAACTTAATTATTATTGAAATGGTAGTGCATAAATAAGTATATACATAATATAATATGTAGTATATAGTGTGATCCTGCTTCAGTGGTGTGGTAGTGCAGGTTTGCAGCTTTCACTTGCCTACTCATCAACAGAGAGCGTGTGGGCACATCATATATTATATTTTAAGTAAATTGTAATTTTAATCACCTTTATCTACAGCAGCTATACTAGGTACATTCTGTCGGACGGTCCATCAACTATAACACAATATAACACAATTAAATCGTACATACAAATGTTTAGGTACTTATTATTATTACCCTTCGCTGTGGAGTGTTCGTCGTTTGTATATCGTGTACAACTGCGGAATATAGTTAGTAATTATCTAGGTATATACCTAATATTGTAGAACGATGAATTTGAAAGTCTGCAGAGTGAAGCATTTTTTTTTTTTTTAGTTCCCCATTTAAAACCGGTATATTATATTATAACAGTAATTACTAAGCATATACTCGTGGATTCGTTTTGTCGAGTCTGTGTACATCGTATAATAATAATATACTATAATATAGGTACGTTCTAAGTTATAACACTTTACACTATAACAGGGATGAACTAGGCAACGGTATTCCAACTCAGAGTTCACATTTAGCAGACGTACGAGCATAAATGACGAATAAAGGACGAAGTAGCAATCTTATTTGTCATTAATTATACATTGTACGACTATCAATAATATTCTTAATACACAATGTACTGGTAGGTACTACAGTCTGCATAGATCAGTAATAAATAGTGATGGAACCTCATGGAAACACCTCACAATTACAATAACAGAACCTATATTCCAGCAGATAATTGTACATGAAATCTATTTATTTATTTGCAATGGGTGTCCATTTAAAAATGTAAGTTATTTTATCGAAATATAATTCCCTTAGAAGTTAGAATATATGGATTCACATTGATTAGATCAAAAGCAGTATCCAGACAGTGAGAGGGTCAGAGGGGTTACAAAAGTCCACTGAAGATTTTTTCAATATTTTCAAAAGCCGACAATAGTGCAGCCAGTGACATTTTCAGTCACTTTTTACGGTTCAACAAAGCCATAGTAATATGTTTTCTTACAAAATGAACAATACTCGCCTACATGAAATTTCCACTAAAATCATTTATTTGTTAGATTTTACTCCAACAGTTTGTATGCAATCACTAGCATTTTTCAGTTTTTGGTAGCATGTTGTATTATATACTTTTATACACATGATCTAATATGTTATATACGTGGTATTGTTATACATCACTACATTATTAAGGATAAAATCGTATTCAAATATTCCATCAGTAACTCACCGTATAATATTATGATAATGAATAATGTAATATAGGTAATATATATAATAATGTTATATACAATGCGTGCACACCTCTATATTGTGTGTTGTCCTCGGAGTATCGTACCCTTATCGACAAAATTGGTTGGCGAGGGACGAGTATAGTAATATTGTATAATATAACATAATAGTAAATAGGTAATATAACACGGAAAATCCAACCCTTCATTACCCTTATCAACAATAGTAAATTATATCAGCCATTGAATATTTGAATCAACGAATTGATAGACTTTCAAAGCAGCTCCAAATAATAATAAAAATGTGCGCAATAAGCATAATATGGGATGAGTAAAATATAGACTTTAAATAAATATACATTATTATAAATGGATACAAAGGTAATATGATGTTAAGGTGATTCGAAATCGTGATTTTCTGTTTTTGTCTAACACATACTTGACATAAGATTTTAGACTGGTCCTTTGTCAAACATACCAATTGGTCTAATGAATCGATAATAATTCTAAAAACAGATTTGAATTTTTCGTCAAGTCTACTTGAAATCGATCTTCCCACAATTTTGATATTATCCCCCAAATTCCTAATAATGTCATATTAAAAAAGAGTATTTAAAAATTGTCGTATTTTAATTTTTGGAGAAGTTAAAATCAAAAAATCCAAAATGTGTTTATTCGATATTGTTAAACATTATGTAGCATTGTAGCTGTAACTACGACCTGCATAATATCCAATACACGTAAACAATATTATATTATAGTATAAAATATATTATACACAATACGACGTATTATAATACATAATATTAATATATCATATTAAAGTGCAGTGTTATTATCTGTATACACGTCTTAACGCAGTACCATTAAAATGCTGCAGGTACCGCGGAATAACGATCTCTTCGAATATATTAATAAATCAAACGACTGTAATAATTACTATTATATTCATAATATTATACCCATAACATTATATTAATATTAGACGGACGTGTATATGATATGTTTAAGAAAGTTTTGAGATTATTGAATACGTCGTTTTCGTTGTCATTTTAACGCGCTACCTATATATTATTATTATTATAAAATACGATATGGCTTACGTGACTCTCGAAGACGGACGGCACACGTATGCCGTGTGGGATAGGTGTAGGAGTGATTACAGAACTGGTTTCTATTTGGGTACATTGTGTGTACAATAATAATATGTGCATGACTCTACGCGTACATAATAATAATTATAGTATCGCCATTATTATTCGCACACTCCGACGACGTTTCGAAATTGCAGTTGCCGCCGATCGAACAACGCCGCCGCCGCCCTCCTTTGATAGTTTTCTACACTATATGCTGCTGCGGTGCCTGTTCTCGGGGAGAAACGACCGACAGACGAATCACAATAAAATATTATAATATGTTAATATAATACGTAATTATATGTCATTATCCGATAAATTATGGTCTCTATTCTTTTTACAAGTACGTTTTCGCGATCGAAGAATTGGTTGTCCCGAGCGCACATCGCTCTTTAAGCGCATATCGACACGTGTCCATCGCACGCGGCCCACTACTTTAGGGGAATCGCGAACTCTCCCGATTTCAACGACCCTGGTAAGCTCTTCCTTGTCTACTTCAGTGCTTCCTGAACCGTATGATATGTATACTCTTCCGAGTCTCCAAAAGTCACATTTTAAAGTCTCGCGTGCATAAAAATACATGGATATAAAATTACAATAATAATTATAATAGACAAGCTGATCCCGTGCACTTCGTTGCCTGTTAAATGTACCAACTCTATATGACTCAAGCTTTGTTCAATTCGTTATTTGAGAGGATGTGATACCCGCATGTGTTGTCTCAGTCGTAACATAGCAAATTATACGCAAAGCAGAACACGTGTAGCTCCGTTAGTTTAAGAATTAGAGTGAATTGACCTCCTATAAAATCTTAAGGTAAGATTATTATCTAGACAACCTAGTGGGCTTTTTATTATAATTTAATTTTTAAACGAGCTTTGAGTATTTTAAAATTGTAAATTGTTTATAGACCTTAAAGTACTCATAACTAGCTTAAAAATTAAATTTTAAATTTTAAAATTTGACATGTAGATTTCATACTTTTCTGTTGGATTTTTCTAAAATTTTCTTTCATAAGAACCTTGTCCTAACAATTACGAACACAACAAAAAAATAATTAGAGAAATCGGTCCAGCCGTTCACGCCTAATGAGATGACCAAGCCACCAAGGGAAACAGGAATCAATTTTTAAATATGGAGATAAAAATATTATACAAACCAATGTTATAATAACTGTAATAACTCTGTTTGTACCTAAGTTTGTTCGTTATAGTTGTCGTTGGCTGATACACTTAGGTACCTAATAAGCAAAAAAAAAAAAAAATCATTAAGAGGACGCCACACCCGCATGTGTTGTCTCCGTCTTACAAATGTACAACATAGCAAAAACTCTTTTGCGAGGGACAACTTTTCTCGCACCATATTTGTTGTAGAACTACCAAATTTTCACAGCACTTAAAGAAGAACTTTATCTGTGCAACAGCGTGCTCTTTTTTTCAATAGCACCATCCAATCATTTTTTATAAGCAAATTAAAAAACCAAATGTTTAGAAGCAAATAACTTGTATTGTATATATGTTATTGAAAAAAGAGCACGCTGTTGCACAGATAAAGTTCTTCTTTAAGTGCTGTGAAAATTTGGTAGTTCTACAACAAATATGGTGCGAGAAAAGTTGTCCCTCGCAAAAGAGTTTTTGCCATGTTGTACATTTGTAAGACGGAGACAACACATGCGGGTGTGGCGTCCTCTTAAATACATTTAAATGTAATGTCTATAATTATATTAACATGAACGGTGAACATTAAAAAAAAAAATGTAAAGTTAGTCATACGTCATGGCTGTCATATACAATCCGGAGAGTTCAACCGCTGATCGTATTTCACATGTTCACTTCGGATAGCTAATATATATTAAATATTTATTATTAGGTACCAAATTATATCATTATATCTATATGTGTATAGCCGCGATCTGATATTATACAATATTGATTTATTTCAGCACTGACTAAAAGCTTAAAAACAAAATGAATTCCTGAAATTGAGTGGGATATTGTTTGAAACTGAGAGAAAAAAAAATTAAAATTCCAACGACTACTCGAACTTATATTATAATATATATATATATATATGTGTATACGTGTGTGTGTTCGACGAAGCGCCATAATATGTCCCGCCGACAATGCAGCGCGAGATTAAAGATGTAATATATATCCTGTGTATACGAGTGGTATACACTTCAGCAGTTCCAAAGACAGTTATATATATATAATATATATATATATATATATATACGTATATCGCGTTAAGTCGGGACAAAGGGGGAAAAAAAAATGCTTTTGACGTGGAAATGACGATTGCGAAAAACTATTATACATTGATGATTACGGCGATACGATCCTTTTTAACAGCGGGTATTGTCTATGCGCCATTTTCTCTCGGTGTTTGTAGTGTATATTTATAGGTTTATATGTATACTGTATATATAATATATATATTGTATGGGTTGTACGTGTACTCGTAAAGATACGAACAGACTGTGGCTCCACACTTTTTTGATTAAACCCGGCGAAATGAGCTTTTGTGTGTGTGTGTGTGTGTGTAATATAGTATCGTTCTCGTTGTCTTGAAATGCCGCAAGTCCAAAAATAATTAAGAAAAAACACTATTTATGATACAAACACGCTGAAAATTTACAAAATCATAAATTTGGCTATTTCTTGAACGGTCTCGCCGTATTACTTAAATCCTTGGATATTGACTTGCGATAGAAAACAATATTCTCTATGCATAATACTATTAAACGTGAGTCGGTGATATGTAGTCCCTAAAAATGTATATTTATTTTTTGACATCAAAATTTTTTCCGACCATATAGGGGTCATGTGTAGTGCACATGGAGTATGATTTTCAAAAATCGTTCGTCACAATAACCTGTGGTTTTTCTCAAAATCGTTTTAGCCTTTAAGTTTATCAGTTTATCACGTATCGCAGTAACAAAACGAAGACAAGGTACTTTGGTCATGAATATTATTATCGCCAAATGACACTAATTTTAACCGTACTTTGTCGTACTTAAATAAATGTACCTATATATGAAACACACCACCAAGTACATGTTTAAGTATTTATATCATAATATTAGACTTTTTAGACGTTGACGGTAAAATACTAAGATCGACGCCGCTAGTGTAGAAAACGTCGCTCAGCCGGTAGTCGTTATAACACATTATATTTTATAGTTATAGCATTGATTAAAACACTATAAATACTAGAATTTATAATCAATGGTAATATAGGTATCGAAACGGAAACTCAAACGTTGGATTACGTAGAGTGTTAATGGATGAAATCGCGTTACAGCGTTCGTTTTGACTCGTTGCACAAGACATATCGACCAAATGTCCCTACGGTCGTCGGTGGAAAGCCGTACACAAATCAAGCGAGCCGTTATTTCTGATCAGATAGATAAGCTTAGCAGTTTGCGCAGTGTATAATCATTGCCATCTTAAATAATTAATATAGTTACGCGATAAGCACGCGGAATACGGATGGTTGATTGTGTGTAATTTGTATACCGTGCAAAGACAATTAATTTTTAAAACTCCCTGAACGTCATTGTTTAACTCGTATAAATGATTAAGTGTGACTTTAAGAGAAATAATAAACTTGTAATTGAAAAAAAAAATAAGTAAAAAATATTTTATTCGAAATAAGAGGGATCGCCAAATATTTTTGTGAAATGAAAATTTTCGATTTAAATCAGCTTTTTCCATGTTACACCGCACACGTCATGTTGGATAAATTTGAAACTTTTACGACAGGTTTGAGACTACGCATATTGTAAAAGGTTTTTCTTGATCCTGAGTAGCGCAAGAAACCTAGAACGATGGGTTTACAGTGGCTTTCAAAGCTGTGTTTTTAATTTGTATTTTTGATGCTAACTTATTTTAGTAGTAAGAGGTGTTCCACGGTGAAAATTACGTCCATTTTACCGTGTCTTCTTTGGCTCCAATTATGGTTTTCCATTCGTGTGAATTTAATTTCTAAATATTCCACTAAATCTCGAAGCGAATGACCGTAGAAACGATAACTCGGTTACCCGAGTGGGAACAATAAATTAATTTTGTCCTAAACATTGCGCTTTGTGCTGAATGACGATCTAATAAAATATAATTTATTACTCCTTTCACGACATTTGTTACAACCATAAGTATAATATATGAAAGTATATTTTATAAGAAAGGGTGTTTCAAACAGTTCGTGGCAAATAGTAAGAGTTATTAATATTATTTTGAAAAAAAAGAGGCCATTCTTAAAATTACCTATAACAGTACCTAGTAGTGGTTATAGTAATAAATTAGTATAGTATTACACACACGGTTTTAAGAAGAATTTTTTCAACGAAATATTGATCATTATTGGCTAAAGTTATTTTCAAAAATTCAAACCAAACCGTTTTTTGAATGTCATATATTTTATCATTGTGTGATATCATTAATTTTATAATTAAAATAACAATTAATTATTACAACACCACGTGGATAATTCTTCCCTCTGTGATTTGATATACCCCTCTGTCAATATACCTTACCTATGTAAGTTGTAACTTCAATTGACTACCTTTTATAGTCCGTTTGTTGGTTACATTAGACTCTATAATAATGCAGTGTGCTATAATAATTAGAACACAATGGGCATCTATGTAGACGTCTTCAGAATCTGTCAGATCAAATATAGATTTTTAGAATCGTTTAAAAATAATAAAGGTATATATTAAAGCTAATAAAATGATATTGTTAAATGTTAATAAATAATAATTCAACAAATGAGTTTTGTTATACGTTCTGACACCCATCTGCAATAGGTTAACAGAATATGTAAAACTTGATTTCAGGAAGGCAAACCGCAGAAAATGATAATAACACAGCTTATGTTCCTGAGATTTATCGCTCGATGACGATCGTGAAACACGCTTCTATATTAAATTCTATCCCAACACATTTATATTATATTCGTGCAAACAGTTCAATGTGCATATAAATACAATAATATTCTTGTAGTACGCCATTACCTACCCACAATTTCGGACATCGATATTTTTATAAAACGATTTTCGATTAGATTATAATTTATATTATTCTTAAACAGAACGACTATATTATTGTAATTTATAATATTATGTAGTACGGTTTTTAATGGAAACTGGTATTTATTCTTGTATACAATCATAGTTCGAACTCTCGAGTAGTACAATACAATAACTTAATTCAATTTACTCAAGTGAGAAGTGACAATAAATATTGTACATAAGTCAATGATGACGGGCCGTGGTGGGGAGAGGAAATACTTTAACGTTGCTTCTCATACAAATTGCTCTGCCTTACCGGCACATATATATTCCCTCTGCAGAACGACTATAATAGTTGTCGCTTTACTCCTTACGAAACGCCTGAAACCTATAATGATATTATGCAATATCGTTCGACGTTTATATACGTCATGATTTTTTTTTTTTAAATCTATATACGTTTAATAATATATTTAAAAATGTTTGTGTACCCCCCCCCCCCCCCGAAAAAGGTATACAATGAATAAAAGTATAAAATATAATAATATTAACGCAATAGGTATAATACTAAATATTATTGTAGACGCGCTGACACCCGAATAAAGGTGCACTTGTGCAGAATCATGTGCTAATAAGAAAAACAATTAAATTCTGAACATGAATACATCCGATATAGTACAGCTGGAGTCTTTTCTATTATCTTGCTCCTTAAAGCTTCAAAAGGGATAAAACGCTCTGATAGAATATTATACGAATAAATAAAAGCTGTGTTATATTGAAACATTACAATATTACAATAAACATACGTCACCTACTTGTTATAGTTGTACCTATATCAATAAATATTGAATATAATATATTGTACCTATGTGACTATATATTGTAATATATAGGTGCCAAAAGCGTTATTATAATAGTGACCTCAATATTCAGCACTCAGTCTGAGTACACAATATGGACAGATTATCGTCGACTACTATAATATTGAAGGTAGAGGTTACTTTTTTTTTTCGCGAACCCTATACGCGAAACCGATTTAAGCGTGTGGATGGCTGATAAACTTATATGTTCATATTATATATATATCACTTTTGATTTTTTTTTTTATTATAATACACTACACAACGTCTCACCGTATATTATTATGTTGTTATCGCACATACCGCACACGTCAACTATATATTATATTATCCACTTTTAATATACCTAATATAATATTATAATATCGCACCATTCCAAGACATAAAAAGACAATTATTATATTCTATTTTGAATTCAGATAATCGAATGAATGTTATATATACATTAGTAAATGATTGCGTGGATCTCCGTGTAGTCATAAGCCAATAATTTTCAAAAATCGCATTATGTGACAATTACGATATTACCTATTCAAGCTGTTAACTCGGATCAATACGATAAGTTCTGTATATTATGTGTTATGGCTGCGGGTTCATTGAAAAACACCTTATTTTGCAAACGTCGCTCGCAAAAACGATTTACGGCTCCCACTTCATCGGTATATATACGTGAGCTTTCACATAATTACAGTCGTGTATATAATATATATATGTGTGTGTGTGTGTGTGTGTATTATTCTTGTGTGCGTTGATGAATTCCCATTTGTCGAAAACAGTTGCTCGGGAACTTTACGCGAAACCGTTAACGCACTTGTAATAAAACATAAATGAACGCGACTCAAGTTTGTAGTTCATTCATTTTATTAACGTTTATTGAAATATTTTGAATATTTAATTATACAGTTTTTTCTTTTATATTTCAATTAAATTGCTTAGTGCAATGTACATTTAAAAATACGTGTATCAAGGATGTAATTACATAAAATTATTGGTTTTGCGTTTTGGACTCACGGTTCTGCAGTATGATCCTCGGACGACGAAGTTGGTGGGTGGCTGGTAGATTCACTGGACAGTTGACTGCGGCACGTCTAGCAGCTACACAGGTCTGGTGATACTGAATAATCCGCGTCTCTGGCAAGATTATTGTTATGGACGACGGCGGCAATGATAATGTATATGTTCAAATATACGGCGGCGACGATTATTGCAGATAGTCGTTCGCGCACTATACGGGTGGCGGCGGGTAGATGGTTAATCAGCCTTTTACGGCGGCGGTGATTACGACGGCGGCGTACGAAAACTGTTCAAAATGCTCCGTGCAATGATATCTAAGTAGGTACGCGGCGGCAATGATATTCACGATTATCTCGTAATAAAATTCGTATTAAACGATAACGGCGAATTTTCGGGTAGCGGCTCTAGATTAGGCACTCAAAACATACAACGGCAATATTAATTATTCGGACTGTTTGTGCTTCCTGTATAGGTAAACACCAGGCACGAATAATTAACTAAAAAAAACAAAATAACGGCGGTGTCGATTATCGGTCGGCGGTTTGGCTTACGTACTCGATAGTCGGCGGTATTAATTATTCGGACTGTCTGTGCTTATGTTACAAATAAACACCAGGCACGAATAATTAACAAAAGAAACAAAATAACGGCGGTGTCGATTATCGGTCGGCGATTGAGCTTACGTACTCGATAGTCGGCGGTGGCGATGGTTTTACTTATGTGTGCTGTCTGTGCTTCCTTTGTAGGTAAACACCAGACACATAAGTAAATGGATAGGCGGGGAGCAGAACTCGTCCGTGCTGTTTGTATTTGTTTGTGCAAATACCAGACACGGCTAAGTGAGCGGCGGACTGCCTATTCGGACCGGACTGTTTGTGCTTACTATTTAGGTAAACACCAGTACCGGTAGGGAATAGACCGCGGAAGATGATTTTGTAGCCGGCTGCACAGGGTCTATTTACTAGGTATCACCATTGCCTCCATGTTACAGCTCTGCGACGTGGTGTGTCCTTATTTTGTTGTTGTTTGTTGGTACGTTTTTTCTGGTATGGACACGTACTTCTAGAGATCAGTGTCCTTTCGGGTGTATTTGATTATCCGATGGTAACTTTACTGGTATGAGTACATTTTATACTGGTATTTATTGCTGGTACGCGCACGTCAAAATGGTATCGGCGTTGCCCGCCATCTAGTGCGCGTAATAGGCACTCACGGTCGGACGAATAATGACAAATAGTTCATGCGGATTCGGCTTGTAGCGCGTCGGTAGCGTGTCCATACGCTATTACGAGAAAAATCACATAGTCCATTCTGTCTCGTTACACACTTATCAGATCCTCATCTCTGCAGCCACAATCCCACCTAATACACTATCGATTTGACACTTTTTCACTCTGTGACCCCGTCATACATATATATATGAAATATATTATATATATATTATTATTGACATAGGCATTGACGTATTTTATCAGATGGCGTAGGAAATGAGAATCGTATTTAAATTTTTTTTTTTTTACGCAATTTACAACACACCGCCGAAGCATTACGTAATCATTAGATAATCATAATTAGACTGTAGTACTATAATATTATATTAAGCTAGCGGTAATTAAGGAAAATCTCAGTCTTATGATGGTATCAATAAGGTAATATATTATTTTAGAATATAAATATTCATATACCATTGATATTGTATAATCATTAAATCATCGCAGTCTGCAAGTGGTAACGAAACGAAAATAAACAATACAAGACGAAAAAAAAGTGAAACGATTTGCGTTCGGAATAATATTGCAATTCGATTAGAAGAGCCCATCTCCCCTACTACCTCATTAATGATGCAAACAACTAAAAACAAACGGAACTGAAAACGAGGGTATAAAATAGGAGAAGGAAAAAAAATTAAAAACGATCCACCGTGAGTTTGCAGAATATATACCGGAAATGACTATACTACAACAATGTCTTAAATATTTAAATTCGTATACCCGATGGCTATCGATTTTATTTTCATTTGGTACAGTTTTCAACTAAATGGCCACTCTTTAAAATTAGTAATTCCATATTCTTGAGTTGTTTATTTTTTTTCCGGCAAACTGTCGTTAATATAAGGATACGATAGTATTATACAGTAGTTAACGTTGAACATCGAACAAACATATAATATTATAATTATCATTAAAATTATAATAACAAGTACCATGTTATTCATATTTTGAAGTGTTATTTAAAGTTAAGTTTATGGGACTAGTGTGGCAAGGGATTATTATCCACTAGTATATGGATTCTGTTCCACAAAATACTCGGAACATCAGAACTGTTAATGCTCATAAATAGGATAAAGGTATGATGGCTTTAATAGTCTTTGCACGTTCGTCTAGGATGATCGTAAAACTATAATATAGTTATAACTTATAATAATATATTATATATTTCACATACTTCACTCGATGTGAGTGACATTGCAAGCTTAAATTCACAATTTTAATTTGGAATTTTTTACTATATTTCTGGGTAAATACACATCTGAGCAGCAGCTTCAAATGTATTTGGCATTATTATAAAATTATATTTATGTAGACATCTTATAATCAATATACATTTTGGGTTTCACATTTAGTTTCTTACTATAGTCTATAACTTAATTGATTGACTAGACATTCAATACACATTTATAATGGTTTTGAATATATAATTATATAAAATACTAACACAAAATTTTGATTAAATAATAATAATTATAATATTAGAAAATAAGAACATATTATAATAACATGGCGATTAGTATTACTAAAAAAAATATCAAATTTTTTCTACATTTTGTTATTGGAAAATTGTTTAATACAGAAATAATAATTATAAAATATAATTTGTTGATCTGATTTTTTAACCCTTTGAAAGGGACATTGTTCAAACTTAATTTAATTTTGGCCTAACCTATATATTAGGCCTAACTCAATTTACGTTACTATTTATTGCTAAAATTACCTATACATGCAGTGGCGGATTAACGTATAGGCCAAGTAGGCCCGGGCCTAGGGGCGCCTTAATTTTAAATTATAAAAAGGGCGCTGTCTACGACGTCCAATATAAGGGAGAAAACCTAACCAGTAATACTTTAAATGATAATACTGATAATAGTATTTTGCAAGCTGATAATTTGCTACCCTCGAATGATCCTGCTGAATGGAAATCAAATGATTGGTATCAAGAGAGTATTGCACGATTTGGTTTTTTACAATTTGCTGATGCAGTTTATTAATAACTCAAAGAGAGAATACCCAGATAAAAATAGGTACTGTACAAAAACTCTTTTTTATAAAAAACTTCCCAACGGTGAAAATATTTTAAGAAAGTGGATGGTTTATTCTCTTTCTAAAGGAACTTTGTTTTGTGCAATTTGTAAATTATTTGGAGCTGATAATCAATTTGGTTATGAAGGTTTCGATGACTGGAAAAATGGTAACAATAGAATTATATGTCATGAAAACTCTTATGAACATAAAAAAAACATAGTTAGTTTTGTATCTAGACAACGTGATAGTGGTAGAATTGACAGTGAGCTTGCAAGTCAAATTACAAATGAAATTAAATATTGGAGTGCAGTTTTGAATCGTGTAATTTAAATTATAAAGTATTTGACTTCCAGAGGACTTGCTCTGAGGGGTAGTGATGAACATATTGGTTCACTACATAATGGAAATTTCTTAGGAGCAGTAGAACTTTTAGCAAAATTTGATCCATTTATGTCAAATCAAAAAGATCAAAAAGATTACTTTGACATTTTTCCTAACCTAACTGTGGTTTTGAGGATGTATTTATCTACAGCACTCACAAATTGTTCAGGAGAACGTTCCTTTTCGGCTCTTAAACGGATAAAAAATTGTTTAAGATCAACAACTACATCAACCCGATTAAATGCATTATCTCTTTTGAACATAGAAAATGAACTACTTCAAAGTTTGGATTATTCTGATATAATAACTGAATTTGCTACCAGGAAGTCCAGAAAGACAACAATTTTTTTTAAATAAAATTCTAAATATCTAATTACCAATTGTTTTTCTGAATTTTATATAATTATAAATTTAATTAAATTATGTTTAAAAAAAAAATTGTGCAAACTAGTTATAGAAGAAGGTTTTTATAAATATATTATAGCTAAATATCCTTGTTACTTGTTGATAAATCTATATTTAGTTTTAAGGGCGCTATTTTATACGGGCCTAGGGGCGCCAAATCTCTTAATCCGGCACTGTATACATGCAAATGCATGTTTTGACCTGCATGTTATTTAATTTTTCAACAATCAATATATTTATATTTTTTAGCACAATAATAAATTGGTAATAAATAATAACTACGAAGCCATAAAAAAAGAGAAAAATAAATCACATGCGAAAACTATTCTATTATATCGAGGAATTCACATTTAAGACTCCTGTAACCCGTAATAATACTATTATATAAATACAAGCATATTTTTTCACAGCTTACATTCTGTGATACAAGACGTATCTCGGTAAGTAAAATATAATAATTGTATAATAATTAATTGAGTTAAACCTCATCCTTATCTGATATTCGCTCATAAGATCGTAACACCTTAAAATAAATTGATGAGTTATTCCCGATGACCTCCATTTACCACAATTCAAGGCATGTATCATATCTGAATTTAACCAAACGAATAACGATATTATGTTATAAAATGTTTTGTTAATAATCGTATTAAATAAATATTGTTGTCTACTGTAATTTACCTATGGTAAGATGTAATTATAATATATTATACGGACTGCAGTAATGTGCATAATGATGGTAATTATAGTAACAATTTACATTCGCATATAAACAACATGCAATGTTATACCAATATTTATTATTTATATTATTATTGAAACGATTAATCCAAACGGCATAAATAATTATGGGAATATGGTGTTGTACTATATGAAAATTTATTATTAATTATTATTTAAATATTATAGTCAGCTTCCAGTAGATAACAAAGTTATACATTATCCCTATAGTTCGAACCACTTGAGTAACATATTATAAGACAACCATAGGATAGCTGATTGAATGAACGTCGAAAAGAGAACTGTAGAAAATTGTACAAACGTTTAAATCAAATAAAAACTAGTTCACTAGGTCACAAACAAAATATAATTTTCTTATCGTCGACAATTTTTACCCTTTGCACGTGCATTTTTGCTCATTGTTAATTATACCTACATTATAATACATCATAATTGTACAGACAAAAACACACACATTCATTATTAATTTATTATTATTATACATCTAAACAGTTGAGCATCGAAAACGCCATTATACTATTTTTCATTCAATCGTTATTATTGATAACTCAGGTATGTGCAAATGCTCAAGTTGCCGATATAATGAAGTAATGCAAGCGAAAGAAATTAGCGTTTTTATAATCTACGTTAAATAGCTTGTAATATATGAAACAGAGGTCAAATTTCAGTTACGAAAACATGTTTAGCGAAAATACCTATATGACATAATGTATAGCAATAATATATGCTTTTTAAATCTAAAACTATACTTGGGTACTTACAATAAAAAAACATTTAATTTATTTTTTAGTCGAATATTTACAACGCTGTGCTTTTACAACGACCGTAGACTTTAATATACATAAACAATAAGAGTATTTTATAATTGTTTTACTAAAGCCATACTTGCGTGTATTTTGGTCGTATTCCTTTTTATTATATTTTAAATTGGACACCGATGTTTAAGTTTTATACACCGAGCCGGCAGTGATTAAAACGATTAGATAGATATCTTGCAACAATGTGGTTTTTGGGCTCGTATTTTCTCCTTTTGAGTAGCTTCAATTTTATTACCTTCTCTGGAAAACGCTTTGCATTATGATATATTGTATTAGAAAAAAAACTTACTTGATGATTTTTTTATGCGACAGAAAGTAGTTGTATAAGAACAAGAAGTACCCATTTATTAATAAATCTCAATTATTTATTTGTTTATGCTTAATTTATTCATTTTTTTTTTTTTTTTTTGGTCTAAGGGGGCTAGTGGTAATAAGTGTTAGAATTCAGAAACCAGCAATCGATCGAGCTTTTTAGTTTTTAACAAGATAATATTGGTTATTTACTATAAAATACTAAAAAAAAGAATCATGTTCGACGCAGTCTAAGATAAAATAAGATCGATATCTCACTAATTGGATGACATTACATAACTTTTACTATATTCTATTAGGTTGTATCGTTCTATTAGACGCAGCACTATAACATTTGGGGAGAGGGATAACCCACCGTTTCTATACTATAAGACTCTTTTTGGACTGATAATCTTTTCAGAAACGCCCTTTTTTTGGTCAGTCATGGTCGCCCAATTTCTAGATTTTTAATCTTTCATCATCTAGGTCTATTAGCATTAAGAACGCCTCTGCTTATAGATCTCTGTTTAGATTTATCATAAATATATACCGCGGTGTGCGTCGTTAGTATAATTTATGTATTTAGTTGAACTATGTATAAGTGTGTAATACCTACTGTGGTGGCCAGTTTTTATTCTTCGGGGATATACGCTCTAATGGAAGATAGGTAAAAATGTACGAACCAGTATAAGAATGACTATGTGTCCATGTTCAGGTGTGTGGGCGTCAAGTAAATACATGCACATTGCACAAGCAACAAGTATATTCACGTTTTTATTGTTGGATCTCCAAAAATAATTAGTTCGTATCCAAGAAATTGTATAGGTACAAGTAGAAAGTACGTACTACATAAGTACTATCATTATTATAATATGATTTAATTGATTTATATTATTATAATTATGGTTGCCATAGATGTGTAGGTACCTATATAGTGATGTTAAATAATTATAACATAATATTATTCTATTCTGTCCTATTGTATTATAATTTATAATATTTGGTATTAAACTATACCTATGTCGTTAACTATAGGTAAGTTAGTTATAAATTGTAATAACTAATAACTAATAACAAACAAAGGCGTAATCGGGAGTAAATTCTTGGAGGGGAACTGTGGTAAAACTAAAAATCTATAAGGTAAAATTACGCTATATTGCTCACTAAGTTAAATATCTGAGGTGGCACACAGTGAGATGAAACCCATCTCTAGCTTACATAAATTAATAACTCTAAAACTACATTACCTACATAAGATTGTGAGACAAATGAAACTTATCACTTTTAAGGATGCTGAATTTTTTTTTTTATTTGGTCCCTTATTAAGACGGCAGTGAACTGTGTAATTACAGTGTAATAACAGTGGGGACTATTTTTAAAGTTTAAAAAAATTATATTTTACAACGATTAAAATTGTTTTAATTTATAGTGTAATTGTCTCAACATTAATTTATAGATTTGAAGTTTAAAATATTATAATCTGAATGTCTTGAAAATGTCTCTGCATAGCAATAGTCTGATGGTAGATAATCAAAATCATTTTGTTTCTATATTAAATAGCTTTATTATAACAAGATAAATTACACACTGCAGTAGTCAAAGTCAAAGTGTAATCAACGTAGTTGCTCGCTTAAATTTTAGTTTAAATCTTTAAATCGAAAACTTTAATAAGGTTTTGTACGATGCATATAAATTACATAGTCGGTGTTATTATTTCAAAAGTCGAATATCCAGCAGCTAAACACAAGGAAACTTACAACGATTAAAGTTAACTTTTATCCTATTTTAATTAATATTAAATTATGGAGTTTTTTCTCGTAATAATTTAAGATGACGAACTATTTTAATTTTAACGTCGTTGATGATAGTTAATAAGTAGGTAATAAATAATAACCAATGCATAACACTAAACACATTAATATAGGAATAACATACATTTTAGATCACCATCACTGTTGTACTTTTAGCTCAATGCTTTTTTTACTGCGCATAATAATTTTTTTTTTTTAATTACCCCTTGGTGGGACTGGATAATTTATGCTCTTCAAAGAAAATGTACAGTAAAAATATCCACTTCAAAGTTCTTTTAAATACGAACAAGGCTAAAATAAAAAATGTCAGAAGTTATAAAATATTTCATATTTTAAGCTGCATAATACGGCATAAAACTAAAAAGTCACTATATTTGTATGGCAACTGGATTTATATTTTAATATATAGTTGAAAATCAAATTAAATTCCTAAAAATATAATTTTTTATATAAAATTAATATATATTCACATATAATTCATATACGATTTATGATTTATGATTCATTAAAATGGACTTAAGTTGAGTACTAAAATTAATAAGACGACAGGTATTATATAGTGAAAGTAGAGTAAAATCAATTATTTATCTATAGCTGGTATACATATAGTAAATTAACATTATAATATAATGTAATAGTCATATACAGTTAAATTAATTATGCATCTCACGAATATTTAAAAATTTTTTTTAATTTTGTAACTAGTTATTTTTATAATAATATTACGAAATAAGCTATAGTTTGAGTACCTATTTATTTTTATCCGTATTCAGTAGTAAGTTGGTATGGAAAATATTTTATTACCTACCAGGAGAGGAGTATAAAAAGTATTTTAAAGTTAAAATGTGACATTTCATAATCCTTAAAAATAGTTTAATAGCAGAGTTTATATTATGTTCTTAATGTAAGCTCTGAGCTAAAGATAATTTAGTAAAAAATACAATATTAAGTGTACCAGGCGTCCATGCATTAGAATTTTATTTTGATACTTTTTCCCAAAATTAACTTTAAATTATCAAGGGTAAGGTACATATAAAAGTCAACCAATTAAGTTAATAATAACAATGAGTTACATATACCCATCGTTATGAAAATACTCTTTGTAAGAAATAAGTGTAGGGCTGGGAATTGTATGCACTAAAAAACGAAGAAAATACGTTATAAACTATACTTAATTAATGCAGTAAAATTTTAAAATATTAAATAACACACTTATAACTTATAAGTTATAATATTATGCATTATGAAATTCTAAAAGAACGTTTTACCCTCATGTGTTGTCTCCGTCTTAAAACGAAAAACATATCAAATTTAAGTTCATCAGATCCAATTAAGTACTATTAGCTATAGCCTATAGTGAATAGAATTATTATCGAACATAAAGCCTAAAGGTAAGAACAATGTCTGCGTTCACTCGTTTTATTTTTACGATATCTTAATTGTTAAGTGAGTTATGAGTAGGTACTTATAGTAATATGTAAAATTGTGATGTATTAATACATAAAAATGCTCATAACTGATCATAGCTCAATTCACTCTAATATTAAAAACACAAAATTGGTTCTACTGGATGCAATTTTTTGTATGTTGTGCGTTTATAAGACGGAGGAAACACATGCGACTAGAACAAAAATATTAAGTATACAAAATTCTTTTTTTTTCGTATGGCGCTATGTCCGGGAGTAGGCCCGAAGGCCTAGTTCCTAGTTCATAGTTAAGGGGTTTTAAAATTCATCAAAGAATCTAAAAAGTGACACTTCATTATTGTTTACAGGAGAAGGAATTTAGTTTAAATTATTGATGACTCTCTTTTACATTTGCACACACGTGGTTTTGTTGGGTTCAAGATTATTGGTGGAGTTTGATGGTAGATTATTGAATTAGAATATAAAAAACCCTTATATTTGTGTGTGTAGTACAAGTGGAGTAGGTGGAGTGTAAGGCAATAGATGTATACATGTGCACACGACCGCAAAAATCTCTTTTCTCTTTGTCACACAACTCACAAGACACAATACCTATTTAATATCATGTAAAAACTGTCATCGGACGTCTAGACCTATAGGATATTACGTATTATTTTTATTTTTATTAGAAAAAAAGAATGTATACAATCTGTAATCGTTTATACAATAGATAATATGGGGGGTACGAGTATACAAGACGGGATGGCGCATTATAGAAAGTCCTATGACCCTACTTCGAAAGGATATTATTAAAAGTTTTTTTGTATAAATGATTTTTGAAACCTGTTATGACAATTTAACAACAATATAATATTATATCTAATTCACATTACGCAGTTACGCGGTACATAATATAGGTATATAGTATATGTATAATATAATGTACTTACCTACTATCTATATAGAGTTTAGTCACCCAGAAAACGCGTGTGGAATAGTCGTTTGGATAAAAGTTTGGAAAATAAATATTTAGTGTCCTGTGTGTTGGTTGCGTATAGTAAAACACGATGACTACGATTATGGTTTTTTTTTTAAGCATATTCTTATTAAACGCTTACAATATAAAATAAAACCAAGCTATTTACATTCATGTCTTCCATGTTAAGATGGTATAATATATAATATGTACCTGCAACGGGTTGAAATATCTAGTAGGATTATCCGAAAGTGTTCTGGAAGCTGGGAGTTGAGAACATTTTTAAGTTATTGTACTATGACGTCATAGTATTGTAAAAGGATGGCATCCGTTTCTTTTATGGTTTAAATTTAAAGATCATTATACATTTATACGACGATGGTTATTATATTTTTGTGGACGACTGGGTTTGAAAAGTATATAATACCTATATTGTATTATGTGCTAGGTACTTACTGACGACTCAAAAATATATATTTTTTTTAATACTCTAGGGTTTAAAATATGTTAAATATGTATATATGTACATATTATCATATACATAGTTAATACATTTTTTTATAAAATGCTGAGTATTATTAAATTTGGACCCTCTGCCAGTCCATATTATATAAGTGGGTATATACCAAACATACTAGTTGTTAATACCTATTAAAAAGCACAAAATATGGGTTTTCCGTAGGTATATTATGTATTATCCATAATATAGAAATTTCAAAATATAACTATATTTTATTTTTGAATATTATGTATATATACTATACTGTATACTTTACCTACGGTAAAATGTAGGAAAAAAAATAGGCTCCTACAATTAATATACCGGTAGGTATATTACAATTTGCAGGCTATAAAACGCAATGAACCTACCCACCTATAAAGTACAAGTATTGATGTATATAATATAAGATTGAAACCCTTTTTGTAGTGTGCGTCAGCGACGGTAGCTCGATGACATATTATTATAAAAGTTGTATAGGATATAAAAAACTGCTTGATTGAAGTGTACAAAAGGTTGTTATGGAGGCGATAGTATCGAAACTAAGCGTGAATAATATGCCCACTGAGTGTACGCAAGTTTCAGCACGTATACACAAAATATGGAAATATGTTGTTTGTAGGAAAGAAATGTATAAGTCCATTCCCTGTATAATATCAGTAAGTATAATGGTTATTTTATTGTAAATTACAATATAATTAATAATTATAGTAAGTAGGTACTGAAGTCGTTTGCGCGACTAATTACTCACAATAATAATAATTATAATACCATTGTGCTCGGCCGAATACCGAAACTCTTTATGTTATGTTTTTGTTATTTATTTATATTTATTATATTTTGTTTTACAGTTATCACATGTCCGGACGACTGTATAATGTATATATATAGTCGCAAGAGAATATCATGCAATGTATTATAATATTACAATTTACAGTATACGTATATATCTGATACATGGCAGTGTTTGCGTTTAATAATAAACGACGCTTGGAGGACTGTTTTTCTTTCGTTTTTATTTTTATTTTTTTAGTACCGCCGCAAAACTGAAAATATTATCAGATTTTCATTTTAAATCGTCTTTACGGAAACCGTATAATATAATATATCGTTATCGAAAAGACAGTACAACTAAGACAACAAAAAAACCATGCACGACGTCGACAGCCATAAATTGTATACTCTATACGGCCATCGGTCGACGACGAATTTAAAGCAATAGACAATAGTGTAATGTCGTGTGTTATTCTATTCGGGCGAAAAAGTATACAGGATGATTCACTAAACACGTCCATTGGTTTTTTTTTAGTTTGTGAGACACTAAGACTTGATGTTGATGTTTTTTTTTCTATTGATTATTTTTTAAAAAAAAATTTCAACATAATATTATAATATTATATTATAGCAAGTAATTACAAGTTTGATAATTTGACTACACTCATACTACACAAGTTTTTATTTAATTGGTCGTAAACATAAGGTAAAAATGTAGAATATAAGGAACGTGTATAAATTATAATATAATAACGACACAATTAAGACCTTACCTTACACCTTACCTATGTTTTTGAAAGCGATTGCTCATAAATTGGGTATCTATAATATCGTGAGATTTAAAGTTTAAGTATCGAAGAGCCATAGGAGATAATGAGATGACGTCTACCGACTTAGAATACGAACAAATATTTGTTTTTTTATACTCAAAATAAAATATTTTTTTCGCAAATGTACCTAATGGCTTACATGATATACCTATTATATATATTTGTCAAAATCTTTTCTTTTTTTTGTTATAGTCTTCTTGGAATAGACTGCTATAGTTGCGTACCTATCGCCGAATTGTTGTGGATTTTCCTATTTCACATACACCATCGAGCCATTTAAACTAATTCGTATTGTCAATACTTAATACTGTTAATAAGTTTCTACTTCTATAAACCCTACAAAAAAATATCGAAAATTTATTTAGTAGCTTATTGAGTATAAGACTTTGATATCTCTTTGAATATTTTGCAAGAGTTGACATTTATTTTGTTTTTTAGGGACCTAATGTATAAAAAAAAACGCCATTCCCATACACGACTAATTACAAGTTTCGATTGAGAGTTGGACTTTGAATTTGAACTTTGTTCTATAAGTTTAGGGATTAAGCCTTAAGGTTAAAGGCACAGGAGAAGTTTAAAAAGTAAAAGACACCCATGATATACGTATATAATATAGAGATAATATATTTATTGCATATATACATAAAGTAAACACAAATACAAATATTCTTATCTGTTCAACTTTATTTCAAAATGTACCTTTAGAAATAAAAACAAAGAAATACCTACAAGTATTGAGATATAGTACCATACAATACATTTATTAACGCGAAATAATCGCTATATTGCATTGTTCAAACCAGTATAGGTATAGCTTAAAAACTATAAGCTAAATAATAGCCTTGGAGGGTTAATTAAAGTGAATTATAAATTTTAATAAACAATACGATTTATTAAAAAACTAAGTTAAGTTAAGGTTTAAAAAAACATCTCCTGGTGCCATATGTTACACTACCCTCTCTGATATATTATGATTTATGGGTGGTGTTTATGTTACAAGTATTTACAGCAGCTCTCGTGTTATATAATATTCATACGTGACCACGCAGTGCTTCGCGTCAAAATAAAATCGTGGAAAACAAGAAAGCGTTTTTACATTTTTAATTATTTCCCGCTTGTTTATACGCATTTTCACCCTCGACGAAACCTCAAACCATATATACCTATATATATATATATATATATATATGTGTATGAGTGTACAATGTACATTGAAAGACTGAAAAAGAAACCCGAAGAAACACGATTATTCGTCGTCGTCATGAAACGCACATTACAGCGATTTTCCACTTTCCGCGTTGGCCGATTTATGATAATTATTTATTTATTGCTGTGGCCGCTAGGTTGAAGGTACCAACAACTTCGATAGTTACCCACATAACGGAATAACGAATATTATTTATGTAATATTATAGTAAATTAACATTTAACATATTTTAATTGCGTACGTATAACGTATTGATACAATGATCGTACAGGCGAAAAAATAATAAAAGAAGAACTAAATAGTTATAATTTATAATATAGTTATACAGAATACTGTTATTAATAATATTTATTCGGTATTTTTATAAATCACAGTTTCAAATTCCTCAAAATTACATCATGATTTTAATTGTATGTGGTTTCGACGACGGACACAATATATTATGAAGAAGTCAATTTTTGTATTACGTAAAAAAACAATCAAAAATAAAGTTTTACAAATATTGCGTGATTTAACATAATGTTATGTTTGATCAATACAATTTTTGGGTTTGACGTACGAAAACATTTTTTTACTAAGATCAAACACCCAAATGTGCTTTAACTTAGTACCTAAGTTAATCTACAAGTTAAAATAAAAAGGAGATATGGTTCTATTTTTCGCAAATTTGCTATCTAAATATAAAAAAAAATGGTTCGTGTTGAATAATATTAATAATATTATAGGTAAATAAATTGTTGTCAAATTTGAGAAAACAGTTCTTCATTATTAGGTATATTTAGGTATAATAATGTGAAATATTAGTGTGCACTAATCATTAAACTGATACACTTTGGACAAGTTTTAGGTGGTGGTTTATTTAACGTTTTTTATACCTACTGAGTGTGCAGATTATAAAGTCAGTGATGTAGCTCTCTGGTGCGAATGTACAATTGTACAATATAGTATTATTTTTCCATAAACAGCTAATAATTAGTAATAACTATTAAAACACACGCATATCATGTGTTTTATATTATCAATGGTTTTATTTATAATTATATATACTTAGTATGTTAAAAGAAAATAATACTTGGTCAGTGGTGGTTGAACAACTAAACATCAACCCTTCCTGGCAACGCTACTATAACAGCAATTGTATTGACCTACCAGAAAAACGGTACGTGGCCGATAACCTTCTATTATAATAATACAGCTACAATGTACATGTTTATAAACGAAACAAAAAATATATCGAAAAACGTCGGAGGATCTAATAAATTATTCGGTCGGAACGTTATTTTTGGCCATGCTTCGTAACGGCTGTTGGATTTTGTTTCCGTTTTGATCAAATCTATTTTTCGGTTATCGATTTCTCAACTGACAAGTCTATATTTCTCTCTTTCTCTCTCTCTCTCTCTCTCTCTCTCTATCTTTCTTTCTCTTTTTCTCTTTTGGCTTGATAGATAGAACACGCGGTACCCCCGGGTCCCAAATTTTGAAGTTTGCTATGATTAACGTGCGTTGAATAATTGAAAACAGTTCGGTAAAAATAAATAAATAAAACAGGATTACCGATAGTTACTATCATATGTATTACAGACATATATCGTAGAATATTTAATCGTGCATGCATTTGGGATGTGTTTTTAGGGTCGATATTATATTATTATTATGACTTTTAAATTTTAATTAGAAGTCTAATATTTCCCTATACATGGGTTAGTTTTTATCATATTATTTTATTCATTATTCATAGTAGATAATCGTCAAATAATTCAAGGGTGATCGATTCAAATCAATTACATTAATATTATCTACTAACCATACATTTTTTTTAAATCCTTGAAATCCTTGTGATTACGTGCCTATTTGTTATTCTGGCCAGCGGCCAGGAGAAATCCTTAACCACTGTAGGCCGTAAGCCAGAATAGCCTCCACTACTAGATACTAGATATAGATGTGTTATAGGTAATATCTAAGCACCTGTATAACTTTTGCTGACTAATAATTATCCTGGGGTGTCATATAATGTGAACATTTTTTTTTTCGAAAAAGTTAACCGATAAGCTTTACCGAGGTTACATTAAAAATAAACTCACTAATTTACCATACACTGAATGTCTGTCTCCTGATTTCTGAATGTTTATTTGATATGTTTTGTCCATATATCCCAAATATTGTATTATTTTATATACTAAAACGGTTTTAAATACTGATAACTGTGGATACCGTTTTTTCGTTAGGTATGCACCGCCGTTTACATTTTGTGGTTTTTCGTGTACCTAAATATTAAGTACCTAATAATAATAAACAATCCTATTTTCACATGTGTGAGCAGTGATCTCGTGACGGAATAGAAAACGCGTATCGATCGAGCCCACTAAGAGATCACGTTACCGACATAAAGCAAACCAGGAAAAGCTACTAGATACTATAATATGATGTATAATTTTATACAAGTATATATATTTATAGCCATATTGATATAACCGGCAGTCCGAATGACGTCAGTAAGCACTAACTCACGTACCGCGGTAGTGGTACCTGTACATATACCTATATATGTGTACCCATAGAGTATATACAATATTGAACGGTTATGGACTATATATATATAACACGATAATACGTTTTTACAATATATATATATATTATTAACGCATATTATGTACAGTGGTATATATATATATTATACACTATACAGTCATATACAGGTCGGTCGGTCGCTTCATTGTTCAACCTTTTTTTTTATCATTGTTTTTTTTTTACACGTTTCTAAGATCGTGATTATTATTACTTTTTTTTTATCACCATCCAGCTCTGTTCGTTTCCATGCGGTTTTCTATTTATTTTTTATCGTATCATTACTATATACATATAATAATATATAATATATATATATATATACGTCGCTCGCGCTCACGTTCACGGTTGCACGCACCAGCTGATCGTCGCGATCCCGTATTGTGACCTATTATAATGATAATAATAAAATATGTATACCTACAGTCAGTCGATGCTGTTTCTGCTCCTGAATCTAGGACCCAACAGCCATATTACGATCATTAATAATATAATAATGTGTAACGGCACTGCAGAGCACAACGTCGAATTTACACTATCTGCAGGAGCGGAGTGTATAGGTACGTGATTATGAATGTACTGTATAGGTAGGTAGGTACATTTTATCCGAGATAATATTGTTAAGGGTTCACAAATCTGCGAGGACGATCTTCGTATCTTTTAAGCCGATTCGCGACGTCCATTTTTAGTCCATAATAGTTGTTGTATACCTTTACAGGCGATTCATTCATATCATATTATATTTTATTTTGTTGGAATTGCCTCTATATTTTCTCGTATCATACGCATTCATTGTTCATTTGTTCCTAGAAAAGTTGTATTACCTATAAATTTTTTTATCAAAATATAACGTACCTATATATTATATACTTCCTTTGTCACTGAAATTTTCAGTTCAACTGTATTATTTACATAGGAATGCTACAAAATATACAGGTCTGTGAAAAAAAACCTTGTAATATAATAAATTGTGTACTAGGAGTTGGAGTAGGCACCTATGTAAAATATATCACCAAATATCAATTTTTAAATAATACATTTATTTGTGACCTTTAAATTTTACTATGCATTTAAAACTGGAGGAGGGTGGGAAGAACAAATTAAGATCTCAATTTATTTATAAACATTTTTAGTTAAAGGCCCTCCGGGAGCATCCCAGTTTCTCTTATAGTTTCGACTATACAGTACCTTAGGGACTTATACTGCTCAAGACCTGGTCCACTTTATTATTGTGAAATAAAAAAAAAGTATTCAGCTGTATAATAATATATGAACGAAACCATTTTGATCGGCTAGGTAGAAATCCTTCGAACAAATAAAACCGCTCAACGGGAGTTGAAGAAAAAATGTGTGGTCTAATAATGTTTAGGTAATAAAAACGTTTTTTTTTTAAAGTTTATTTATTATTATCGAATTGTTCATATAATTATGTAAAATAACATGTGAAAAGCTAATTAACCCTGCTATCGGAGCCTATGGTTAGTAAACAGGCCCTGATTAACGCAAGTGCAGATGGAGCACTTGCACTTGGCCCCCAATTTCTGGGGGCCCCCGGGCCCCGATCTCCGTAAGTTGTAGATAATTGTTTTTTTAAAATTTATTTTGTAAAATGTAATACCAACTGTCAATGTTCAGGGTTCAATATATTTTTATCATTAAATTGTCAGTTTTTGTAATTTTCAAACTTTTTTATGATAAAATGTTATAGAAATAGAAATTATAAAAAATTGATCATTTTTTATTTCATTTTAATTATATAAAATAAATTATTAATTAATAAGTTATTTACCATTTTTATAATTTTATGGATTGTTGAAAACTAATTATTTTAATTTAAATTCATATAATAAATTCTCAAGTATTTTTAATATTTTAATATAGGTATTATAATTTTGTTATGTTATTTAATTAGTATTATCTTTTCATTGTCCTTAATTTACCAGACCAAGTAACTAAATTGTATTTATAGTACATGAAATAATGTACAAATATTTTATGAGTTTTGAGATAGGTATAAAATGGTATAATAATAGGTACCTATTTTAACATATAAATATTTTTTTTATTATCAACATTTCTCCCCCTCCTCTTTGTGTAGATTTTTTCTAGAACATTTTTATGACTAGGGGGCCCCAAAAAAAATTGTGCACTTTGCCCTAATTTTATTAAATCAGGCCCTGTTAGTAAAATAAAAAAAAAAAGCTTTTAGTGGTTGAAAATG
The DNA here is from genome assembly GCA_949089665.1 of Macrosiphum euphorbiae. NCBI lineage: Eukaryota > Metazoa > Arthropoda > Insecta > Hemiptera > Aphididae > Macrosiphum > Macrosiphum euphorbiae. The sequence continues at coordinate 12,488,236 of CARXXK010000003.1, read as the reverse complement.
TTGAATAATTATTCAAGCAAAGACACAAAGTCAGGGGCGGACCCAGGGGGGGTTTGGGAGGTCAGCTGACCCACAGTTGTTTTCCCAGTTAAATGTGGCCCCTCGAAATGGCAAACTATATAAACATTTTTTTATTTGAAAAAATTATGTACAGTGGTGAATTTAGAGGAGAGGCACGTGCCCCTTGTTAATTTTCTGTCGACAAGTTGTTATTTACTACGAGTATCATATAAATGAAACATACAGTTGATAAGGATAATACTACCAACTATTAATTATTAATTATTATAATCATTATTGACAGTATGTATAATGTATGTATTATTAATTAAAATTAAAATTATACAATTTATATGTGCCCTCCTTCAAAATATCGAAGATCTGCTATTATGATGTAGGGGTATATCGTATATACAGCTGTGAAGACTGAGTATTGAAGTAAAATAACGCGTACGAAATCGTGTTTAAGCTTATCAACTTATAATGTAGGTACGTACCTAAAATTCGATAAACACAAGTATAAAAATATGTTGGATCTATATCATATATCTATATCATATTATATAAGATTTTATGAAGTTGACATAGATGAAATTGATATAGAAGTGAAATACCGTTCATTACATCTAGTTTACCAACAAATGGCAAAACTATTGAAACTGGAGTAACTGGACCTTTAAAATTAAAGGATGTATTGAAAATTCATAATATCACGAGACATGGTTTCTTCATATCCAAATTTATATACTTTGTATAAAATTTTTTATACACTATACCAGTCAGCAGTGCAACTGCAGAAAGAAGTTTTAGCGTTCTAAAACTTCTCAAAACTTGCCTTAGCTCAACTATGACTGAAGACCGGCTATCAAATTTGGCCATATTGAGCATAGAAAGCAACATAGCTCAAACCATTGATTTTGTTAACGTAATAAGTACATAATTCGCACTAATGAAAAAGCGCAGAAAATGATTGTAATGTTCTAGTTCTTTACTATTATTTTCATGTAGGTATTATTAAATATAAATTGTATTAATGTATTATTTTTGACTTTTCTATTGTATTAGAATTTAGAACCGCCTATTCTATATCTCTTGTGAAAATGAAATCAGTCATTGAAAACTAAAATAAAATAAATATACTGCAAATATACGTATACAAATAAAATAATAAATTTGTATAATTTCTTCTAATGATTTAAATATGTCAGGTAAATTTTTTAATTGAATATAAATTTTAATGCAACAAATAAAAATAAAAATAAATTTAATATAGCTATTAAAGCTTGTAAGTAAATTTTACAATTTACTTAAAAATATGTGATATAGTTATATTTAACGTTGGTATCAAAATGTGATGTAAATAACTAATAAGGTAAATCGCGAGCCCAGAGTGACTTTGTAATACCTAACTATATAGATAGTTGGTTGAAGTTTCTACACAGTGGCCTCTCGTAAGTAAGGCAGACCCACAGTTCTAAAATCCTGGGTACGCCACTGCACAAAGTCATATACTAATGTAACTTTGTTATCATTGATCTATTACCACCAAGGAAAAAAAGATAAGTACCTACTTATATACTATTTTTAAATTTAAAATACATCCAATATCTTTAAACCAAACAACATACACGATACAGTTATTTGAATCCTTGTACATATCTTGATACACGTATTTCAGACACTGCCCAACCCTGCCCGCGTATTATAGATATTATACAGGAAATATATTTAAATAACAATACAATTGTTCTAATGAGCTTCGGTCATCGAAGTGAAGTTGAATATCACCTAATTTTTATATTTTTTTAAAATCAAATAATACACTAGAAATACGAGTTTAGCAAAATCACCAAATACATATGTATAATGTATATATGGTTGTATATATTTTATGTTTCATAACATAAAAAACTTCTGAATACATACCTAAATTATTGAACAATAACAGTGCACTAAAAAAAATATTTATTTTTAATTTTATGTTTGTAACTAATTCAGTAGTAAATCGAAGTAACCAATGCAACAACTTTTCTGTTAATGTCATTGATATCTTATAAAAATAAAATAGCCAGAATTTCAAACAGTGAAACTTTTTATTTATTTAGGAAAGGCTACTAAAAAATATCGATGCCACCCATAATATTTTGTGCAGCTATAATATTTTATAGTGTTTTTCTTCCGTGTGGATAAGATAATTCTATAGTACGATAAACATTATGTCACATTTTTTATTAAAGAGCTTTATCTATTGGCTATTCTATATTTGTTTGGTTAATAAATCATAATATTATTATGTATTTGCATTATTATATTAAATTATCATGGGATTGTCGGTGTTTTATAGCTTGCCAAACTTATCGGTTCAAAATTAAATGTATTTAAATAATATACACATAAATTCCGGAATTAATTAACCATTAAATGGAGTATTTAATGGTTAAGTATAGTTCCGTTTTTCTCAGAACATTTTCGGTTTAAGTAGGTATTGAATAAATACAAAATATATATTTAAACCAGTTATTCAGTATTCTACATACAATCCAGCTACAGTGTATAATATTATAAACTAACGATTCCAATTTAGTTAATATATTGATAATTATTAAATACAATATAACACAGTACAATTTGCCTTTGCCATCGAAATATTGAGTAAAATTATTTGAATAAAATATTTTATTAAAACTATATTAATCAAAAGTCAAAATAAAATAATATAAATGTTGACTTTCAAAAGGTTTATACTGATTTTTTGACAGAATTTAATTTGTTTTCGGTACAACCTCAATTCATTCTTATCTATAATACTATATAGTATAACATAAAAAAACTACATTAAATTTCAAATACGAATTCATTGTGATTTATAGGTACCTATTTACATTAAATATTTAAAAAACTTGTCAATATTGTGTTAAATTAAATTGAAATTAAAATAAGAAATGTCTGTTCAATTGAAAGACATTGTAAGTTATTATTTATACATCATTATTGAATAAGATTACAAATGAATATACAAGAAATATACTACGAGTTAATTTTTTTAAGACCCTCGGAAACATTACATTTGCAAATTTAGCTATTTTCATTAAATAAACAATGTACTTTTCATTAGGTTTTTCAGATTTTGAATTGTAGTTTGGTGGCAGTGATGAATTTGATGATGTTTGTGTAATATTTTAGCTATTGACTCGGGGAGTTTGGAGGTTGTTCTGGTGTCGCAATATATTTGGCAATCGGCAAGTATGTTTTTGACGGTGACTTGAAAACGTCAAACTGCAATTTAATTTTTACTTATTATTATTAGTACAGTATTATTAAAACTTTTTGGGTGTCCCTTAGAATTTGCAAGGGACGTTCTTATCTTAGCATGTTGATTTAAAAAATCCTTGACAAACAAGTGGGATTCGGTCATTAGGATTTCTTCTTCTGGGTCCTCACTGTGAGCAATAACTTTTTCTGAACTTATCCTGAATTCTGACCTAGCTTAATTTTACTAGGTACATGCGCCATATTTGTATAAAATTCTATACATTAACCAAGACCCAACCATTAATTTATCTATCGACTAGTGAAACTGTGTAATACATATACATTAACAATATAGCATTATAAGGAATTCTACATGGAAAAACGTCTTACGCTCAAACACAAACATTTATATTAGCATATTACGTATAGTTTTTCGAATGTTACGCTATAATATAATCATTTTATATTTCATGCACTTTCCTGTACAAATACACGGTATCGGTGTGGTGTATGATAGTGTGTAGCTCTTTCGATGTAGTACCTTTATATTTAATAATAAAAACGAAATTAACAGACCCATAGAAAACATTGAGACAACGATTTTGATTTATGATGGCTGTAACTAAAAAAATATATACATTGCATATAAATAGTATATCATTATATTATATAGACTTCCACTGAGTACGTTTTAAATATCGTGTTTCCGAGCCCAGTGTTGAAAATCATTGGGTCGTTATAAATTATTATCGTACGCGGTAATGAAGTCGACATTGATTAATGTTTTGTACGATTTTTTCCTGTCTGTACCGTTGTGTGTTTGCAGCTCACTTATGACTTAATGCTACGACTACAACGGAACTTTACAGTACAATATATTATAATATATGTACAGTACGACGACGTAGCAATGTTCAAATTATTGCATTTGCAGCTTTTGAAACTGTTTCCTAAACAAAAAAAAAAATAGAAGATTCTGCTTGTGGTTTATAGTAAACGTATATATAATAATATACGTACTTATGTACTATTACAGTACCCATCTAAATAGTAGTCTTGATTCTAAGATGCAAATGGATTATAATAATAATTATCATTAATCAATTTGCAATTTCTAATAACGTGCAATTTGACCCTTGCAATTTGTAATAATGTTCTTCAAGCTCTAAATAGTATATATTGAAAAGTTCTACAGCTTGTTTTGTATTGTTTTTAGTTTCAGCTAAATTTTAACGTTTGACGTTTGAGTTGTTTTAGATTTTAGTCATAAAAATATTGTGTTTTATTGTCGACGCTATTTCAAGTAGACATCGAGTCGACATGATTAAGATGGTTTTTTTTAAAATAATTTCTCTAACCGATATACTACTTTCAATAATTGTTAAAAATGTCTAAAGAAATATCAACAAGCTTGGTTTTTACTTATCTCAATGATTTTTAAGGTACAAAACTATACCTATATGAATATATATAATTTACGTAAAAATCACCAACATCCCCACTCAACTATGAATAATAATACATGTTGTACTACTCAGGATAAATATTTTTTTATTATGTGACCTTTTTCGCGATTGGAATTATCGATTTTAGTTTTTATACAAACAATTAAATTCCAGTGCAGATATTTGAGATTCAATCTCTTTTCCAACTATGTACTATAATATCCAAACATTTTGAGAAATTAAAATTAGCTAAAGAAATTGACCTTTTTATAACCGCATTATGCCAAAAGGTTGAAATTCATCCAGATGAAGGAATTTTTGAAAACAGTATGAAATACTGCCTTTAAAAAAATATATTGGGGTGGACAAATAGGTCTATATTGTCGTATATATATGGTAGGTAGGTACTTTTAGAATATAATTTATTCTTTAACATTGTAAATTATAATATTATGAATTATTTCAACAAAAACTATCTATACGGGCATACGCCTATATCAGATGTTTTATGTTTAATTATAAGTGAATAAAATAATATAATATCTAAACAGTTTTTTCAATAGGTACCTATTACCTTTGGTTATTTTCCAATTGAATGTTCCAATGACGTGTACTCTCCCTCTTTTGGGTGGAGCCGTGGACGAAATAGACCAAGTTTTCGATAAAGTTGATCTGCTTGGAAAATTTTTCTTTAAAAATATAAACGTTTTTGAATACAAAAAATAATGGTTTACTCATAAAAAATATACGAGTTTTATTTGTTTTAATTGGATAGCTGCATTTTTAATTGCATTAAGTGCATAACGATGATTATAATATAGACAGGCTCGAATCGTCTGGAAATTTAATCGTAAACATTATCGTTCGTAATTTCACATCGCAGTGCCGGCGAGACCGTATTATAACATTAAATTAAAATAATATATTGTGTCGATTGATGTAAACACAGGAAATAAAAAAAAATCGTACATTTTTTGTAAAACCATAATATTATTATGTATATTTTAAAGAGTTGATAATAATTACTAGCGTTTAAACTCTCTGTATTTTGCGATTCCTCGTCTAATCGTGCCTGTATAAATGAAAAAAAAAAGTTATTTATTTCAAGTGCATTATAATTGTATTTATTTTTTAACGAGCGCCGATCGTGTGCTACGATATTATATGCAACAGAACGGTTAATAACTTACAAATTATAATCCATAAAATTAAAAGGAACACCCGCAGAGATGGCGTCAAATTATACTTATTAAATCTCGTCGTCGATAATACTTAGAAACTTAAAAGTACACAGAATATAGGTATAAAACACATAACAATTGATGATATTAATAAAATATTGTATACCCTCGATGATTGTGTTTTATATTTCTAACATATATAATATGTTTTGGGCTGGGTACAATTATTTTATTTTTCCAACCAATTTTTTTTTCTAACATTTTCGTAGTCATGGTCACTTTTTAACAAAAACATATATATTATGATTCATAGATTTTCCTTGTACAGCAAAAAAAAATATCTAGTAGGTGCTATGGTTTTTTTTTTAATGTTTTTGACTATAAAATATTCCACTCTCCATATATAGTGTATTGTATGGTCTTTGTAGGAATCGGAATTATTTTGATGTACTACTACATTGTTATTTTTGTTTATAGTTTCACATCATATTTTATTAATATTTTTACCCCGTATGACTCTATATTATTATTGTGTATTTATTCGTTGGGAGGATTTAAAAAATGCGTGGAGATCTAGGTTACTTAATTAACTTAGCTCGGTTGTTTTTGAGAAATGTTTGTACATTTTTAAGTTTTACTGATTTATGCAAATTCCTGACGAATGTGCCACCAGTAAGTGCTCAATAAAAAATACGGGCAAACAAAATTAACTTAACTGAGTATTTATAATTTTAATCTTTTTCAAATTATTCATTAGCTTTCCCAGTCTCGATTATATATTATGGTAGAATCGCTCAAATGGATTGCGATACGCCATCGTATTATAATAATATGTAATGCAAATAGAATGTTGTTATTTGTCTCTATTTTTTCAACTCGTCCAATTTATTATAATTTCCCCGCTGTACTATATATTCACGATTAATTATATTATTAAATCGATTTTTATATATTTTACAAACATTTAATTAGCTGAATGAAGTGGCATTAAATTAAAATTATCGACTATTATATTATTTCTAAATAAACGCTTTTCGTTGAATACTATTAATAGTATTGTTCGGTTGTACAATACACGATTTTATGCAGTATAACTCGTACGGAAGGTTTATGTTTTTATGAGTATTTAATTTCAGATAAAATATCACGACCATATTTAGCTAGGATATTATTATGTATATAATCACGTCTAATTAATAAAAAATCATTATCAATACTGCCGTTGTCACCGTCACGCAGTAACAAGGTGGCGAGGCAGGAAAGTTGTGCACTAAACGAGCAATAAATTCCCTTGAGATAAAAATGCAAAAAAATTTCCTAACGCCATTATTACTCCTTTGTTAAACGTGCTAACTATAATAATAAGCGATAGTACGAGAGTACCTCCTTTGCTTAAGTCACGCAAAATTCCTTAGAACAGCAAAATTGGTGTCAAACCAAAGTCGTCAATTTATGAACAATTTCAATTCATTTCCCACCCCGTAAAATCTAGAATTATAAGATTCGGAAATCTACAATCGAAAATTATATTATATCACTTTTTCAACACCATTAGATCAAAATACATAATTACACCCAGTGAGGATACTTCCACCACCTAAACCCTTTCAATCTGTGGCTGAGTGAACTGGGATTAATTTAGTCATTTTCTAAACAATTGAAACACCTCAGTAGACTATATAATTATAAATGCCTTGTGATATTTACCATGCAGTCTCAATTAGCTTACAATACACATTCAAGAAGCCGCCTGGCCTACCCTCCCAAACTTTTCCATAAAAACACCCATTTCATGGCAGAGCCCTAATAATAGAAAAAATATTAGTTACCTACCTGGATAATGGATCAGCTTGTATATTTAATATTTATATAAATATATCATATCATATAATATACACTAAACGCAGTATAATATATTAACCTAATAAGTAATAAGTAATTAGTACAATATAGTAACTTCCATACTAAATCAATACTGTATTAAAATTTTAAATGTATAACGGTATAGTACTTTTTCAGAAATTATTTCTTTTTTTATTGTTTGTATGTTTGAAAAGCACCTTTCCATATCGTTATATACCTATTTTATTTTGCAAAATATTCCAAACGCCTGAGAGCTTTCTACTCTACTTCAGTAAATTCGTGTCATTAGTGCCGATACTTTCAGTTTGAATCGAATTTAAAAGTAAATTAATTATATTGTAATAATATATTATTTTTCGGTAATTCTGGCTGCCCGATCTGGATAATCGATATCGATCTCAGTGGTAATTAAAATACACCTATAAATAATATTGAGTCAATAAGACTCAATTTCAAATTTTTTTCCCGACCTGGGGCCCCCAAATGTAAAGAGATATCGTATAATTTTGATACGTGTTTTTTTTTCTTTCTCTATCACGTCGTGTGCGGTGATCAGGACCGGAAGAGAGATACATATCAAAGCCGGGTGTGGCGGCGTCACGTAACGACGTTGCAGGTCTCTTTGACGGTGCAAGTCGCCGCGCAAAGGCTTCCCGAAAGACACGATCTGCACCCAAGAAGCTCTTTATAGGTACCTCATTATATTACTTTTATAATATATGCGGTCCGGAAATGCCTCGTGGTGCACGTGTGCGTATAATGATTCTGATATGCGTTGTAAGCAAATACCTATTTTATAATAGATAAGTTATTATGTGCCTATCCATATATTACAGTCCACGGGTAGGGCAAAATACATTAAATTTGGGTATTGGACGAAATACTTTTTAATTTTAAATTAGTTCAGGAATGTTAGTAGTATTCAAAAAAAACGTATTAACGCATTATTTATTTATGTGTTTATATTATTATTATTGTTATCAACGAAACTTTTAGTAATATTACATAATACAATTAATCACAAATTTTAAAAAAATTGTACCAATTTAAAGTTTTATAAAATATTCAATAATTTAATATTGTTTAATAATTTTATAATTTATAATTTATAATTTTATAAATATATACTTTAATAATATTTTAAAATACTCTATCAATCATTGTAGTTGAACTTCGGCATTAAATATCATATCTCTGCAATTCAAAATGAACTCTCTACTGATGATGAATGATACATAATATATATTGTATGATACATTCATATCATATTTAATAAACAAGTGACAAATTTAGGTTAGTTTTCTAGACGAATAGTATTTTTATTTTTTACATTTATTTATTTCTCAAAAGATTTAGGTTCTAAGAATTATAGATCATTCCGCGCGTTAGATCTTTTAGGATTCATTACCTTATAAGTTTGTTTTAAAAGTCTTTAAATATAAATATTTCAAAAGTGTTTTTATACCATTTTCATGATAGTCTAGTTACGCGTATAGTGGTTATAGACAAAATTTGTCACACTTATACATAATATACATATATGTACCAATGTACTATATGTTAGATTCTGTATTTTACGACTAGGCTAAGTGTTATAGACATAATTTACATGGTAAATGAGTACAAAATATTATCGTATATTTATAATATAATTATAAATAGTATGTAGGTATATTATATTATTATTATCCTCTTACTTTTCTTGCTGTATTACATTTGTATGCAAAACTTGCTCACATATAACATATTTATTTACTAGTTGTATTAGGTACTCATCTTCAATGGACGTTAAAAAAAAAATATTATAATCCATATTACATTCATTTTTAATCCCAATTACTGAACTTTATTCAGATTACAGTATGCATAGTGATTCGGGTTTTTAAATATAATTAAATAAATAAACAGTTTTGGTTTGATATTTTTTCAAAGTAGATGGGTGTATTATTTATCATGGAAAAATATTTATTATGCTTAAGTCTGTAATAAGGATTATAATAATACTTATACTGACTAAATCACTAATACTTCTACACTGAAATGAAGAACGTGAATTCACGAGAATCCGGTTCAGTGGAATAATAACTTATTGGATTATAGAACGCGCTTAAAACAGACCGAAGTTTATTATATTTTAGTCAGGACTCGCAGAACAACTGTTGGGTCGAACAATAATTGATCGGCACAAGTTTAAACTGTATAAAATAACTAATTATACTACAGTCTACAGTCCGTTGTATTTGTGGAACACTGCGTAGCTCATAGTTATGGTGGTATTGAGTTTTGAGTAGTGTCTACTGCTAAATTGTTAAGTAGGCATTGTTAAGTAAAATATATAATACAACACGTAATGGATATAATATTATAAGTGTGCTGTAGAGTAGTACCTATCTATCAAACGGCGATATTTGGACTTGTACTTCAATGATAAGTGATATTTGATTTCAAAATGTATACCTATGTGGTATAAAATATTTTGTGATTCAATTTTTTGGTTTTAGTTTTGCCTAATAGTTTAAGCCTTAAGGGAAATGTGCACCGTGAGAACGGAGCTGTTCTAACGCCAAACGCGGATTTTCCGAGGTTTGAGACTCCGTTTACAGCGCCGACCGCGAAGCTTCAATTGTTTATTACGCAGCCACAGTCGCCACTTCCATATGCTGTGTGGCCGTCCACCTATTTTCCTATCCACCGCCTCAAAACATGTTAAATTGTCGTTTGAACAGCCACAGCGGACACATGTTATTACGTTGGTATCAACATCGTTGGTTCGTGGTCATAACCACGACATCGTTTGGTCCGCCGGCGCCTAAATAGTACCTACCTTTAACTTACGCGCCAGAAGTCCGGTGTGAAGCCGCCTAGCAAGAGGACGACGATGTTTTCATAATATTAGGTAAAATTGTAGCTAAATTATACTAAATAAAAGTACTTACAAATCTACTATCTAAACAGCATCACGCACTTATATACACGGATGCCTCTGCCATGGCAAATCGTGTCGGAATGGCTATCATCCACAGGGACAAACAAATTATCAAACAAGTGCTCCATTTACACATCTGAAGCACTGCCCATCCTCAAAGCCATCGAATTTGCAACAAACAAAGTTGATGCTAACCTGATCATTATCCTTAGCGACTCCCTATCCACCATCATGAGCATTCAGAGCCAGTGGAAACCTATACTGACTTAACAAGAAAAATCCACAACGCACATACTACCGCTACCCTCGCCGGCAAAAAAATATCTTACATGTACATCCCCAGCCACTGTAATATAGAAGGCAATGAACTCGCTGATAAGGCTGCCACACTTGCTCACCTATAGCCAATAACCCCCTTACGTCCCTGGATTTCTCATACGAGAATCATTGCTAAAAATGCACACGACCAATTGGAAAACAAATGGTCAGAACAGACAACCAAGTTACATGAGATCAAAAGAACCACATACCCCTGGCCGTTCCCTGTAAACATATCCAGGAGACAGGAGGCATCCATTACTCGCCTCAGGATTGGACACACACATATCACCCACCAACACCTCACGAAGAAAGAAGAACCCCCCGACTGCACCATCTGCGGTTCACCTCTTACCATCAAACATATACTCACGGAATGTCGTAGCTATGAAAAAGAAAGGAAAGAATTGTTTTATTTATGTCATGCGTATTGTGTAATACGGATAAAACGGAATTGTATAAAACGGAAGCAAAACTTTTATAAAATGTGCTAAAGAGTATTTTTGATTGTGTACAGTATATCGGCCATTCACTTGTTACTTGTACCTATAGCTATACATAATAAAATGTCATACGCAAATGTGAGTATAATATTATATTAAGTATCATTATACGCTAGTTAAAAGGTCGAGAGTCCACAGCAGATTATACGACCGAATGGAGAATACATATTAAAAAGGTATTACATATAAAATATACTACATATTATATAGGTACTATTATAATATTATACCACCGTGGTCGCTTTGGCACGATTTTGTAACGATTAATATACATACACTTTTAAGGCATAAACCAATTTAAGCTTTAAATCGATTAATCGTAAAAACGCCGGAAAGCGAATGCAGCCAGTTGATTTATAGGAAGTAGATACTTAGTAGTATAAGAAAATAGTTGTTCAAAAGACGTGTAAATGTATAGCTATATTATATTATATCGTATAATATGTATAATATAATTTGAAAACAGTCGAATGCCGTTGTATAACTGTCACAGGTCTCGCGAAGCTCAGCTAATAATAATATCTATATATAAGTAGGTATCTTTATGATGGCGCGTTGTAGTATATAATAAAAACATCAGCGACTTTTTCCTATTCTACTATAAGTATTGGAGAAATATACTTCATGGGCCATGATACGATGGCACGGCCAACGGGCTTTATCGATAAATATGACTATACATTCTAGGTTGGTAAGTTTTACGTATTCATATAATTTCCTAGAGCTCATTTCAATATAATTTTAAATAAATACGTAAATCATTGCTTAAGAGAATAAATGTAATATAAGCGTTTATCATTGGTCGCGGACTCAGTTTCTGATGGTCACTCGTCATCAGTGGGTGTTTCATTTTTATGACATTTTTGTGACTTTATTTAGAACGTTTCAAAATTGTATCTAAAAAATTGAAAATCGTTTTTACGAGGCTTTGGGTCAAAGTACGTTTGAACAATAGCATACAGTTTAACGATGAAGATAAAGTAACAGCATAAAGAATTATGGGTTTTAGGGTTTACTAACTTCACCGTATCATAATAAAAGTAGAGAATAAACAAAAACAATAAGAAAAAAAACAATAACAAATTTTAATTTAAAAATCTACTTTAAACGATTGGATAATGTGAAAATATATTTAACATTTTAATCACGACTTAGATATTATATTATAAAATATAAATTCTAGAAACAAAATCGGATTGAACAAAATTATAATAATAAATATCCGGAGCTCATGAAATTAGATTTCTTAAGCTTTCAGATATTTAAATTATTTTACCTAAGCTAACTTGATTACCAATTTACTATTGTTTACGAACTAATTTTATTCCTCGTTTAAATATTATTTGATAGTTGTTAAAGCCAAAAATAAACGAGTATTGTAATATGAATGTCATAATAATTGAATATTCAAAAATTGAAAAATGTTAAGGTCGAGAGTATCTCTAAAAAACGATTGTCACACTCAAGACCCGGGGTCCTCCCTCCTGGGTGCCCCACTGGTGCAATATTGGAACAAAATACCTACATTAATTTAATATAATATAACATCAAGTTATACGGATAATAATTATTATCGTAAAATAATCTGACAATGCTAAAGGACCGAATCGAACGAACTCCTTCACCGCCGATAGATTTTTTTCAGTGACATCTATTATATAGTTCTAAATCTTATACATTTTGAGACTTTTGCGTTCAAAGCGTGATATTGGGGCCGTGAACCCCACGTGAGGCAATTGGTGGGGACTTAAATGAGATGAGAGTAAACCACGATTATTTTTCACGTGTTTCGTAAATCCCCTTTAAACTGCAGGCTCTGCCATTTTATGGTCCCGTAAAAAAAGATCATTTAAACCGAAATGATTTCGCAGCGGCCCGGGAATTAAGCCCCTCGCTTGTTTATATACAGTAATGATTCTCATAATAATTACTCTCTTACACGTGCACGGACGTGATGAAAACGGTTAAATATTTATATCGTTATTTTAATTAAATTGCCTAAGTATGTAATCATTACATTGTAAATTGTAATGGTAAAATATCGTTAAATACGTTTCAAAAAATATCTTAGAGTAAAAAATAATTTTGTTTATTCTGACAATGCATAAGATTTATTTCTATTATATAATATTATTTTATTATTCATTATTTATTTACTATAGTTAGTAATTTCTTCATTCAAAACTTCATCTTGATAATTTTGAATGGCTACTGGGTTGGTTGGTTAGAATGTTAGATAGTACTTAGTACCTATATATTTCAATACTCAGATAATTTTACTTGCAAAGGTTTAGTGTGGTAAAATACCTACTTGACATGTTGTTTATTACATCTGGGTTGAGGATTCTCGTTGACTAGGAATAAATGTTTAAAATAGGAATGCCCCAGCCTGGTTTCTTCCTATGGTAACTTGAAACTTCCCATTGTCTTTTAAAATATTTCGGTATTTGCCATTTTTTATATAAATACATGTATTTTGTTATATTATTAATGAAATATCTTGAGAAATTACGATCGTTATTTCTCCAACCAACTGATTAAGTATTGGTGTTATACATTGCACATTGAACTACGGAGTTCCCTCATTTCTGTGTCTGATAATGGTTGCACCCACTCGCACGTCATGGTTATGTAACCTCCGCAGTTGAAAATGTTTATTATTTTCATCAGAAGAAATTGATCCAGTGGCTGGGCATCTACTTGTGCTGTATTTACATTTTAAGTACCTAAATCAAAAGAAATAATTTATTAATTTAACTCTGAATTTCAAATGATAAAGCAAAATAGTCTTATTAAAATATTTTATTACTTACACTTTTTCTTCCAATCTTTTACTTTTAAAGTAGACAAACCCTAGGTTGTCTTTAATAATATGTTCATTTTGATGAACACCTGGTATCAAACTATATGAATGTGGCCTTTTACCTACTGGCCAAAACTGAACATTGTCTGTAAAAAAACAAATTTTTTTTCTAAAATTGAATATGACCTTTTATGATATTTTTTTTTAACAGTAGGTATACCATCAATCGCTCTAACTTCAATCACTTCATGTTGATTGGTTTCATTTTGCACTATATATTAAATGGAAAATATAATTAGTAAAATTATCTACTCAAATTAGTAAAAATATTTAGTCATAAAACATATTTAGCCATTAATTGTTAATCAATTATTAATTTATTTTAATTAAACAATATAGTTAATAGTGTTAGTAGTTAAATACTTAGATACATAGTTATATTAAAATATATCAATTTATTATAAAAATAATATAGAATAGGAGTGTAGAACTACTTTGTAAGTAATCGTGATCCAAGAGCTCATCAACGCCGTTAAAAGCCATTATACAAAATGTTTGAATGAAAACAAAAATAAACTGACTGTCAATAGAATATTTAACAACACTTAGACTTTTCAGTGACTGTCAGGAAACTAAATCTTGTTCACTCAAATAATTATACCACTACTAACTAGTTATATTTTATAATAAACCATGAAAAGGTTACTATGGTTTCTACATAGGGAATTTTTACAACTGGGAATTCCCTATGACAAATCATAGTAACATTTTCATAGTTTATCAGGAAATATAACTAGTGGTATAATTATTAAATACAATAATTCTGAATACTAAGTATATTTGATGATATTATTGTGGATAAAGTAATTTATATATAACCTATGGAACCTTGTTTAAATTTTCAATCCTTAGCTATAAAAGTTGAAAATTTTATACATTTTTAACTACAAAATAATTATTAAATTTTAAATTTGATAAATATTGACGCTTTTCCTTTATTCAAAATTATTATTATTTATTGTTTATAAAATAGTTAGAGGCAGTATTAAAGACATTAAACATTAAATATTATAATTTATAATATTTAATTATATGCGTATATAACATAGACATATTAATAAATGGACTGCGTCCCCCACACACCCCACCTATGTCACCGTGAGACCAACGTTGTTAGAAAGAGATCAAAGATATTATACATGAATGTGAAAGAGATAGAGCATAGTTTAAGAAAATCATAGATCAAAAAATTAGATATCATGGAATGACAAGCAAAATTTGGAGGTGATAACATAATAATTTATCTATGGATGATCATGATAATAATATAAATGTTAAATCACAGATATATAATAACATGTTGTATTATATATCTGTGATCTACCTAAATGGTTTTAAATTGATTATAATGTTTTTTACTCCATGATATGTAATTTGTTCTTTTATGACCATCTTAAGTTGTATGCTATTTCTTTCTAACAATGTTGGTATACGAACCTCTCTTTCTACGATCAGTCCATTTCACAGATATAGATAATAAACTAGATTGCTAGGTTCCTTATACTGACCGTATAAACGTTTGAAGCCACACATCCGCCATTACTAGTAGGTCGTTCGTATCTTATCATGTTATAATTTTGATAACCCAATATCTCAGTTCTCACTGATTTCTGATTTAGACAGTAATAAATAAATGTTTTTAAATTTTAAATTTTAAAATGTGCGAAGGTAACAAATTTATTTTATTATTTGACGTTTGCTAAATAATTTAGAAATTATTGTTGTCTAATTAATTTATTATTTTGATGTTGATCTATTAAATAATTTTATGTTATGTTTATAATTTGTATATAAACATATAAATTAGGTAAGTGTATTATAATACTATTCTGTAGATACTGTTTTATTTAATAAAACAGTTACTTAACTAGGAAATAGGTGTATAGGTATTTTGACAAATTAAAACAATGTTACACAATATAAAAAATAAATACTTTTACATGTTATAAAATAGAATAGTTTTATGAAGCTTCTGTCTTTTGCTAGCCACCTTCATTATTGAAGAAGTTAATATTTTGCTATAAGAGTGTAGTCTTATATTTAAATATGTGTGTGAAATTAGGTTAATTAATTTAATTTTGTGAGGTCTTGCATGTATGTCTGTTACATACCAACAATCTTTACTTTCAGGAAAAAGAGTTGCCGATAATGCTAATGTATTTTGAACCCAGAGGATTATTTTAGTATCTACATTCTTAGACATCAATTGCTGTTTATCAGAAACTACAGACTTAAAGTATGCTTCAGTGGTTTTGATAACTCTGAAAACACTTTCTGATGCTAATTCTAAGCCTCCTCTGTTCTTCATTCTTGTGAGAGTTTTGAATGATTCATTCTCTACTGTACAGTATGTATGATCTTGCACATATGAATCATCTGTCACAGCTTTGATGCATTTTTCACAGGTGAGTACTGGTAATAATTTTTTTATTACATATCCTGCTATATAATAAAGCACATTGTCTGTCAATGAATTTAAAATCGGGTTGTTGCAGTTGTCAGTTATTAATTGTACCTGTTCCTCATTTTCTAGAACATGTTCATTTTTTTTATACTTCCATTTTAATGAAAACAAAGAATCTTCATGAGAAGTCAATAAGGAACAATTTCCAGTTGATTGTTTGATTGAAATATGCAGTAAAATACTTCTTAAAGCGTACTTAAACTGTAGACAGTTTGGATTATCATTATGTCCAAAACGTCCTCTTATATGACCAAAAAACAACTCAATATAATCTTGACTAAATTTGTATGTTAAAATATATAGAAAATTTTGATTGGCAAGTAATTTTTTAGATATTTCAAGTATTGATTTTATTGCAGTTGCGAAACCAAGAATAAAAGTTTTCCTCCGACTTTTCCATAAATCTACTCCATCAACAGTTTTTAGAGAGTATAAATATTTGATTAACTGAGTCATTCGATTTTCCAGGTAAACAATATTGTTAGATCTAATAGGTTGCTTATGTCCTTTGGCAAATGGATTTCTTGAGTTAAGAAAATCAAAAATTTCATCAACTATACGTATAAATTTAATTGTTGGGTCGCAATTTTTAAAATCATCTGATGTATTTTTCAGATACTGCAATGAATCAGCTACAGAACTGCTCAACGTTTGTACGGCCAACTTCACCTTCATGCTGTTTGCATTCCAGTTAATGTGTGATGTGCTCAACTTATTTGCAAATTTGAACCCAATCTCACTTTGAAGTTTACTAAGTTGTTCTATGTATCTCCATTCTATTAGGTTTCCATCTTCGTCTTTGAATGCCTTGAATGTACCTAAAGCATTTCTTGCCAACTTAATGTTATGACAAGCATCTGGAGTTAAGTAAATATTTGGTGTATTTGGATCAATATTAAAATGTGGTTTTAAATCTTCAAAAGTTTGGTTTAAATTACATCCCAATATTTGAAAAGAACTAAAATTGGCGTATGCACCATCACATGTTACACTTAACACATTAATACCATATTTTTGACATTCTGACACTGCTATACGAATTAACTGGGCCTGCACTGATGATTTTATCTTATCCACAAACCAATAGCCTATAGGCCATTTCCACGCTTTCTTTAAGCTTGATAACATAAATACCAAAACTTCAGATGCTGGTTGTTCGCAGTCTTCAATTGTTAAATTATTTCCGTAATCACAATATCCAACATATCTACCCATTATTTGTTAAGCACAATTAGTATTTAAAATATAATATAAAGTAATAATGAATACCTGTTAGTAGCTTTATCCCAATGTACTTCTTTTTTTATGCTCATAGAGTCTAATATCAAGCAACAGTATTTATCAACATCTTCAAATTTACCTATTTCCATTAACACATCGCTTAAAAATCCAGTATTTACATTTACATTTGAAAGCCAGTTTCTAATTGCACTTGGATTCGGCAAATGTATTGAAGACCTGAACATTTATTTTATTTTTAGAATGTGACATTGAAATGAATTGTTTAGAATACAAATGTTTAAATGTTTAATATAATCATCACATATTACCTTACAAAATCATACGCTTTAGGTGAATAAAAGTAAAGTGTAGTGGCAAATTTTTTAACATCGTCACTGTATCGTTTTCCTGAAGGTGGAACTTTACTGTTTCTAACTAGATCTTCTAGGAAAACACTTGTAAAATTTTTACCTATTATTTGTGTTGTCTCAGTATCAGTTGAGGACTTAATTGTTTCCATTAACATCTAAATAATGTAATTAATATATTAAACAATTATGTATACTGTGTTACTGTTTTGTGTATTACGTTATATTTGTTTAATTATAATCTTTGTGATCTTTATTATGCAATAAACAGCTATTGTGCAAAAGTTTAAATATTAAATATACTATGAACAAACCTCAATATTGGTTATTTTTTTGTTTTGCCTTCTAACTTTTTGTTAAAGAAGCTTAACTTTTTTCCTCAATCCTCTTTTAATAGGAGTTTCAACTTTTTTTTGTAGACGTTTCCTCTTCAATTTGTGTATTGGCGTACAATCTAAATCATCAATTTGAAAAATAATAAATAATTAAAAATTTTTTTTTTTTTAATATTTAAGTATCAAATTGAACTAATTTGGGAGTTCATAATTTCATTAAACACAAGCATAAATTAGTAATCAAGATGGCAATTAAGAAAAAAATTATAATTAAATTGCATTTGTACCTAGAGTTTCCACATAATAATTCGGAGGTGGTGATTTCTGATCAAAAAAAATTGAATTTTTTATTGACAAATCCAAAACACCATAGTTTTCTACACTTGTTGGGCTAGAACATTTTAAACTACTTATTGTTGACACTGAGTCAGCAATATCTATAAAAACAAATTATTATACTTAACATAAACCTAATAATTTGATATAAGACTTACTATTTTCAGTGGTCTGATCTATTAATTTTGGAGAAGGTGATTTTGTACTAAAATAAGTGTGATCACCATATGTCAGCTTTCTTTTACTCACAGGATCACTATTGAAGATACTAGGTACTGATGTTTCTTTCAATAACTTTCTAAAGTACCCTTGGTAAAAGTCGTTGTTAGTAAAGTGTTTGCTACAAATTTTGCTATAACGAGTAGGAACAAAGTTCTCTCTTTTAATAGCTTTAACCCACATTTGCTTTTTCACCTCATCAGAAGGAAATCTATTTTATAAAAATGATTTTCTTAAATTATATTTTCATTAATTTGATAAATTTTTAAAATGCATTGTGTTAATTGTTATTATTTAATTTTTAATTACCCGAAAAAATGCAATTTTCCTGGGCTGTTGGCTTTTCGATTACCACGACTAGAGCATTTTTCGACACAACACTACGTCATAGGCATTTTTAACAAAATTTAATATTTTATACTTTATAAAGATACAATATAATATTAAATGTTACTAACAATACATATAAATTACACTTAAAATTTTCATGTGTAGAAAGTAAATATTTTGTTCGCCTAGTATAACATTTACAACAAGTATACACAGGTCTGTACAGGAGTTAACATATTATGTACAGTGCTATACTGTATACTCCACAACTATTTTCTATGAAAAAAGTGTAAACAAATAACAAGTAATAATATACATTATATATGGGTAATAATATATATTATAGATAGGTTATAGTATATATTATATTTATAAAGGCAATAATATATAATATAATATGTTAAAGAACAACAGACTGGTTTTAACAAATAATTCCTTTATTGTTTAAAACTTTAAATCATACATTTAAATAATTATATATTACATAAATATTTTATTCAAAAAATGTATTTTTGAAAATATACAATCATAATTTATTGTGACAAAAATGAATATCAATGACGAAAAAAATTACATTTCAAATATTTTAAACAAGAATTCAAATTTTGGGGGGATTTCGGCATGCATTTGACCTACTCAAAATGGCGGACAATAACTTCACGTCATATCACTACTTAGCAATCTAGTTTATTATCTATATCTGTGGTCCATTTATTAATATGTCTATGGTATATAATATTATTTATATTATAAAAATGCTTAGATCATATACTATGGATGGAGCCACTGCATATTATTTTGAAGCCGATATTAGCGACGAGTCACCGAATTAGGTGATCGATATGCGCATGCGCGAAACAACTCGTTTAATATTAATATTATAACTGTCCCCATCCCAGCCGAGTCACCGAATTAGGTGTTCGATATGCGCATGCGCAACGCAACCTCTCGCATATTTATCAGCTGGTGATTATAATATTAATATCACGGACTAAGATATACAGGACTGGACACGACAAGGTTGGAGGGTGTGGGGGGGTTGACTACGAAATGTTTTACAACAGGCAGTGTTCGGGGGGATATTTTCCTTTTAGCATTACTAGCGCCATCCTAGTGGATACTTATGGAACTAGAACACATCATACAAATTTCTAGTTCCATAAGTATCCACTAAGACGGCGCTAGTAATGCTAAAAGGAAAATATCCCTCCGAACTCCGCCTGTTGTAAAACATTTCGTAACCACAATATTCATCTCGTGTCCAGTCCTGTATATCTTAGTCCGTGATTAATATTAAACGAGTTGTTTCGCGCATGCGCATATCGATCACCTAATTCGGTGACTCGTCGCTAATATCGGCTTCAACTTTTTGTATTGCTATAATACGCAGTGGCTCCATCCATAGTATATGATCTAAGTAAAAATGTTGTCATCAGTGTTGTCATCACTATAATTATTATTCCGATGATTTTTATTCACGTTGGCGTCACTGCTGGATCCCTAGTATAAATCTTGGTTAAACATTCTTATCATTTTACTGACATTTTTCTGACTTGTGATTTTTTCCAAATTTTTCGAAAAACACCTGAAATTATTTTGCCACTAACAGTCTAATTCGATGTTGTTTTTAATTAAATTTGTTCGTAACTTTTAATATATAAATATATAATGTATGCGTTATAATAAAACTATATTTCTAAGCTCATATATATGTTTTCACATCTTCTGAGGGTCGCTTGAGACACACATGGTTTTTTTTACAAGACTATACGGTATGGTCATTGACACATTGAGTAAGAACTATGTCAGTTAAGTATCTATTTATAATTATTTATTTTGTGAAGCCAGACGCTGGGACGCCGGAAAAAATATATAACACATTTTTACTCGTATATTTTAAATAATATCAGCTTACTGTTTAGAATGAGTTTTCTTATGAATTTAAACATAAAAATCATAGTAAATAAGAAGGAGAATAGTAAATGATTGTCATATATCAGTCCCACTCCCCTAAATGTTAACCATAAATACGTTCATGAATTAAATTATAAATACACGATAAACATGAAGAATAAACGATAATCTCAAGTCCCCGTTTCTATTTTAGTAACTTTCGGGTGAACATATGAGGATTCACCGCCACGTGCACGACTGTCAACTCATTGAGGCTCGGTCGTACATCAAAAAGTAAATTCATAAGCGTGTTAAGAAATATCGTAAATTGAATCCACTTTGAAACTTAACGAGTGGGTCTGCACATTGAATCGATTTTCAAGGAAAATTGGACCAGGAGGCGTTTGCGACGTGATAACATTGTTACGATGATGAAAAACGAACGAACCCTCATAATAATAATTCGTTGTTATTATTGTCATGTGGACCCGTCTATCCTCGTATAATAATCAAATTCCACCACCCCGAGAGGATTATGTAAAAATGTCGAACATAAAAAAACAAGAACGACGAAAAAAGCGTATACAATATTATGTAAACTACTTTAGTGATAAAAATATTACGTATCCGGAAAAATTGGGTACAAACGGAAGCGATGATTTATGGGAAGAGAGGGTGGCGCCGTGCTTGCTTGAAATTCCATGAATAAAAACAACGTTTCTCGTACACCCATAATATTTATATATTGATATTATACGAATTGTAATCAGTATACCACAGTGGCGTGCCGAACTGACAAGCAGACCTGAGGCAAACTATACAATTTTTAACCACCACCAACAGTTTTTTCACTATTTTAGGTATAAGTTGCACATCCATACTAACACACCCACCCAAATACCCGAATTTTCCCTGAGGTAAAAAAATTACTATTCAGCACGCCTCTGTTATACCAGAATTCCAGCTTGCGTATGGTAATGCGAGGTATGTTAATGATGAATATTATAAAAATGTCAAATTTCACAATTCAATTTTAGAAAAATTATAGACTTATGTAAGTATTACACACGCACTCAACGACTATATAAAATATCGATCAATAGATAGTACAGTACGGGGGGGGGGGGCTCACTGGGGCGGCCAAGTGGGCCATGGCACACCCTGCAAGTATTGTACTATATTTGGTATAGATTGTGACTTAAATTATGTACATAGTATATTGTAGTACATAGTAGTATTGTCTTATACTGTGGTAAAATAAGTGTTGTAATTTTTGATTTTGTTATATCACAAAACCTGTTAATAATAACTACATAATTAAATATCTAAAAAATTGAAATTATTAAACTACTGATGGATGATAATAATGCCTATATCGAAGGTGTTGGTCTATAATATTATGTTCTTTTATGATGTTTCCCGTAATATATGAAACGGGAAAATATGAAATATTGGAAGGAATGCTGTTTAGCTGCAAATCGATTTTCGTGAATTTTTTTCTTTAAAATTTGATTTTTCCTCGCTTAATGATGGTATTTACTTTAAAAAAGTCCTACAATTTTCTGTAGAAGTTATAAGATTAAAAAAACTTCAAAACCTTAAAATCTTATTATTAAAATACCAAAAATAACATTTTTGATTTTTTCTTTTGTAAATATGAGTTTTTATCTTTTTAATTTTTGTGAGATCAGAAATTACCTATTGTACTTACTGTATATTATATTGTTAATAAAGACATTCAATAAAAAAAAACCCCTGACGTATGTGAATTCACAAACTTGTGTACAACTTTAAAACTAAGTCTTACAGATAAATTGTGTTTGCATCAATGATTTTTCTTAACTTTAACAATGTTTCCAAAAAAAAATTTAAATATCTAACCACATTTATTAAATAATAGGTACCTTACATTTTAAGAAATAACTTTTTGGAGGACGAAAAAATATGTTGCCCCAGGGCGGAAAATGTTCAAATACGACCCTGTCCCCGTCAAAGTCGAAAAAAGTGATAAAAACTTGTAAAAAACTTGTAAAATTCTCCAAAAAAAAAAAAATATTGATTTGCAAATTCTAAAAATTAATTTGCAATTATTTGTAATTAATTTGCAAAATATTGACAAATTTCAAGATCGATCGGACAAAGTCGGGGGGCCAACTTCTCACACAAATGTTATATATCTTTTAATCTTTAATTCCACTATATCTCAGCAAAAAAACATGTTTTTGTTATAAATGGATATATTAATTATACCTTAAATAGCTGATGATGACCTGTGACGGGTGAGTAAATGAAAATATGTTTATATCACCTAAATAATTTTTTTTTTCAAGTATCATTGGCTTCACCCACTCTTCCATAGCAGGATGTGCACATCTATGAATTAGTACCAAATGTAGAATTTGACTCTGATTTGAGGACATTATCAGTATAGATATGCCACTAAAATTAATGCATGCATGTGCTTTTTGATAATATATATTTTCATCAGTGGAGACCAAAAGCACGGTCAATACTCAACCGTTAAATATAAAACCTGTTCGGACCAACTCCAACTAGAGGGCGCTAGTCATTTCAAATCCAAGTTAAACCGGTGCTGGTTACGCATGCGCCGACGTTGTCGGCAGGCCATCGGCGCGCTCTCTCACGAACCGTTTTGCCGTTATGATCAGTACGCGTACGTGTGTCGTTACCGAGTAGTGATGGCAACTTGTTATCAATTTTTGTAACTGTTACAAACTGTTATTGTTACTCAAAAAATAACAGTGAAAATAACAGTTACTGTTATTGAATAATGAATAATGATTGATACTGTTCCTGTATAATACTGTTATTAGAAAAATGCCGTTACTGTTACTATATAGTGTTATTTTTCGGTATATACTATATATTATTTAATATAGTGTTTATCAGTATTCAGTTTAACAGCTAACCTATATAGTATAATTAAAAACATTTTAATAGTTAAATTATAAGGCTTTATTATATTTTATTGCACAAGTACAATGTACATATATATAGTAGTATACCACCTAATCATATACCATAGGTAGTAGGTACCTATTCTAAATAGGTAATAATATTCGCTCATTCGAAACTATTAAGTGCATAAGTACAATTATTAAACCAGTTACCAGTCACTATTCATTATAATATGAGTATAAATATATATAGGCTATATTTATTTAAAAAGTGTACAATTAGATGTGTAACTATCTGCTCTGCTGTACAGTACTACAGTGTACAGTATGTGTCCATTTTACCTTTTTATTGAGAACTTAGGTCATTGTAACTGATGTAATAATAAATTTGAATTCGATGATAAATCATTGTATTCAATTAAACAGGTTTCCCTAAGATTAAGTACCAAAACCAAACATTAAAAAATAATTTTAAAAATATTGAAATTTTTTTAATAAAAATTGTTATATGGACCATGATGACCAATTAATTATTATTATGATATTATTAAAATGTAGTGATGAGATTTTTTTTTTTTTTCTCGAGGATGTATAAAGTAGAATTAGAATTTTGTACTTTTGAACTTTTCAAAGCACAAACTAGATATAATTTACAACCAGGAATCTTTTTCAATGTTGAAGATTGGAGCATTATTTCTACTAAGAAAAATAATAGACTATCAATTATTTATTATGAGCTATGAAAATATATTATACTAAAATAATTCTACCTAAAATGTGAACACAATATTATATTTATTATGTATAGTATGTATTGAAAATTAAAGTATACCTATTATGAATAAAATGGTTTATTTATTTTATTTTTCCTTCTCCTAAGGTAATATTGACTGAAAATATGGATAATCATGTAAATATTCTCAAATAACTTTAAGAGTTCAATTTTCCTACTCTTTCTATTAAATTACATAAATAATAAAAGTTTTACATATTATTATTATCTATTAATATAATATTTAATGGTTTTCTATAAACTGAAACTGAAACTAAAATAGTCATTGTTGTATGTCAATGAATACCACATATAATTAAAACGATTCTATTTATAGTCATTTTATTTTTTCATGTAATTATAGGTTTTATTTGAACATATTTTTAACTAAAAAAGTATTCCTGTTCTCGCATGTCTGTACTTTGTGCAAAAAGAAACCAGATAAGACATATTTGGTCTGTTTTATTTTCTTCATAAGTATTCTGAGTTGTGATCTGATCAAGTCCATCTCTGTAATTACATTTTGTTTTAGTAAAATCCATATTAATAAATAGTAATTAGTTATATTAACATGGATAATAATCGATATAGTAGTGTTTGGGAACATTTTACTATAATTGATGGAATTCACGCAAAATGTGATATTTGTAAACGTAAATACTCTTATAAATCCACACTTACAAATTTGAAAAAACATTTATCCAACCGACACTTAATAAACTGTTCACCAGCCAATAATCTAGTGAGTCAAAATCAAGTAAGTTTCAATCATAAATATAATAAACAAAAAAAGCATAAAAAGTAATTTAACTTAATGTTTATATTTATATTTTTAAGAACACACACCATGATAATATTGACAATCCAGACGACTCAGAAACTCGTGATCCTCAACCTTCTACATCTGGATCATCAATGGCACCTGTATCTTCATCAGCCAGTATTTGTATGTCGAGGCCAACTGAAGTTGCACGTAAACGTAAGCAAACTAGCATAATTGGTTATGTTCCTAAAAGAATGACTGTTGATAGTAAAAAAAAAATTGATGGGGCTCTTTTAAAATTATTTACAAAAGACTACCAACCATTTAGAGTAGTAGAAGATGAAGGGTTTAAGGAATTTGTGAAACTGTTAAATCCAAACTATATTCTTCCTGATAGACACTCTATATCCAAAACATATATACCAGCTTTATATGAAAAATGTGTTGTTGAAATGAAAGAGTTGGTTGAGAAGGAAGCTGAAAGTGTCTGTATGACAACCGATTGTTGGACTTCTCGTAACAATGAAAGTTTTATGGCTGTCACTATTCATTTCATCGATAGTAATTTCAGCTTACGTTCAGTTCTCCTTGGGTGTTTTGAATTTAATGATCATCACACAGGAGTAAATTTAAGTGAAAAAATAAAACAAACATTAGATGAATGGAATTTGAAAAAAAAAGTTGTTCTTGCTGTTTCGGACAATGCCAATAATATAAAAAACGCATTAAATATATTACAGCTTAAATCCATGGGATGTTTTGCACATACTATGAATCTTGTCGTTCAATCTTCCCTTACACTGGAAAATAGTTTGTTAGATCGAGTAAAGGCAATTGTTACACATTTTAGAAAAAGTACTGTGGCAAATAATAAACTACATACTTATCAAATTAATAATGGCATCAGTCAACCAAAAAAATTGATTCAAGATGTTCAGACTCGTTGGAACTCAACGTTTTATATGATAAGTAGGTTTGTTGAATTGGAGGATTCTATTCGTGGTACATTAGGTTTACTGGATAAAGCGCCGGAAAACCTTAAGGGTGAAGAATGGGTAATTCTAAAAGAAATGTGCCAAGTACTTAAGCCTTTTGAAGAAGCTACCAGAGTAGTAAGCGGAGAAAAATTTATGACAGCTTCACTGGTCATTGTTTTGTCTCAGGGTCTAGTTGATGTATGCCATAAAATGTCTAAAATGAATTATAACACTAGAGTTCTTGATATTGTAAACAAGCTATTGTGTACTATGCTTGAAAAAGACACCTGGAAAAATTTAGAAAAAAGTAGAACATTACGCCGAAGCACATTTTTAGACCCTCGTTTCAAAAATATACCTTTTTTGCATAGTACATCTATTCTTGAGACCACAAAAGATGATATCATTGAACAATTGACGGGGATTATTCGAATTGAAAACAACCAAACAGCAGAACGTAATGAACAAATTCCACCACCTGAGAATGGTTCTGAAGAGGTACGGGACTTGCAAACTTTTGGACATCAAAGTATATCAATTTGGGATACAATTGATCGTAATGCAGCAGAGGTACTACCTACTGGAACATCAACATCTCGTGCAATCATTGAAGTCCAACGTTATTTAGAAGTTGCTATACTGCAAAGAAATAACGATCCGTTAAATTGGTGGCGTGAAAATAGTTATAACTATCCGTATCTACACATATTAGCAAAAAGAACACTATGCTGTTTAGGTACATCAGTACCGTGTGAAAGAGTGTTTTCGAAGGCTGGATTAATTTTAAATGACCGTCGTTGTCGTCTGAAAAATGATAAAGTTAAAATGCTTTTATTCCTCAACTATAATTCAAATTAACTATTACAGTATTAATTTAAATTCCAATTTTATTATTATGATTTTATTTCTTGATAATATTAAGATTGCTCCATTTATATATTTTATTTTTATGGAATTTATTATATTACAGAAGGTATTAAAACATATTTTTTTTAAAAATAACATACAATTTTTTCGCTTAAAAGGATTACAAGGGTTATTATAGTTATATTATAAGCAAACATTACGATTTTCTGTTTTTTTTTTCATTAGTTTTATAAGGGTTTTATATACTATAACAAATAGTTTATTATTTATTATTACATTTTTTGTTATTGATATAATTAATAATTATGCTTATAAGTTATATAAGTTTTTTATTCATTATTTGTATGAATTAACTTTTAGTTACATAGGTACTTGATTGATATTATTTTTATGAACACCTTTTATAATTATAATTCTAAGCTATAACAGAGGTATGAAGCTGCCTAGTGCCTACTAATTATTATTATTTTGAGCCTTTGTGGTTGATATTCTTTATTATTTTATAATTAACTGTATTACTTACTATTAAAATTTATAATATACATATTATATTTATTGTTCTTGATTGTAGGTTATAAATATGTCAGTATCAACTATCAAGTATCAAAAACAAACAGTAAATAGAAAATACCAAAAACTAAAATGTTTCAAATAAAAATGAACAAAAAGACATAAGTACTAAGTAGCAACTTTTGTTTTTATAATAAATATCACAGTCACAAATATCAATAGCCAAATAACCAGTAACAACTAATAACAGTGTAACAGTTTACAATATTGATAACAGGTTAACAGACAATAAGGGCGGTACCGCAGTAACAGCCAGTAGCCAGTAACAGCAGTAACAGTATTAACAGTATATAACGCGGAGTCAGTAAGACCAAATTTAAAAACTCAAATAATCAAAATAATCGTAACAGTTATTTTTTTCCTCAAGTAACAGCTTGTTATTGTTACTAGAGTAATAACTGTTATAAATCACTGTTCCTGTTATTTTTTCCCATCACTATTACCGAGCTTGTTCACGCCACACTAATGTAACACAATTTAAACCGTGTATTATTCGTTTGTCACGTGTTGTTGTGTTTTTGGTATACGGCCGTAAATACGTGTATTCCCGAGTGCGCACGATATGGCATGCTAATATCTTCGCGACTTCGCTATCATTCACCCGTGAGTTTTTTCTCCGGACATCGCAATCGTTAAGCGGTCGATCGTATTTGTGTTGTCGCCGTTACTGGCTGTTGCGCACGTGTTTGTGTCGTCGCCGTTACTGGCTGTTGCGCACATTGTTTGAATATTCACGTTAACTAGCTGGCAGCTGTTATACGCGCATTACGTGACATACGCTTGGTCAACTATCATAGTGTTTTGGTTCCTTATGGCGTGAATCATAAACCGCCGTGTGTATACCTGATTGGAGGACATCGTATTCGTCGACACGTCGTATGGGGAAGCCGATCATCGACCAGATCCACGATTATAAAGAACAGGTTATGCGTCGGAAGGAATATTTTCGGTCAGATTTTGTTACGGCGGTGTAGTTCTTAAAACCGCCGAGCGCTGCAAGTCATCCGTGTTACATATTAACATTTTCCTATACAAACCATGTTAAAACTAATTTTTTAATTAATTAATTGACAAACCTTTTGTTTTAATATTAGCAGTTTATTCATAGGCAATTTATAGACCTGCATTTTGGGTGTAGCCTACTGTATTTTTAGACCTCTCTTTTTTTATTTCGGCCCTACTAACAATGTATACAAACTTTGATAATATTAAATTATTTTTCATCAACCTGATTGAATTATTATTATTAATTATAATATAATTTTTAAGAGATGTGCGATGGTGTTTTAAAAATATTTTGATAAATTTTAAATTATTTAATATTTTTGTTTATTTTTTTTTTAGTGGTTTTGCAATGTTTGAAAAATGCCTATTGCCTAGTAATTTAATAAAATGTTCTTCATAATTTTTAAATGGAAAAATATACCTAAATTCACTACAATAGGGGCCAGTTCTAAAGACTTAATTGTGGGGAGGGGGGGCTAGATCATAATTTTCACAAATAAATAATGATTATTCGGTGACGACAAAAACTATATCTCAATAATCAGTTATTATGTGGTCACTTACATTAGGAACCAGGAGTTAGAAATTAGTGTATGTATTATGTATATCATTGTGTTTTTTAGTATTTAAAAGTATAACGTTATTCTGTGTAGTACAAAGTAAATAGGTACATTTATATATATTATATTTACATATACCAATTCGAGCCCTAATGTAGTGCCAAAACTAGAGTTTATTGGATTAAATTAGTTTAATCAAATTAACTCTACATATCAGATGGTAATTTCCTTTTTTTCACTGGGTTTGACAAATATTTTGGACCCGGAAATATACTTGGAACAGCATCATGAACAAGCTTTGCTCGTTTTAAATTTATCTATAAAAACGTTTAAGACATTTTTTTATAAAAAAAGATTCATTGAACAAAGGATAAGTTACAGTACCTAGGTAATAC
This sequence comes from Macrosiphum euphorbiae, assembly GCA_949089665.1. Lineage (NCBI taxonomy): Eukaryota > Metazoa > Arthropoda > Insecta > Hemiptera > Aphididae > Macrosiphum > Macrosiphum euphorbiae. The sequence goes on along the minus strand of CARXXK010000003.1, from coordinate 12,457,892 downwards.
CGTGACTTTTGAAGCACCAGAACCAGGTGAAAATGTTTTTCACAAATCACTGTCTTTGAGTTGACAACAAGATTAGTACGAGGAATAGATTTTTCCCATTTTTCCCTCAAAATTTCATTTTTAGGAAATTGAAACAGTGAATAGTGAAACTTTTTCTGGGTTTGATTTATATCCTGACGTACAAAACACAACCCAGCAAGAAGATGGCATGTTTCGATAATTCGGAAATAAATAATATAATAAAATAATAATATATTGACGTATGACCCCACTATGACAATAATATTAAATATTAATAATATTAAATATATTATACGATTCGTCTTCACAAATCACAATAGATGATTTATATTTATGACGACAATGAACAATTCGTTTAGAGCCCGGTTAACTAGCAGCGCCTACCTAGTGGTAAATAGCCGAACTATATCACTGTAACAATTTCTGACCGCGGTTGTGCCATACAAATCTTATACCGACGGATAACCTGTTCTTTATAATCGTGACCAGATCAGACGTATCACTCCGTATTATCAGTTGTCTTATATTATCATTTTATATCGTGTTATCATTTGCATCGTATTGTAGCGGTTGTTGATATAAACACCGTGTGCTTACGTTTATAATATTATTATTATCACACTCACGTTTATGATATATTGATCAATTATTATTTGTATTATTTGGTAGGACTAACATATCATTTAAGGTGCTCTCGTGTACATCATATTTTCCTACTTATATGCAATACATTTATACAGTCCACTAGCAAAATATTGTTTGTTTTATTTTTACATATTTTACATTACCTTTAGTTATTAATTATTTATTAATTACCAGTGGAATAGTTAGGATACAACCATGTTTATTTAAACTGGCTATCACGGCTAAACATTTGGTCCTTCGGGCCGGATAGCTATCAATCAATTAATGTATTTTATGTATTAATTATTGCATTATTTGCCGCTATATATTATTATTATTTCTTTATCCTATTAGCATCTTTGTATCTTTGTGTTTCTTTTCTTGTTATTGGTTTTGCGTTGTTAGGTGTTTAGGTACTACATCATTTATACGATGACGAGAAAAAACCAGCAACAAATCCACAAAGATAAAAACATAAAAAGATCGAGCTAACGCGCGCGCGTGCCGCAAGAGACGTCGCGTTACGATCAATTGATAAAATATTAAGTATTGCTAAGGATGCGGTAATCAATTCTGAAAAACGTCCCACCTTAGATGCGCGAGTTATGTCATTAGGTCAACTTGTCACTGATTTCAATAATGAACAAAAACATATTCTTTCAACACTCGCGGAGACCGATGAAGTTGATAAATTCGTGGAAGTGGATGAGAACGTCACCGAAACGATGCAATCGATGTGTGACCAGATCAATGTCATTGTAGCAAAATTAAAACAGAATACTTCGATGCCCACTCCGTGCAATGATAGGAGTCAGTCCTCTGTGCAATCACTGATTTTACCAAGAATCGAGATTCCTAAATTTGATGGTAATATTATTGAATGGTGTTCCTTCCGTGATATGTTTACATCTTTGGTGCACGATAACAAACATTACGAAGTTATTGTTTTACTTATTAGGTCCAGCGTTAACAATAGTAAAAGCAGTGCCACTTACAGCTGACAATTATTCTATTGCTTGGAACGCGCTTAAAAGTCGATATGACAATAAACGCTTATTGGTCACTGCGCACATTGAAAAATTATTTACATTCGCGCCGTTAACAAAGGAATCCCCTACATCACTTTCATTGTTTGTCAACACCTTTCGGGAAAATGTATCAGCTGTACAAGCTCTTGGAGTCGGAGACTTGGCTGGGTTTATACTATTCTACATTGGTTCACGCGTTATTGATCCCATGACACGACGATTATTTGAGGCTACTGTTGCGAAAAATGAAATTCCTGATTTGAACTCATTATTAGAGTTCGCATCACAACGATGTAACGTTTTGGAAAATGTTGGCAGCAGTTTGAGCATTAATTGTGTGAAAAATAATGAAAAGACCGTAGGGAAGACAACTACTAAGAAGATCCAGGGCAAGAGGTCCGAGAAGACATCGTTAGTCGCGGTTGCCCCACCAAGTCAAAAAAGTGTTTGTTTTGTGGACACCCACATGCAATTTACAAATGTTTGGGATTCCGAAAACTAACAATTAAAAGTCGTCGCGATTTTGTCAATAAAAATCAATTATGTTTTATTTGTTTGAACAGTGGGCATACGAGCAATGCGTGTCCTACGTCTTTTACGTGTCGTACGTGTTCGAGTAAGCACAGTACATTACTACATTTGACAGATGATACTACAAAATCGAGTACTACTAAGACAAATGACAACTCCGAACGAGCCACTACAAGTTGTAATGCAACACAGTTTTCGGGAGTTACACATACCGAAACCACTGTTTTGTTGGGTACTGTTGTAGTCAGGGTTCGGGACAATACAGGAGTTCTTCAAGAAGTCAGGGCAGTATTAGACAGTGGGTCGCAGGTGTCTGCAGTGACAGTGGATTGTGTTAACCGGTTAGGTTTAACCCGTAGGAAGTGTCCTGTTGAGGTCATCGGACTTTCCCAACAACCGGTCAATACTGTTAAAGGTCAAACTAATTTTAATTTTTTTTCTGTACAATATGACGTTCCCGAATTTAAAGTAACAAATGTCATTGTTTTACCTCGAATTATGTCATCAATGCCTAACAGGGTTTTGCCAGCTGAGATACGAGATCGCTATCGGCATCTTGTCCTTGCCGACCCCCGATTTGATCACCCGGCGCCAGTAGATATGTTGATTGGAGGAGACTTATATCCGTCCGTCATGCAATCTAGAGCTGACGTTATACATACCGAGGGCTTACCATCAGCGATGAATACACAGTTAGGTTGGGTCATAATTGGTGCGTTACAGAATAACACACATACTCCTCTTACTTCCCTGTCAATTAGTACAACCCCTCCGATTGAAGAGTTGATGCAGCGTTTTTGGACAGTAGAGGAGCCCACAGAGTCTACGATGCCAACTACACAAGACAAGCAATGTGAAGATTGCTTTGTTAAAACCACGAAACGAGACGCCACCGGTCGATTTTATGTTGGTTTACCATTTCGAACGATAGTATGTTCCCCAGATACAACCGACATCGGATGTCAAGATAAGAAGTCTGTCGTTTTAGGGTCATCCAGAACTTCAGCTCTTAACCGATTGTATAATTCAGAACGTCGCCTTGAGAAGGATTCAGCATTGTATACTGCCTACCGGGCCTTTATGGACGATTATAGAGCGTTAGGACATATGAAGTTAGCGACTGAGCCAGGCAAATATTTCATACCACACCACCCAGTAGTTAAACGTTGTAAGGAAGAGCTGAAGATTCGTGTGGTGTTCGACGCCTCAGCTACGTCTTCATCCGGAGTCTCATTAAATGATTGCTTGGTGACTGGACCAAAGCTTCAGACTGAAATCGGTGATGTCTTGTTGCGCAGCCGTCTACACAAATTTGTTTTTACTGCAGATATAACTAAAATATATCGGCAAATATGTCTACATGAACAAGATAGAGTTTATCAGCACATACTATGGCGCAATTCGCCTAGTGACAAAGTGCAGGAATATGAGTTATGTACGGTCACATACGGTGTGAGTTCGGCTCCGTTTTTAGCGATTCGATGCCTTCAACAGCTCAACCTGGAGGATGGACCTGATTTTCCGCTCGTCAAGGATGTCCTGTTATCTGACACATATGTGGATGATATTTTTGTTGGCGCTGACACGTTGGAGGACATTATAGAAGCAAAAATTCAAATCATCGGCTTGGTTACCTCATGGTATTATTAGAGTAGGCGGTCGTTTGCAGCATTCGGACTTGAGCACCGACGCCAAACATCCTATTTTGTTGTCGAAATCGTCTCACCTTGCTCAGCTTATTGTCCATCATTACCATCATAATACTTTACATGGTGGAACGCGTTTAGTAGCTTCGTTAATTCAGCGCCGTTTTTGGATCGTCTCGATTCGCGCTGCGATTCGTCAAATAATATTCAAGTGTACAGTGTGTATTAGATACAAGGCCGCAGCTCCCCAACTAGTGATGGCGGATTTACCATCAACAAGGGTCCAACAATGCCGACCATTTTCCAACGTGGGAATGGATTACGGAGGTCCTTTCACCATTAAGGAGAGTCAACGTCGTAACTCAAAGACGCACAAGGCATATCTTGGGTTATTCGTATGTCTATCTACCAAGGCTGTGCACCTGGAGGTTGTTACAGACTTGACGACAGAGGCATTCTTAGCGTCTTTCGATCGATTTGTGGCTCGACGAGGGATTCCGGTGCAGATTTATTCCGACTGTGGAACTAATTACGTTGGCGCAGCGAAACAACTTCAGACATTATTCCACGATGCAGCAACGAAGGAAGCACTTCATGCCCGAGTTCCATGTCAATGGAGGTTCAACCCACCTGCAGCTCCGCACTTTGGCGGTATTTGGGAGGCTGCTATCAAGAGTACCAAGTTACATCTAAAGAAGGTAGTAGGTAATCAGGTGTATACTTTGGAAGAGTTAATGACGCTAATCACACGTATTGAAGGTGTACTCAATTCTCGGCCATTAGTCGCCGTGTCGACCGATCCGAACGATTTATCTGTGCTAACGCCAGGACATTTTCTGATCGGACAACCTATACTGGCGATTCCCGAACATGATATCAGCGATATTCCTCAGAACCGCCTCAAGCGGTGGCAATTAGTGAGACAAGCCCTTCAGTCCTTCTGGAAACGATGGAGTCGGGAGTATCTCCATACGCTGCAAAGTAGAAAAAAATGGTTCCATCAAAATCCCAGTCTCGGTGTCGGAGATGTCGTCGTCATAAATTCACCTTCTCGACCTCCGTTGATGTGGCAACTTGGTCGAGTCATCGACGTCCACCCTGGTGCTGACCAAGTGGTTCGTGTAGCCACCATCAAGACAGCGGAAGGGATACTCAAACGTCCGGTCGTAAAGTTGGTCAAACTACCTACTGACAACGCTTAACCAACTTTCCTTCCTTGTTCCATCTTCTGTTTCCCAAAATGTACATATTTTTTTTTGTTCGTTCAATACTATTTCTGTAATTTTTTTTGTTTATATGAATTTTAGTATAGATATTGTTATAACATGTAAACGCATAGTGATACGGTCTGACCGAGAAATGTCTACTTTGAAAGCATCCTTTCAAAGCGGGGGAGGATGTTCGGACCAACTCCAACTAGAGGGCGCTAGTCATTTCAAATCCAAGTTAAACCGGTGCTGGTTACGCATGCGCCGACGTTGTCGGCAGGCCATCGGCGCGCTCTCTCACGAACCGTTTTGCCGTTATGATCAGTACGCGTACGTGTGTCGCTACCGAGCTTGTTCACGCCACACTAATGTAACACAATTTAAACCGTGTATTATTCGTTTGTCACGTGTTGTTGTGTTTTTGGTATACGGCCGTAAATACGTGTATTCCCGAGTGCGCACGATATGGCATGCTAATATCTTCGCGACTTCGCTGTTGTTCACCCGTGAGTTTTTTCTCCGGACATCGCAAATCGTTAAGCGGTCGATCGTATTTGTGTTGTCGCCGTTACTGGCTGTTGCGCACGTGTTTGTGTCGTCGCCGTTACTGGCGGTTGCGCACGTTTTGTGTTGTCGTCGTTCCTGGCTGTTGCGCACATTGGTTGAATATTCACGTTAACTAGCTGGCAGCTGTTATACGCGCATTACGTGACATACGCTTGGTCAACTATCATAGTGTTTTGGTTCCTTATGGCGTGAATCATAAACCGCCGTGTGTATACCTGATTGGAGGACATCGTATTCGTCGACACGTCGTATGGGGAAGCCGATCATCGACCAGGTCAGACGTATCACTCCGTATTATCATTTGTTTTATATTATCATTTTATATCGTGTTATCATTTGCATCGTATTGTAGCGGTTGTTGATAAACACCGTGTGCTTACGTTTATGATATTATTATTATCACACTCACGCTTATGATTTATCGATCAATTATTATTTGTATTATTATTGGTAGGACTAACATATCATTTAAGGTACCCTCGTGTATATCATATTTTCCTACTTATATGTAATAAATTTATACAGTCCACTAGTGAAATATTGTTTGTTCTATTTTATATATTTTACATTACCTTTAGTTATTAATTATTTATTAATTACCAGTGAAATAGTTAGGATACAACCATGTTTATTTAAACTGGCTATCACGGCTAAACAATACCATAGAATGTTTATTTCTTGGAAACTTGCCTAGTGTTATTAAACCGAAACGCAGGTATATATATAATATATTATACTTGCCACCATGCCAGTACGCATACTTTAATTAAATCTATTTGGAAAACCGAGCTTAATGAACTAATCAACTGGTATTCTACTCTGCTATATTTTGCTATAATATAAATGCTACGAATCCATCAAAATACGAAATACAATTATAAATTAAGCTATTATAATATGGTTATAGTTATATTATAATATGATTTCATGAAGTTAAACATAATATATAGGCTATTTCAAAGGTGGGCATTAACTATAGTTAAAAAAGTTAAAGTTAAGTTAAAAAGTTAATTGTTTTTTAACTTTTTAACTTAACTAGTTAGTTTATTTTCTAATCAACTTATGAACTTAAATAATTTAATTTGCAGTTGAAATAACTTAGCTTTTCTCAGTTGATTTTAAAAAAAATCCATCAAGCTTAAAACATTTTGAAATTTTTCTTTTATACTTAAATATTACTATATCAGTATAAAATAAAAATAATACAATACAAAAACACAAACATTTCTGTTCTTTTTCTTGATAACATAATTTTGTGTATATTAATATATTTTATTAAGTTTTAAATTATATATTATGCGAGTCACAATTATAAATATTTTTAATAAAATTAATAATTTTAAATTACAAATTGACAATTGTTATGTTTTAATGTTACATAACTTATATGAAGGTCATGTACTCATCATCACGTATTATGATTTATGCAATTCAATTGCTAAACGATATGAAAAAATATATTTGTTAAATTATTTATTTGAGATGAGTACCTATAGTTTAAATTAGTAAATAATAGTAAATTATAAATAAAATGGTATACAGTGTACATTATGATAAAATTTCAATAAAATTGTTTTTTATAATTTATAAATTAGAAACTAGAAAGACACATTCACTGTTTATCTGATTTACCTACTAATTTAAAAAAAAAAATAGATAAGAAAACTTTTTTTAAACTAAGTTAAGTTAGTATTTTTTTTCCATATTAGCTTTTAACTTATCGAGTTAAATCTATAATTTGTTAACTTTTAACTTATCGATCTTGAATCCTCTTAGCTTAACTTAACTTGAGTTAATTATTTTCATTAATTGCCTACCTTTGGCCTATTATAATAGCAGGCACATACATATATAGTATACAATATATTTATTATTGCGCTTTCCTATATTCTCTTCAAAAATTCGTAACCCATTTTTATTAATTAAAATTACCCACCAAAACTAGGCATATTATATGTACCGAATATGGACTAAAGTTATAAGTACCTATTGCATAAATTATTAAATATTAAGATCCTATATTATAATATGAAATATTATGCTCTATACATAGACTCATGCATACCGATATACCTATACCTAATAATATATAGCGATGTATGGTTCATATTTTGTGTTTGTGTCCTCCGTTCTATAGTCATCTCAAAAGCGGACTATATATGTTGCTGATTTTCTGATATTTATTATACGACGTAAAGGCTTAGGTGCGGGGGAGGAAAGTCATGCACATGACAAATGGGATCGTTTCACGTGTTTCCGGGAAGGACGTAGACGAAATAATATTACGCGCGACCGTCTATAGGAGGATGTGGTGCCGTCCGTGTGGATTATCCCTTCCGTGATGGAGGGTAAAGGTCCAAGGACGAGCTTAAGATGTTTTTCAGGGGAGAAAGGATCGAAACATATAATACAACCGACAATACTGCAGGCTGTATACATTAATAAGTTATGTAGTTATAATAACATAGGCAAACGTGAATACTGCCATGACACCCGCGACTGTCATTCATTCGAAACGATATTATTATTAAGTTAACTATAGGTATCTAAATTCTAAATTAATGAATATTCATATATTATGAAATATACTATGAAATAACTTCAGCGCGTGCTGCATGGGTGAGAATGCCTTTATTTAAATAAATTATATTATTAAATCCACCGATGGTCACCGAAAATACATAACACGTTGCAAGCATAAAACCTATACTACGTGATAAACCTATACTACCCAGTCCAGTGTCGGCAAGAACTTTTTAGCCAGTGAGATAAGAAAATTTGAGTTGCACCCACACATATTTTATTCACTTAGTAACGCACTCCACACAACATGGTTTAAACTTTAAACGCAAATGTATTCTATAGAACATATCTATTAAGTACCTATAATTCAATTAAAATAATTATTTATAATTATATTATAAGTACTGCTATAGTGTTGTTAAAAATTAATTAAACTCATTATTAAAAAAAGGCAGGTAAGTGGATGTCGCTCAGCTGTACAGTAGGTTACAAGTTGGTCATTGTTTAATGGATTGTATTAAACTTGAATTCAATGATATAATATCATTGTATAAGAAAAACGTTTCTGAACGGAGACGGTTTGTCAGTCTGTATATTTCATATTGTCATTAATTATTTTATTTATTTAATTATTATTTTTTTTATTCGTTGCTACGGTGATAAACAAATTGTTAGAAATTAAAATCCCATTTTAAGCGGTTTTTCGTAATTTTTCAGTACTTTTTCCCGTGGCATTAAATAACTATTGAGAAAATCGAAAAATGACCTCTCTAAAGTACCATCTTGGTCCAATTTGCTAAAAGATAAGGTACTATATGTTGAAATCAAAGCACTCCTTCTGGTAGAAATTTTGTATACAGGATATAAAAAAAAAAATAAAAAAAATAAAAATAAACACCATTGTAAAACCACTAGCTTCCTTGCTCCGCTCAGAATCTAAAAATAAACTAAAATAAAGGATAATAGACAACCTATTAACATTATTGTACATATATATTTTAGATTCTGAATGGATAGCAATGAATGTATTAATTTATGGTGTATGTTTTTTTTTTTTTACTTTTGATTTTCAACTTCAGTATCTTGTTCGATGAGAAAGTGATTAGTGAATCTATTTGATGCCTTGGTGAGGCAACATTTAAAATTCCCTGTACTTTTAAAAAGCGCAGGGGAAAAAAAATTAAAGAAAAACGGGAATTTTACTCAATATCGGTTTTCGGATTTTGGTTTTTGGTGTAACTCGGAAACAAATGACCGTAGATAAATGTATCTACATATATTGGCATTTTCTATACACCATAAAACTTTCTATAAAATAATATGTCAATTCATTTAATTCGTTTTGTCAAAGAGGTTGAAAATTGAATACAAAGCTTCTGATATAATATTGTTACAATGACAGTTGAAAAATATTAAATATACAATATATCTAGTCACAATTTTTTTTATAAGCATTTAAAGTTCGAATTTTTCCAAAAGGCCTAAAAATAACGAAAATGTGCGAATTATGTTGAGTTAGAAATTCATAAAAATTTTTCTCTATGTCAATAAAATTTAGTGTGTTGGGTCATTTAATACAATGCTCATGAATTAGTTATGATATATCATATATTATTACTATAGCGGTGAAAAATATTAAAAATAAGTACATAAGCACAATTTTTTTTACAAGCACTTAAAGTTTAAATGTTGACAAAATGTATCATATTTATAATATAAAAATTATTATGTAGTTAAAAATTTATAAAATGTTCAATCTTTATAGCTTAGGATTGAAAAATTAAAACAAGGTTAAACGTAAATAGGTAAATAAATTACTTTATTTACAATAATGTCATCAGATATATACTTAATAATATCATATGTTGACTGACCGTCTTGGCTCAGTATCGTTTTTCGTATACAATGATATTATATCATTGAATAAAAATGTAACACCATCCATTACAGTGACCCCTCTTGTAACCTACTGTACAGCAGAACGACACCCTTTTTGCCCACCTTTCTTAATGTTATAGATACATTGTTATGTTACATCAATATTTAATTTAGAACAAATTCAGTTAAGTACCTATATACTCATTCTTATACTCTTTCATTAATTTTTTTTAAGTTGTTTAAGGTGATAGGTAAAATATAATAAGTGTGTGAGTATAGGTATTCTCGTATTAAACTGTCAAGTTAGAGCAGTAAGTAAATTAAATAATACTACATCTATTCTATTAAATAGTTAGGTAATTCAGTCGTATATTTTATTATTCGAATGATTATATCGAATAGTATCAAATTTTATTACAAATTCTATGGGTATGAATTAAACGTGTCGCCAACTTATAGAAACCAAAGAGCAAAAGTAATTAAAATTTAACACATTCACCGCCTGTGGCGAATTTCTAGTGTTCTGTAAACAGACTCATAAAATCGTACAAATGAATAATTCTGATAATTCTAACTGGATGTAAAATATAAAATAAATCCACCATAGTAAGTATTCGTGGCATGGATTTACAGTTAACTTACACTCAACGCGATGTCTCACTTTAAGGTTACATATTATTATAAATCGTTTACATATTAAAATTTATTTTTATTTGATTGTACACAGATATGATTCAGATTATATGAAATAGAGCCAAGGGCTTTCCAAAAGCATAAAATGGTATAGCAGAGAATATGAATAAAAGTAAAAGCTAGGTATACTTTTATAGTTAATTCAATATTTTTGTTTTTTTATGTATTTACATTTTAGGCTGGTACCCCCGCCGACCTATTGGCTACTACCATTATTTTTATGACATAATACCTATTGAAGTCTTTTAATTTGTAAGCATTTATATATTTTGTTAACTATTTCCATTGATCACTAAAAAATATTAATTAAATTATTGGTTATTAATTTATTGAGTTTAGAGAATACAATAGAGTACACTCCATCCAGATTTCATTACATCATACTTCATTGTAGATAATTTATTTATTTTTTGCTTTAAACATTTTGTCGCCTACAACCTATGTTACTATCACCAATTTATTTTTATATAATTATATAATATATTATACCCATGTTAATTTATTTTTATACTTTTGCCAGCTATCCCCATGTGACCTCTAAATAATCATTAATTAATGAAATTAATAGTTATTCATTTATTATATTTAAATATCAGAATCAACTGCAGTCTCTGGATTCTACCGCAACATAATTTTATGTTTAATTACATTTTTAAATTGTTTTAGTTAATTTCCCTACCAATGACCACTAGGGTAGAGACCGATTGTGGAATTTAATTATTTACAATATACCCCATAATAATTTGTATAGAGTACGCAATATACAATACGCAAAATATTATGTATAAATAAATAGTTTTACTTGATACCTATGTAATTTAAAATTTAACATGGTTAAATATGTCGCATAAATGTTAACAAACGTTTGTATTTATTTTTTATTTTCTTGATTATTGTAAAAAGTTCTGAGGATCTTAAAATTTTTAAAATTTTTTTTTTTCTATACAAATAAAATGTTGCCATTGGTCTAACAGAGACTTAAATTATTTAAATATAATAATGAAACATACTTAACCTAATAATAGGTACATCATAATATTTTGTTATACAAGTTTGGTTTTTTCTAAAAAATGCATTAATCTGTACCTCCCAAAAGTGCCATCTAGACTCAATTTGCAATAAATAAAACTTCTATCAAGTGATGAGATCAGAGATATTTTATATTGCTTAAAATTGTTAAATATCCAATTTTATCAATATTTTGTTTTCAAATTCTCATAAAGTTATAAAAAATTATCCTGGCTTTCCGTTAAACTTTTTATTTTTATTCGAAAAAAATTAACTTATAAGGAACCTTGTATTACATTTTCAAACATTAGATGCTAAAATTTATTATTTAATCAATTTAAACTACAATAGTTATAAAACGTTCGTGATTATATTAATATTATAATATTTTCAAAATTTGACCTTGGTTAAAGTAAGTATTTTATTTTGAGTTAACTTAATATTAAGCCATTTAAGAGTACACGGATTAATAATATTAAAATACAAACTTAGACGCGCCCATATGCCGTAGGTACAAATGTACAATTTATATACACTGCGTTGTGTTAGTCCTTCTTTTCAAAAATCTAAAACGTGTTTTATCGGCTTTCTGACTTATGTCAGGTAAACAAGGACCGAATCATCAGACTAATGGAAAGATTTCCGAAACAACTTTGTTTTATAATTTATTTATTTTTGAAAGCGATTCGTACCACAAAATGTATACTGAATAGTGTACTTATACCTACTGTATAGGTAGTATACCCATTATAGGTACGTTAATTATTTTTGAATTTGTTACATTAAGCCACAACCCACAAACACTTATCGACGACTACACGTTATCTACATCCTACATCGACCTGCCTCAGCGAGTAAATCTGAACACCGTTAAGACGCCCATCGGTTAAAAAAAAAAACTATACCCTAGTCCAAATTCATTGTCTGTATCGACCATATTATGACGTGTATCTGATGACAAAGAAAACCTAAAAAAACAACTGTAGAATACAACCATCCGTGTGAAGACTTGACCATTATCATAAACAGTTATCCATTAATAGGTACAACGTATATGTTTTTGTTAATAAGATTTTCAACACAAACTATAGTTAATTAAAAACGTTATTCTAACCGAATATAATATTATTATGAACTCGTAAAATATTGTTTCTCTTAACTCATCCGGATCTGCAAAGTCATTCGTCAAATGATCGATGAAGGCATCAAAACTAACAGTACGCCCAAGTGTACATATATAATATACTCACATCTTTTTTTTACCCTCTCAAAGCTCAAGCGTGTCGAGGGTCAATCCTGACGCCTCGCAAAATGTCTTCTATCGGCCCCCTCGTAGAATATTATATAGATATATACCGTCTAAGCGATAGTATATATTTATATATACATACGCGACACTATATAATATATTATTATCTACAGCGTACACATTGCGTTGTATTGTATTTAATATTAATATTATTGTTATCCCGATGGGCGGCCCTATTTCCCAACCACCCCCTTGACGACTTATTCGTGTGCTTGTAAACTGCAGATACGCGGTTGCCGCTGTTCCGCAAGTCGTCGAAAACAACTCTTTTATTATGAGAGTGTGCAGTGTGTAGTGTGTGCGAATATATGTTTGTTTAAACCTATAACCATAATATATATATATCATTATTTTCCCTAAAGGCCAACCGAGAAAATGGCGCATAAGAATTAAGAGTATAAGATCCCGCTACAGTACCGTAGCCATGATTTTTTGTTGGCGGGGTGGGCGGATAAAATATTTGCTAGGGCTAGGGTACTACGGCGGATGTTTACAATATAGTAAGTTGGTTCATTCTATCGTGTTTAAGAATATTGAATTCTAAAACTCCCATAATAGGTTCTTCGCTTTGCCATCAGTGAAGTTATATTACATTTCAATTTGTATTCATTGTCATCAATTTAAGCTTGTGATTTTTTAAAAAATAGACATTCAAAACTTGTTCAAAACTTTTTTATTTTTATTTTCTATTTACTCATATAGATAAGAACTATATAGGTATAAGCTACTATAAGTTACTTAGTATACTAATATATGTAATTTCGTCCAAATTTGAACATAAAATAACTATAAAAAATAAATAAATAGGTGCATAAAATCCTGACTCCAGAGTTCAATACTACATAATGTAATATAATGTGTTTAAGGAATAATGTGGTCCATTGGTGACGATTTTCCGTAGTCAGAAAAATATCGCATAAAATATCATATAAAAATATATTATATTAATAATAATATTGTTTTATGATCTGCACTCTGCAGTGCAGCGTAATTCTAAACCGTAAACTCTATTTTATCAGCTGCGTCGGCAAGTCTACAAGAAACTTGTATACGAGACGTATACGAATAAATAGCCTCTTGTTTTACGGTTTGATTGAAAAATAACGAAAATTATTCTGTTGAACCGTCCGCCTAGTGTAAATAATATTGTTATAATTTTATCAGCTGCAGCTCAGTATAATAGTATTATATAAAAATTGTATACACTTTAACTTAAAGCTATAATGGGAATCATAAGTTCAAACCAGGGATTTTCGCCCGAATCATATTTTATTCGGGTATTCAAACACCAGGATAACAATTTTAAACAAACGTTTGGGCGTTAATAATCATTATTATTCAGGTTAGGTTATTGGTTTATACAGGTGTTAAGTAGTTAAAAAAAATATTATTTTTATAGTTATTTTTATTAGATATATTTTTTTAAATTTCGATTAAAATAATGTTTGGTCTCTGGCAATACGCATATAGTTTAGTTGTTGACAGTTTGACACTCGAATCGACCCAAACATCGGATATAGGTACGTCAACAAGACAATATTTTATTTTGCTATTGTCTATATTTGGTATTTGGATTTATTCTATAACAATTAAGTTATTATTTATGATTTAAACAATTCAATAACTGGCAATTTGGTTTAATCATAATCGGATTTTATTTTCTAATTATTTTAAGAAAATATTGATAGTGTTTACCTTCAATTTATTGTAAAATTCCTAATAATATTAAACATATAATCGACAACAAAATCGAACTAACCACATAAAATACATACAAAATTATACATTACATGAATATTGTAAAATAAAAAATTATTCGGGTTTCGGGTTAACCAGAATGTTTTATTCGGGTTATATGGGTTTAGGGTTTTTGTTATTTTAAGGGTTTTTAAACGTGTTAAGGGTTCTTATGAGTTCGGGTGCAAAGCCCTGATTCAAACGTTTTGGCGCTTGGAACTTTAGTGTTCCCATAAATTATAACGTACGTGTTTAATATTCTATGGATTGATACCAACGGTAACGATAGTCAACTTTTAGAAAATCAAGTTCTGAATACGTTATCATGTCTTAGAAAAAGTAATATTATTAATTGATGTATTGCAATATTTAGTTATGGTAATATCAGCTAAAAATATTATTTTAGTGTTTCTTTGGGCACCAAAATCTCATCGACAATATCGCTTGGATTAAATTAGTAGGAAATAAACTACGCGTGCCGAATGATGCTTTGGTACATCATACTCGTATGTCATAACACGCCATGTACTTCTACAGGTACGTCATAGTTTTGTACTATTATACGGTTTAACCATGGCTCTATAATCTCATTATTATTTAAATCTTTATATACATGCGATTATTATGCCGTCGAACGTGTCTATAAACTCTACCTATAATCGTAATAATTATACCTACCTACGTCATTGTTTACCGAAACGAGTGCGTACACAATAATAATAATGTATGTATTTGTTGTAGGTACCTATACATAATACTATAGCCCTGGCCGGTTAAATTCACGTCTGCTAGGACGTTCTTTCAAATATGTTCAACGATCGTCATTGGTTGATGGTCTTTGTTTGGTCTGAAATCTGAATGAAATATTAATGTTAAAAGGGAAAAATAATCTATTTCAATGCACTCGCTACCCAATATGTCTAATAAGGCCAGAATTTAAAATTTATTAGGCGCTTTATGAAACGTTTTGACCACTTTCTCTACGTACTTACAAAAGAAGTTCGAACAAAATTGATAAATTAAAAATAATATTATTATTGTAATCGTCTAATATAATCAGATTAAAAAATAAAAATTACATCGAATGAAAGGTATTTGTGTGGACAAACACGAAATGCGAGTATGAGACACCCTCTATATTATGTGCATATATACAGATATTGTTATCGTGTGCTCTGCGTGTTTGAAATGAACGCACAACAAGGGTGGTGAGGGGGAATGGTGGATAATTTAAATAACGTCGTGAAGGGGCAAGGTAATAATTTACGGTACACACCCTCCTGCACGGACAATATATCGAGAGCGTTATAATGTCATCAGACGGCCCGTATATTATTATAATAATAATAATGATAAACGCTGTGTGCCTAAAAGGCGACACCTATATAAATTGTCTAGTTTATATTACAATATTATTGTACATCGTCGTCGTCGTCGTCGTTGTTGAAATGAAAATACGAAATACCGGTTTTAATTTTAATGCTATCGAGCGTTTCATTATAATATATTATATAGGTACTATTACGCCACTCGGCTCATCCTACGACATAATGATCCCTGGGTATAGTGGTTTATAATATTATACAGTGTGCACAGTGTAGACAATGTAGTAGACTACCTGACTACATGATAATAATAATCATAATTTTAATAATACGATGTAAAAGTTTTTGTATAAACGTTTCAACTATACGTGTGTGTGTGTGTGTCTGTATAATATGTCGTTGACCGTCAGCTGCTGTCCAACGTTTTTGTTCGATGGAACGATAGACCGATGTTTTTTTTTTAATTACCTATCTTATTGTGTGTGCGAAAATTCAAAGAAATCGTTCAAATGACTGGAAACGACTAAACAATAATTAAATGCAAACAACAATTTATATAAACCATGGATTATTAGCAAAATTAATGGATATAATGCTTTGTAGACATAAATGTTATAGTGAAAATAATGTAAAGATATTTGGTTTTAGTTGTTTTTAATATGACAACAAATAAAGATATTATATACTATTTTTTTTTTTATTCTGAGAGTAAATCCTTTATTGGTTTGTATATATTATTAGTTATTATAATATGGTGATATTTTCATTTTTTTGTCGGGTAGAAATTTTCTTAATAGAGTCACATAAAATGAAAATGCAGATATTAGTAGTACTTTGAAGAGATCGATTTTCCCAATACTACCTAAGCATAATGAAAAAATAAAGTCAATCGTTGGACTCTTTTGAATAAATCAAGAAGCTTTACCAAAGTAAACGCCATTTGTCTCACACGCCATTTTATTTTCGAGTGCCGTGTAAATCTTGCTGAATTTGTCTTCTAATTTAATATTTAAACATCCTTATATCCTGCGTCCAAGGTGAACGAAATAAAATCATGTTTTCTGTCTGGACCCAACTACACTTAACCTTTGTTTTTGTCTAACTTTTGATTATTTTAGTTTGTCATTGCCGCTGACATAAAATCTTTGTTTTTTTTCCAAATAATAGGTACACACCCGTCGAAAATCTTCGTAAAATGGTTTCGGCTTCGAGGCATGTGCTACACCTAATAACTATTGATTCCTATATTTCTTGAAAACAATTTCACATACTTAATGCTCGCTTAACGTTTGTTGGGTTTGTATTTTGAACAAATTATAATATTATATTAACGGTGTGTCGGTGTATATATAGCCTTTATTAGTTATTTTAGTTGCCTATATAATATTATTATTATGAGTTGTGAACAAAAATAAGAAATAAAAAAATATATAATCATTATCAATTTGTACATTTTTCTTTATTCGTCTATAAAACAACATTGACATTTTTTTTTATTTTTAAAGTGTTTTTAGAAAACCGCAGCTTTTCGGCCCACGACCACCACAGCGACCGGACGACTCGAACCAACCGTCGAGTGGAACGCTAATGTGAAATGTCCATTGGCTTTTACAGACATACTGCACACCAGAGACGACAAGAGGACATTTTGAGTTGACAGGCTGTCGGACCAATATGCCACCGGGCATGTGTGGGGGGGGGTTCGTTGGGCCTCTACGAGTGCACCACAACTTACGGCCGACTACGTGTCAGTGCTCAGGACGGAGCAATAGAGGATGTGCTGACGCTCGACGGAGACGACTACGGCATGCAGTCGCAGGATCAGGAAGCAGCAAGTGGACGAGTCTGGAAACGAGCCTTTGCCGAAGGACCACGATCACGGAAGCTCTGCCCACCGGCTCGTTCTGCACTTTTAAATACACCAAGTGTTCCCAGAAATTACCCGCATTTGCAGTTTATTTGAAAATTTTAAACCAACATTTCCTATACCGCACTAATTTATTTGGTTATAATATTCATGAATATTTTAATAGGAACCGAATACTTCACTAATTCTGTTTAGAATACCTAAAAACTTGTTGAACAATATTCTCATTGAATATTTACAGTATCACTATCGTTGGTGTATGTAATAATAAATTACTGATTTTATTATACAGTAATGGCGTAAATGAGTGATGAAAAATGTTAAGACTTAAAAATATACAATACTACAATGGTACAATATAATAATATTATATTGTATTCATGTGCGATATAAGTGATTACAGATTTCAATTGTAAAAATAGTTTGTAAACAAATGTCAACAAAAAAAAGCTAAACAATATTGTTGTATTTAAACTCGACATTGTCACAATGTCACCTGTTAAAAAAACGTATTCCTACATTTATAATTTTTTACATGATGATAAAAAAAGTTGTACTGATATACAGCTATACATATGGTCATTCTTGTCGTCCGTCGCATGTGTGATAATAATTTATACTTACTACCTATCTAAATTCTATTTTACACTCTCGCATAATATTATATATTTAATACTATACGATAATCAATGCACATAAATTGATCGGATTTTTTTTATTGTAATATAAGATTACTTCAAGCGTATTTATAATATTGAATTCTATAATAATCCGTATTCTTGTTTCTTCTTTTATTTTCTAAACGTCAATTTATAATAGCATAGTTAAACCGGTATAGAGAAGAATATTCTGTTTGGTATTTTCTAACTGCCTACGCGGTATTTCGAAATATCAAATATGTTAAAAAAAAAAAGAAAAAAAAGTAGTTGTCAGTTCAGCGATTCCTATATAATGATCATTCGTCCAGCTACGCCGATGTCAACGCAATAGATTACGGTGTATTATTGTTTTTAATTCAAAAATGCAAATAGATATATATATAGGTATATATAATGTTATAACAATACGATATAGATGGCCGACTTGGAGGAGTTGTTACTCATGCCGGTAAACGGACCGCCGTCTTTTCTCATCTATGAAAAGTGAGTGCTTACAATATGTTCATTGTCAACAGTATAATGAAGACTGTTAAAAAAGTATGTATAACAAATACAAAAAAAAAATAAAACAATGGATAAAAACGAATGCCAATATTAGTAACTGTTTTTTATGTTTTTATGATTAAAAGCACAAAAATTAAAATTATAACCGTGATGACAATTTTGAAATATCAGTAGGTACCTATTTGGTATAATATTTATACAATATAAATTAAGTGCGTATTATTATTATTACAGAGTATATAGACTATACATTATAATAGCTACCTATAAGTATTTGGCTATATAAGTTATATTATATTATAGAAAGGGAAGTACATTTTTCAGTTTATATAATTGTCTTATTGTGAACATTTACCTATTGGATCTTATATTGGTGTAATTTTATCAAATTACGTATTTGTATATTGTAGAAATTTAATATGAATATGAGAGTTGATTCTCTATAGTATATTTCTATGTCTGCAATAACGTGTAAATAAATTATTATCGTATTTGAAATACGGTCTCGAGTACCTAAAACATGAATATTATGCTAAAATTTCTTTAGACGTTTTTTTCGATTATTTTCGACAATTATAAAACAGTGAAATCTGGAGTAGTACTCGGCTTACATCATATTATAATATATGACTGCTTGACAGCAATTTGTGTTCAATTTCGAATATGTGAGCTGCAACATAAAATAAAACAGCTTCATCAAGATACGTGCAATCTAAAATATCTTGTAATTTTTATTTTTTTTAACGATCTACAAAGATGTATATTATATTATATAATTATTCTATCTAAGATTAATTTAAAATTGAAATCACTGGTATGTAATTTGGTGAAAAAAACAAAATATTATAATGTCTTGGTGGACAAACAAATCAAATACAAATAAATATGTAATCGAAAAACTAAATAGTTTCGAACAATGAAACCAGTTTTCAAAAATCTTGAAGACGGTTTCTGTCAGTTGTCATAAATATTGAATAAAAAATGCATTACGCCCAAGTAGAATAAACATTTTTAAATTTAGATCACACAAAAACGTAAAATTATTTAGACTATTACGCATATTCAAATGAACATTGAGTACCTATTTATTAATAAAATCATGAATAAGAGTCCAAACAAATTTATTTAGTAAATTAGTTTTTAATTGTTGCATACTAAACGCTGATGTATTACACTAAATGTATGTAAATTCAATTTACGTTTTAAATACTAATATTAGGTACCTATTTATACTCAATGGTTTTATGCAAATAATAAACCCACGAATAGTCAAATACGACTATAATATAATTTATAATTGTAACGATATTATACGAATATTTACCTATAATATATAACTTAAATAGTACTTATTTAGTATATCTTATTTACTTATAACTTAAAAGTAATAAAATAATAATAACATATTAATATAACACAATGAGTTAAGTAGGTAGTTACATTTACTGGCTTCTCGGGCACTCAGATAATAATTTGTTTATAATATATTACCCATATTATATTGCATATCATAATTTAAAAGATAAAAATTAAGTTAGAAATATTTTTTTTATAACCTTTAAGGCTTTAACATTTGTCATCAACATAACCTTAACCTTTTTGCCGTTATATAATTTTTATAAAATTCATATTAAAATTATCATATTCAAACTGTTTAATATTTATACAAATAGTGTTAACTTCAATCGGTTATTGCTACTGAACGAAATATAAATTGGGTAATTAAAGAAACATCGATGGACTTTTAGATTATAATTGTATTGCCTCGTTGTTTTCATATT
This sequence comes from Macrosiphum euphorbiae, assembly GCA_949089665.1. Lineage (NCBI taxonomy): Eukaryota > Metazoa > Arthropoda > Insecta > Hemiptera > Aphididae > Macrosiphum > Macrosiphum euphorbiae. The sequence continues at coordinate 12,436,983 of CARXXK010000003.1, read as the reverse complement.
AGATACACAATGTGTATCTAAATAACAAATATTATATTAGAGGTATCTAATTTGAACATTTTGGATACAAAATGAGAAATGCAATCAACGATTTTGGTTATGGTATTCATACAAAGTATATTTAACACAAAGGCATATAATGACCTGTGCTCATGAGTGGATGGGAATGGGACTAATTTTTATGATATTTACCTATTGAATACAAATAATAATAGTTACAAATTGAAACTTTTATCATATCAGTAAGTGATTACTGACCAGTAATAAGATATTATACTGAACTCAGTTTTTAGTAATAACTAAGTTCACTATTATTATTAATTGAAATTCAATGTATTAGAAAATTAATGTGTCGTCTAAAAAATAAAAAAAATACTTATAAATGTGTAATGGTTGCCGAATACCCTCCCCCCACGCCTGCCACAAATACACCCTTATTTGGACAGAGATAACAGATGTTTCGCTGACATCCTTTTAATAAGCCTATTCGTCCGTCGTCACATTATACTTATGAAAGATTCCTATTGAAATTAATTTACAATTGTTGAGGAATTCTTTTATGTATTAGATGCAGTATAGCAGTCCATTCCATTTCAGCTGTTGTTCATTAAGATCGACTGTCAATATTATATTATTGTAAATTATTATAACCATATCGATATTCAGACTCCATACGACATTACGACGGCTGATAATTATTAGTTTTCCATTTTACGACGGTGCTCAACCACTTTTTTTTTGTTATCATTTCGACACTGAACAGCAGTAGAAATAATATTATTATCGAATATCAACGAGATATAAATATAGGGTCGATACGATGAAATGCAATTTTGAACGAAAAAATTATACAGAAAAACTAAAAGTAAAAACATTTCGGATGAAACGATTTGGACGAAATGACTGCAATAATATTTTGACAATAATCCGACAGCACAAGAATACGATGTGTTAACATTTTTTCGTTTCGGTGATTTCGAAATGCTCCACAAAAAATCAACCGTCCAAATGTACGCCTTTCCGGAATCTACCAGCCGTTACTATATAGGCGCCTAGACTATATATTATATTATTATATATTCTGATTGTCGAACACCGAACGGAGCCGGAAGACGATCATAGCTTATACACAGTGAGCGTACATTTTTTTTTTTTTAGTTAAATTTATCGAACAACTCGTTATAAGCGCACCAGCGAATAAAATCAATTTATTATATTTTTTTTGTTCACATATCCTCTCAGTTTAAATTTCCGTTCGAGATTTTTGTTATGTTTAGACTTTTATTAAACTTCGCGCAGAATAATTTACTTTCCCGATTCGTTCCACATGACCGTGCAAGCCCCCAGCCCTAATAAATGCAAACAATACTATCCAAAATCGAATAAATTATCACCAAATGATCTTATAATGAATTGCTTTACAAGTATCGGTTATGTTATTCGATATAGATACTATACGAGCATTGTCCTATATTATATAGCTGTTTATAAGTATAACACTAGAACGTGAATAATATGTAGATAATATATATTTTATTTATAAGCATATTTCTGTTTTATGCAATTATCACCGTGCGTATTTTTCATCGGGAAATTGTCAAAATTCTATAATTATATATATTATTATGTAATATTGTCGAGATATGGCTTGTACAGTTAAAATCTCAATAAAAACAAATGTGATCTCCTCTGAAATAGCAGTTGTAAGACGTACGTACTTATATTATTGTCTGCGGTTTGTCAAACTATACCTATTCTGCCTTATAGGCCCGATTTATATACCAATCACAATAATTTATAATATTTCGGAGTTAACAATTTATCGTCTTTAGTTTTTTTTTAAAACAGACGTCTTGAGTGGTCCGACACTTATCAAGGTCCGTCACCTCTGACCGGGATGCGCGTGCCTGGTAGCAAAAACAAGTTCACGCAGATCAGACATAAATTATCGGTGAAGTGATTTTAGAGCCTAGACACGAGCGCCTACATAATGCCAATAAAATAAAAAAAAATACTGTTCGGTTGTTTTCGAGGGCATCTCGTAGTGATCGTTCTACATAATAACAATAATATTATGTTTTATCACCTACCTAATAAAAATTGACCGAACCGCAGGTTTTGTTATTTAGGCTTCTGAAAAAAATTAAAAGCATACCCAATACCTATATTTTTTTTTTATCGTTTTGCAGCTTCGGCGACATGGGCCATTAGCTTTATATATTGTTACATTAGTACATTAAATATGTTTTTGGGTAACAGTTTGGTTACAATATAGGGGGGGGGGGTGATTTTGAGACTTATGACTATAATATATTACTTAAATGTATTTCTCGAAGTATTTTATTATATGAAACTATTGGTGTAATAAACAAGATGCCCTCGAAACGGCTCAAACACATAATACAATTATTATTAATAGTCAATACCTAACTGTAGTACCCATTATTGTTTTTTTTTTACCACGTACCTATCAAGCCGATATAGTTTGCGTCAACTAAGATGGTCTGCTACGTCAACTGGTTATTTTCTGCCTATTATAATAAAAAATACGTATCCGTTATCGCAATCATCGTGCTCGCATCGTACAGCGAGGAACAAAGACAAAAATATAATATGAAACATTCTATTGTGGCGGTGTCCTGTAAGTCGGCGCTCTATGATGAAAATATCTATAGTCGCGGCGGCGGTGCGTTTAAAATCATTTTCCAGTTTCCAATGAGGAAACAAAAGTCAATTTCTGACAAAGCCGTATCAATAATGAATATTGGTTATTCTGCGAGTTTATTTTAATATGTATGTACAATGTACATCTTCCCGAATTGTAAACGATAAGTATTTGCTCCAGTAAGTCTTGTAAAAAATACTATATAAAATACTTTTAAAATACTATTATAAAAATGTATTTTACGAATACTCACAAAGTATTTGAATACAAAATATACAAGTATTTTTTGAATTTTATGCTATATAATAGGTATATATGTATATTAATTGTACATCAGTATATTATAGGTATACCTATTATGTTACTACTTAGTACTTACCATAGATTTTAACAATATTACTATCATATATGTGACTAGTGACTACTGACTATTTAGAGATAAATACATGTTCACATATTTCATTCTGCATTCAGATATATTTTCAACTAATATTGATTAAATTTTAATGAAAAAAATAAAACAAAAAGTGGTATTAACTATTAATATGGAGCTATTTTAAGATTATTAGATTTTCAGTCTACTTAAGAAAATCCAACATAGAAACCACATAAAATTAATAAAACTGACTTTATGGTATTTTAATACAAGTATTTAAATTTTGTTAAAAATACTTTTAAAAAGTATTCAAAATACTTAAGAAATACATTAAAAAAATTGCACTTAGAATATACCATATAAATACTTCAAAAAGTATTTGAATACTTTACAAGACTGGCTCCAGTGGGTCGGATAGCTTTTTTAAACCATCAATAACATTGGTACCTACTGATTTAATTGGTAATTAGTACTTTGGCTAGTTCGTAATGATTTTGGACAATACTGTCAAGATGATGTACGGACGGATCGAATTTAAGGCATTGTTACGCCAATAACGTCAAGACGTGATATATAGACGTATGGTTAAAGGTACGTACGATAATCTGTCCGTCGCTTTGAGTTAAAATAATAAATTATTGCGTGGATATTAGTGATTCAATAATATGTACAGACTCGTTTCTCTCGGCGAGGATGGTTGTCGAGAACGATTTGAAATATTCGAAACGTTAAATCGATTCGTTTTCGGCCGGATGAACTTATATAATTTAAATTATTATGTGCTTTGAAAACTTTGATATCGAAAGACGGAGGCAACAGATGCGGCCAGCGGTATAGGGACACGCATGAAACGGCACAATATTATAATATCGAATGAACTTTGTCGATTAACCGGCATTGGTATACAAGTTATGCATTTAATACCAGCTATATTGTATAAACTTTATACTTCTGTATATATATATATATGTAGATAACATAATATTATATTACACCTATTATATACTATATGTTATAATTATAGTGGGTCTCCTGAATTCAATGATCCAATGAGGTAGTTTATTGGCGTATACACGCTGTACCGATGTATCAAGGCCTCTCTGCACCTCCGCAACTATTTCTAAAGTTGATTCGTTTATACACCAATATACCATAGGACTATTAATAAAATGTATTATTATACCCCACCGAGCACTGGTGCACACCACAAATCACCACTCACTCGGAACGCCACTTCGGAAAAAGGGGTCGAAAAAGTCGCACGCGTGTACGTATTGTGCCTAGGTAGGTGGTACCCACAATAATAATTCCCGTAAAATATTACGCTGGTATAGGTTCGAAGTAAGGTATCGAAGGAGACCGTGATTTTTTTCGTGACCGAATATAATAAGAACAAAAACACGCGATACACCACAATAATATAATATATATTTTAATATATGTAATATTATGTTATGCCCACCTCAGCGTCCCTTACATTATTATATATCGCTCCATCTGCAGCCGAAAATACTTATTCCGCTAAAACGACATTATTATTATACGTCATACATCGTACGACGTACGTGTGCATTTCTGTTTCGATTCACGTGTCGAAAAAGCGTGTTCGATATATTTCGAGTCATTATACTATGTAATATGTTATATCCACAGGTTTATTACATTAAATAATATATATTATATAGTTTAAAATTGTATACAGGTAAGTTAACACCGACACATCGTGGCGGCTACAACTCATTTGCGCACATTTACCTTTTTTACAACTCATTTGCGCACAAAAACATAACTCATTTGCGCACAATTTACGAACAATAGAAACCTTTTTTCCAAGAATTTTATCCACGTATAGGGTGTACATAATCTCCGTACCACCATATTTTCGATTTGGTCAATACTGAAAGTGGACAATTATTATACTCAAACAACATTTACCTTCACCCTTTAAAAGGATTAGGACTTTCTGTCTCATCATATTCTGATGTTATAGACTGGTGGGTTTAAAAATTTTGTTTTAGCTATTACACATTATTCAAAATTTTGTCAAATTACAATAAATTAGGTACAATCATTAATAATAAATTAATCATAATAAAGATTAAAGCTTGTCCCACACGACTATAGTGTTCTTGGCGAGTATTAATGCCATTTTTGATAGATAAGAACTGATGTGAAATCATGTTATGCTTTAAGACTATATTAGGCTATATTGAAGATACGTTGATGATTGATATCAATAATATTGAACGTGTAACGTGTTGGACAGCTTAAGACATACTGTACACCCAAAACTGTACCTAAAAGCTGGTTTTCATTGTTTACTATTTTGTGCGCAAATGAGTTGTCGTAAATTTAAAAAATTTATTAATATGTGCGCAAATGAGTCTCCACCCATCGTGGCACACGAGACGCTAACGCGGTAACAATACGTTTTTTGGCACTCTGTAGACTTTATAATGTTCTATGTTTATGTATAAGATATTATTTAATCGGTTCTGTGATATTGTATGTCGTATAAGTATAAATAGATAACGCACGTTGTAGACCTATTATACACCGCGACTCTCAAAATCTAACGAAATCCTTCAATCGTGACGGTCGGGTCGCCATACAGATAACGGTGAAAGTCTTTTAGGCGCCAGACACTCAAAACTGTGTGTGAAGGACAACTTTTGGATTTATGAATTATCGAACAACTAATTCGGTAAGATTTGAAGTATACGTCTTGTGAAATTCAGTTCAAACTATTAATTAATAATTTTTACATTTTATTTAGTACATACTAGAACAATACGGACAATACCTAATTCTTCCCATGTGAGAAAAAAGTTTCCATGGTTTTGTAAAAAATTGTAAGATATGCTTGAAAAAGTGTCCAGTATGCAAAAAGAATTTAATAAAATATATTCATAAAAATTCAATATTATTCAAAATTCCGAAAATACTATTTTATGTTGTTATTAATTTGCACTATAAAAGAAATGTAAAAAAATGAAAAATTAATTTACAATATTTGAAATATGGAAGAAAAATGTTGAAAATATTTCTAAAAGATAGTTAAAGATACATCCGAATATTTGCAAAACTGTGAATAAAGAAATAAATACCTATATTGAATTGAAAAAAAAAAATAATATTGAGTTTTATTTTAAATTATTATCAAAACATTCCTTAAGAAAAAAAAAAGATCAAATTTCTTTCAGGAAATATTATTGTGTAATTTATGTGTATGAAAATCATGAAATGTGCACTTTTTCCTTAAAATTGACGAAATTTGCAAAATATCCATTAAATATTAGACTTTTAAACTCACCGCAATTGCTTAAACATTCTGAGTGCCCATATTACATTCGTTAAGCTAAGGTTCAACCTCCGAATTCGGCCAGTTAAATCTGTTGAGCGTAGCCTAGGTTTAAACTATGATTGTAAAACGGGCCCTCAGCTATAAGTCGAGAGCATATTGTAAATATAATCGAAATGTTAATGTTAAATGTTAATTTCATAATGTAAAAAATATTAAAAATCGAATATTGTTTTATTGGATTTTCACCAATGTTGCCAATCGAGGTCGGCCCAAGTTCTTGGTGAATATGAATGTTAGTAATAATCCTTACAAATTTCTAAAAGGGTGTTTAGACCTCCTGGTCATATATTACTTAGAAATTATGAAATCGTATCAGGAAAATGTAGAATATATTAAAAATAATATGCAACTCTTACAACTTCCAAGCCTCACACATCATTGGTATACATATTTTATACACTTGACTCTGAAATTGCGTATAATATTTATTTTTCCTTATACATTATAAATATTACTCTCATCCTGGATATTCCTTGCACATGTTGAATTTCAAATAGCAGTTGGACTTTAATCAAGCCAATATACCCTGCAATACCGAACGTTACGGTAGGATTTCGTGTAAAATGTTATCAATTTTACACAAACCGTACTGTGATAATGTATATTTATAACCAATTTACATTTTACATCATTGTCATCCGACTTTTCGGTTTCCTCCTCCACAATTTATTCGTTTTCCATTGAGAACACGGGGCGACTAATAATTATTTTATGCGTAGGTCGTAGATGTACGGTTTACGATTCATCACGCCCGTCGACCCAAATGGCTTACCGTTACCCACAGTATATTATACTATAATGGCCATAAAATACCGCGAGCGTATCTAATGGCCATATCACTCGAATCCGTCGTCGCGGCGATGTTAAACCAATATTCGCTTATATATTTATTATTTAAGTGACGATTTGTCGAGGACTTATCCGTATTTTTCTTTTACGACGATCGCTGCTGAACTCCCACTCGAGATCATTTGGTGACCATCCATCATCCACGTTGTGTTAACTAAAGCCAGGGCCGGCGAAAACTATATGAGTGTCCTGTAACAAAAGTAACTTCCTTTTTCAACCTCCCTAAACAGACGGTTTTTTTTGATGTGAATACATCGAAATCTAAACAAGTTTCTGAGTTATTAATATGACGTACGATTGTACGAAGGATTAAAGTCTTTGATGGATAATATTAGTGTTTTAAATAAAATATTATATTTAACACTTAGTGTAGGTAGTAACTCGGGCAGTTTGTCGAAATCATAAAATGTTTATAGATTAAGGGGGGCTGGAGCGTGATTAATTTTCTGTCGAAAACATAGCTCACGACTTCAATCACTACGCACAATATAATTTTCTGATATTAATTTTGAAAGCAGATTCGAATTCTTCACTAAATTGTCTATGCTTTGACAATTTCATTTTTCTGATTTTTTTTTTTTTTTACTTAGAAATTTACAAACAAAAATAGTAAAAATAAATTATATTCATAATTCAAAATGAAATACATTTATATAGAATATGAAAAATGTATGACAGTCAAAGGGTAGAAGAGAATTCAAATCTGATTTCAAAACTTAATTTGGAACATCCTATTGATCGTATTGATTGAAGTCACTGGCAGTATTTTTTGAAAAAAAATTTTTGTAATTTTATAAAGTAATAAGTGGTGACATGTGCATGCACGTAGGTAAAATGATAGACGTATTATGAATTATGATGCCGCTATACAACGTGATCGGTACTAAGAATTACACACACTAATGATCATTTATTTTCAACACATTCACAAGACCCATATTTAACTTGAAATATAAAATGCCTAATTTTTACTCCTTAGAATTGATTACGCTCCAGCCCCCCTAATATAAAGTATAAATCATCATAGAGCCCTCAAATTGTTCAACCCTATCATCATCATGGGACATGGACCTATTAGGCTCATTAGTAGATACGGTAAAGATGGTTTGCAAAAAAATTATTTGTTTGATATATTATCACTATGTTATAAGTAATAGAATATATTTATGAGGAATTTGTATTGCACTAAATTCTCTCACCAGTAAACATGTCTAGCATATAACAATATATTGCGACCGTAATATTATAAACAATCATGGAATATTAGAATTACGTACAATCGCACGGCCTAAAAGGGGAGCAATCACCTAAACACCCCTCCGTTGTTATCCACCACTGATTTGTGTTTCTTTCGTGCACGCGATGCCTTTTTCAAAGCCCTGCCAATGGGGAGACTGTAATTTACTGCACAGTTTACACTTTACCCAAACCACTGTTGCTAACCAATATCGCCCAATAAGTAATGACTAATAAGTATATATTTTTAAAGTGAGTGTTTTTTTTATTCTGCACTTCGTAATACTGATTACCACCACTGAATTCCAGATAAGTGCGTATGCTTTGAACGAATGAAAACTGAATTAAATGGCTAATATTGTTATTTTTTCCTGTACGTTCATTATATTATTCAGAATGTTAGAAATATTGAATTGTAGTATTATATAGTTGCATAGACATTAAAATCAGAATCAGTGGTTAACAATGCTGTGCGATATCTACTGAATATACTGACATTCGAACAGGTACCCGCGGCTGTGATCAAATAACAAAAATTCTGTACCTGTACGTTATTTGTGCTCCATACGTTTATCTAAAGAAAAAAAAAAAAGTAAAACAATTCTATAATCTCACAATTATATAATAAGTCCCATACATTCGGACAATACCATGACCGTCATCTCCGGAAGCCCTACAGGCTACAGCAGACATTGTCTTTGAACATTTCTGCCGTTTCCTCTCGTTCGCGGAAGTCCCTTTTGTCCTGTTTTCCACTTACAAGCGAATAATTTAGTTTTTCGTTTCCGAAACACACTACGCAAAAGAGGGCGTTTCATACGCGCTGCGAAAGAAAATTATAAGATATATATATATATTATATTCCCCTTCATATATTATGTGAAGTGTGAACCACTGGTCGAGAGAAGTTCTGCAGGAAATTGGATTTCAGTGGTTCTACGCACGTTACACCCCGCAGGGAACGTTCCGTCACGGCCGGGCAATAAACATTTGATGAGCGGACTTCTGTGCAGGCCGTGTGTTTAGGTACGCTTATATGGGCACATATAATAATAATATATATTATGCGAGTGTGTGCTAGCGGTCGCGTGTAAGTGATATGGACAATAATAACAAAATAATATAATATTCGACAGTGACGTTTACGATCCTGTGTGAAATGTATAAAAGCCACGGGTCCAGTGAATCGCGTCATAAATAAGTGGCTATCGGTTTCAAGGCCGTGGTATAGTATTATATTATTATAGTGGGGCATTAAGTTTTGCGGTTTTTTTCGTTGGAGTTTTCACTCCCTCTACCACTAATCTGGATACCGCGATAGCAGTACGAAAAATTTGGTGCATCCCGTGTAGGACTGCAGCTGCAGGTGGATAATAATATTATACCTATTATTATACTAAATATTATCGCAATACAATTTAGTATACCTATATAATATAAGATTAGGTGTAATATAGATTGTCGATGGTCTGAAAAGATAACGTCGTATTAATGTATTATATACTTCTATATGACTACAGGTCCACGGTATACGGTATACTGTATTATATGTATGAATATAACCGGACGGTCGGTAGGGAGCCTGCACGTGCACTTACGGTGGAACATGATTTCATATATAGCACGTACTACGTCGAGCATCAAAAACGACGACTGGGGAGATGAGGTTTTTTTTAAAGAAACCAGTTTTTAAATATTATCGTGTATAGAAAATATGGGTTGGAGAGCAGGATACTCGCTGCAGGTTGACCCCAGACGTGATCAACAAGTGTATTATTATTATTATTATTATTACTATTATTATTATTATTATTGTTGTTGTTGTATTACATACGGTCTCGGGGAGTCTATAAGCGCGTATTATGAATCCGTTGTTATTGTGGTGAAAGAGATGTGGACAGAGACAAACATAGATATCGAGAGTGAGACGGAAAATGTGTAAAAAAAAAAAACCGAAATAATATTAAGCCGTACACGGGGAGAAGGGTGCCGCCGCGGGACCATCGTCACACCCAACGCAAGCAGACGACATTGATTGATCGAGTGTACGCGTATTGGTCAGAGCACTATTATTTTCTCGTTAAGACTTAACCTTTAAAAAAAAAAGTTTTTAGAAAAAACACAGTAATCGCACCAAGATCTGTAAAGCTTAATAGCTCACGCGACGGGTATAGAATAATATTATTGTGCTGTCGAGGGCGACGGTTGTGCGACGATATTTGTTCGTTCTTTTTATCAGACGGCAAGTGTTTTTGCTATAGTCATAGAATACAATATGGTATATTATAGTTTTCTGCCTTTCTGGTTTCACGTATGAGCAGTAAGCACGGTCATTACATAAATAAAAACATAAACTGGTCTCTGAGAAACTGAAAACAAAATATGTCTGTTATAATTATATGTAAGTTGGACTAAATACATACATCACACCTACACACACACAGTACCTATAGCCGATACACAAAAAAGTTTACATCTTATTATTAAAATTATGATTATTATTATCGTGTAGTCTACTACACTGTCCACTCTATCTCTAACGGTTGATATTTCAACATAAAATTCAAATTATTGTAGGTAGGTTATGAAAGTTTTAGCTCTAAGTAACGCTAATTTAAAACAAATTATAAAATCTAAACGAATTGAAAGCCAATACAATGGTTGATATAACTGGGTGAAGTTACAAGATTCGTTTTATGACTTCAATGAATATAATATAGGCAACACAATATATATCTATACTTCGGACATGTCTCAGAGACTAAACCATTTTCCAAGGGATAGTGGACTCGAGGGGATAAGGGTACAATTTCAATAGTATACATTATATATGCACATGTAGGTACCTAACCTAAACATACACATATTGCATTATATATGAGTATCATTATTTTTATGTTATAGTCTATAGAATACAATCTATACTATACAAAATATGCACGGTAAATAAGCAATTTTTTATAGGTGTTATATAATATGAAAAATACCCAAAAACATTGAAAAGAGGCCATCAATTGATTTGGTAGTCTTACTGGCTTTGTTTTTTGTGTACATAAATTAGGTACATTTATTATTAATTACAATTCTTTATAAATATATAATTTTATTATTATTATTTTTTTATATCATTATTATTAAACTATTGAAGAACGATATATCGATGATGTCTATGCGCACATACATAATACATGTGCCTATATAATGTTAAAAGGCATAAACAATAAAAGTTCAATATTTTTTTTTGTGGGATTAATGTTCTTTTGGTGTACTCATAATAAAACAAATATATTTTTATAATTTAATATATTGTATCCTTAGAAATTTCGTTAAAATGTCATGAAGAAAAATTTTAAATGGGAGAGAAACGCTCTACCCCTCCAAGAACGCTTCTTTTGTGATTATAATATTATATCATCTATACCGTCTTTGGACCAATTTAAAAACTACAAAATATAATGCATATGAATATCTCTAACATAATATTATGCGTAAATAAATGTATTATTATATTTTATATAATAGATCGTTTGTGATCACATATATATGTTATGGGTTATCACTTATACCAATATCCAATGCATTTGGTATAATAATAGTTCATACTAAATACGCAGTCTTCAAGGTGAAAAATGAGGTTCACCTTACCGCCGGTTTAAAAAAAAAAACATTATCATTAAGTAGTTGGGTGTAAAATATAAAAATCACGATTTTTTGTTTGATTATCCTTCCATAGAGTATTTTTTTCGTTGCTCTCGTCTTAAAATAACTCATATTATACGAATGAAATTCTGTCAGATAAGGCGTTTGTTTGGATTTAAACTTGCACCTACTTAGATATGCGCTGTGTGGGACACTTGAGTTTCGAGAAAAATGCAAATAATTGCTTTTAATTGAAACGATTCCGTTGTATCCGACAAATCTGACTACCTATATCTACAGCTATATCGTCGACTTCAATATTATATTATACATAATAATATATTATAGTCACAATTTGAATAATCGGTAACTATACAAATAATAAATATATAATCGACTGACGACTGTCATTATGTATCTTATTCCATCCTAAATAATGACAGATATATCTACAGTGCGTATACAATACTAACATTTAATTTGTATTTGTATTTATACTCATTTAATTTGCTCTATCGATTTTCGCGTTTCTGAAGAAACCAATATTTAAGATTTTTGTATATAATTTGACTGCATTTTTACTATTTACTAAAATCACAATTTTATAAAAATACCGATGGTTTTTTCTTGGACTTCTAAATTAGGTATGTTATATATTATACGATCATATTATTATAATAACCTGCCTGTAATATTATTATACAGGTGTAAATGGGTAAGTACACTCCTAACCTAAATGGCTACAAATCAATATATATAATATTATGCCCTAAATTATGTAGATACCGATTCAAACCAAAATTACAAATATGTTTATTATACTTGAACAAAAGCGTAGGTACACATAGATAACAATATGTCAGTATATTATACGTCCTTGAATAGAGACAACGTTCAGAGTTGAATTTATTTTCATTTATAGTACAATAAAATTTATCAAGAACAATACAAAAACTGCCCATATTGCAATAATACGCATTGTGTAATAAAATGTAATGTAGTCGAAAAACGTGGTAAATTAACATGTGATATTATATTATGCAATCGGTCATATATTATACGCATCTCAAAAATTGGATTTCATCGATAATGACTCTCACCTTGTGGTGTAGACAGGATTTTAAATTCGAGATGGGGGGAGGGGGGCAAAGCCAAAATATTTAAAAAAAATACCTAAAAATAATACTTTATTTTTATGTTGTTTCAATGTTTTTATACAAATAATGGGCGGGGGGGAGTCATGGGCCCCGGTCCAGCAAGGGCTACGCCACTGGTGAAAAAAAATTTAAACACACATCACTGCGTTCATGTGTTACCGTTCTGCGCACAATATATATAATATTTATATCCATCGACAACAGCTGTATTGTGATCGACGATATAATATATTATAATACTCTGTACACTTATGCCATTCCTATATGTGGATATGTATTTATATTTTATATTACCTATGTATAGTATATACATTTATGTATACGCATATCTTATATATTACGTTTAAGACCCGCACACCTGGCCGGGGGACCAATGAAAGAGCGTTAAATTAAAAAGGAAACCTGAGTATAGGTATAATATAATATGTATATGTATAATATGCGTGTGTGGTGTGTGCGCGGGACGGGATAATAAATAACGAACCTAATTCCGCGGATCGGACAAATTTTACAGTCCTTTTGAAAAGGCACGAATTGAGGGCGGATTGGGGTATACAGCAACGGCGGCAATGGTTATAGTACTTAGTATACATGGTTCTGTACATTATATATATAGCAATAATAATTTATATAGGTACGTGCCGACGCATCTTAATATAATATATTAATATACGAAAAACGTCCGGCACCCCTCGGCGGTGTTCGAAGACATAATTTACGCAGTTTCCACCCCCCACCCACCACTCTACCCTAAAAAGGCGAAATCCTTTTGTGCGACGCGGACCCGCGAAAGTTGTCTTCAGTAAGTATATTATATTATTACATAATGAAACCTTCGGTCGGCGGACGGAAAAAGGGTGAACTGTAAATCAAAAGCCCGCGATACCGCGAGTCAGACGGCTATGGTCAAAGGTCTACTGTTGCATCGTATCTATTATGATTTTGCTCAAAACCATAACGAGGCTGCAGGGTGAGTTTAGGAATATAATTAACTCTAGAATAGATTAAGTGGGATGGTAAAAAAAAAACAAAACTTAAAAACTACCTAAACGAGGAGTTAATAGTTGAAGATACAGTTTCAAAATGGTTTGTTCAAGTAAATTTTAATAATAAATATAAACTTTTTAGTTTACCGAGTAAACGTGTTTTTCTCATTGGACGTTTGGACTTAAGTTTCACCGTAATAAAAGTAATGGTGCTTTTAGATGATTAATTCATGGGATATATATGTACTATACTTATTAATAATTAATAAACCTAGTAAAAAAAAAAAAAATTGAATTATTTTATACCTACTCTTAATATGTTTTAAATTATAAACTGTGGTACATGACCAATATGAGCTGCCACTTCTTAAAAAATAATAAAAAATATCGAGTCCTCCTAACCAAATTGCCTTGATTCATGATCCGAAATATACAACTGTAAAATGTAAATGACACGGAGTTTTCATGCTTATTAATATGAATAATTAAACTCTACAAAAACTTCCACTTAAATAAAATAGAATGAGGTCTCCAATACAAGTTTCGTATAAAAAAACATCTAAGGCTGTATAGGCCAGACCTACGCTTACCGCACCTCCCTCACTTAAGCATTTAAAACATAATATAATATGATACATGATTTTTATCCTGAATTTTTTTAACTGACACACTAAATGATATTGCATTTATAAATTTCCTTACCGCTCATACAATGGTCTAAATACCCCCCTCATTCCCCTTACACTGATGTACGTTATTGAATAGTATCTGTATTATGAGTTATACGAGCCATTGAGTTCACCTTGAATGTGTTGTGACAACGGTGACCGTAATTAATGCGTATACTTTTATATTATTATCTATAAATTATTAAAAGTACGAGTCGATTTTCTAGGGAGCATTATGATTATAACTTATAAGGCTTGTGTGGAAAATGTTCGGTGTACGTACACTTCCTCATATAATATTATATTCGTGTATCGCCATGGGCTTCACTGAAGCTAAAGGTGAAAGATCGACTTCACGTTCGTATTTCGTACATATGAGTTTTTAAATGTACCTATGATATCTTGTAGTACCTACCTAACGTTACTTATGATGTATGGTTTTAATACTATATAATATTATTCAATATAGCATATGTTATGAAATTGATATTATTTATTAGTTTATTATTTTATTGTATTGGTGAATTTCTGAGTCGTCCAGAGTCCTATATGCTATATATTGTATCAGATATATTTTCCAGGGATTTAGAGACGATTGTAGAATGATATTATATAATAATATTATGGAGTAGATGCGCTCTCGGAAATGTCGTTAAAATTTACTTCTATAATAGACTGTAGTAAGTTAAGTCAAGTTTAGTGATATATGGATAGGTGCTCCGTAATCATTAATGTACTGTGTATCTATGTACCTATGTGACTATACAGATTTAAATGATCCATTTATTGATATTATTATTAAATGTTTTGTAAGTTAATATGAAAGTATGCCTTATAATATTAGTTATTATGTTGCTATTACATTGTTGTCATCTATGTCAACGAACGACTATTAAAATATTATATTATAAACTATCTTAATCTATTACAATATGTAGGCAATAGTATCGCAGACTGTAGTGTAAATTGTGAAATGTATATAGGCTATAGGTAATTGTCTTTGTCAAGCAGACATTTTGTACTTTAAAAATAAACTCTTGATTATTGATCGCGTACTCTGTAGTATACGAAATATTAAAAATACATTATATAACAAGAAGTTCCATCACTGGATGGATTTTTCTTTCAAGCATCCAACCCCCATCAACTCCCACAGCACTTGTACTTATTGTAAAAAAATAAATTTACAGATTGTATAAATTAATTAATAATGTAACAAAAAAAATACATTACAATATAATATAAATAATACGTTCCATTATACATATTAATAGGTATACAAATTATAAATATTATGCTCATAATAACAGTACCCTATTAATTACTATAAAAGTCTCAGTCTGTGTCTGAAATACAAATGATCTGTACAACGGCGTAGGTAATATATGAAATGAATTAAATTAAATTTCGAGTGACGCAAGTTTGTAGTAAAGGCACGGCAAACTAGAAATAATTAAAACGTATAATATACGAAATCGTCGCACGATGCCAAAAAATAAGAATTGAAACAGCACTCGTTTGTAGTCCGGAAAGCGAGCATGTAAGTCTGACTGCAATAAGGGGACCCCATTGTTTCGTCCTGTCTCGATTTTACAGGAGATACGCGTCCTGACGGCAACCACCGACTGCAGGGCGAATTAATTAGAGTCGACATTGAAGAGTGACACGTGCACATTACATGGTCCATGGTATATATTTAATATGTACGGGGTGAATTCGTATAATATACCTTCGTATATAAATCCAGTTATTATAATATAAGGTTATAGTTATTTCTCGGTTCGAGGCGATAAAAAAATCACCCTGTACAAACTATGGACGAGGAAGATTATGGTCTGCGCACCTGTATATATTATTATTATTATTATTATATACCTAGATAGGTCCAACACAATGGAAACATACGAGAACCGCATACGATGTTATAATAGTATTACAGGACCGCATTGTCGTCGCCGATTTCCGTCACTTCGGACCGGATAAACGACAAAAGTTTAAGTGTAAGTACCTATATTATATTTCAAAATGTACATTTAATGCACGGCAACAATTACCTATTATTCGATTAAATATATGTCGGTTTGCTGTAAACGTTAAACCTTGTTTACAAGAATATACGATCGTTATGCCAATGCATTTTTGTGCGACAGGTCGGAACGTGTAGTCTCGTCCTCGGGACATGGTATGTGAATATTGTTATGAAGAGACTTCTTTTTAAACACCAATACAACCCCATCCGTTGTATTTAAATTTAAAATTCACTCTTGGATTCACTTTGGGAAGACGGATTTACGGACGATGCTAAACTTAGGGGACGAGCAAGTTACTGACGGTCAACTAAAAATGTATTGCTTGACCGAAAGCTAGTCGTGCGGCTAATGTTCACGTATCGAGGGACGCGTCTGCAGATGCACTCTTTGCCCGCCCCCAATTCCATATCCAAATGCACCGTCGCATTTTGTATTATGATTTACGGTGTTGTTATAGCGTTGGTTGTCTGCGCAGGAGATCCACGAAGACAGTTAAGGCCGCCAATTAAATGTTGGTAAATCTTTAGCGGTCTATGAAGATTTACCTCTTTGTGGGTACCCCGTGGCCCACATTGTGATATTATATACTTATTTGGAAGTTTAGAACACGTCTACCGGGCAGGACACGGACGCGGCGGTCGAAGTAATCCGAACGGTAACCGCGTAGGTACAGTAGTTGTGTCACCGGTCGCCGTACACTCTTTACGGTGCATACGATGTAGATGTGTACCAATTATATATTTTATATTATGTACATATAAGTTATAATAGAAGCTATAGGTCAACACGAATCGCATAATGTCATTAAACGAGTAGGATGCGTGTCAGATGTAACAGCGGCGGCGGGTAGACCGGCCAAGCATGGTTCAAGTGCGTGGAAAAAGGTTACTCACTCACGTCCAGTTGTCCGTACGTTTTACCTCCACCCACCACCCACACCTAACGAATTCCGCCACCACGACCGACACCTTGTCGTATACAACAATAATATATTACTCGCGGACACAATACACGGTCGTTATAAGGTCGTCGGAGACATTCATCATTCGTCCGTCCGACACGTCACAAGCACGTCGGTCCATTATTTTTCTTTTCTCGTACATATATACATAATAATATGTAAGTATTATCATATTATTATATTTTTCTCTAAATCAGCTGTTTGTTTTTTTTACGCTGTTGTGTCAGGCGGGTCAGCTGATGACACGACCCCGGCCGACCGATATTATTTATTACGTATTATACACTGCTGGCACTCGATATAGCTGGCACTCATATCATCAATTATGAACATTTAAGCCTGCCCGTGAACTCTATGTTGCAAACTCTACCGTCACGCATAATTTATAATATTCTGATTTCACAGCTGTACCTATATATTATTCTGCACAGTGCAAGTATCAGATGGATTGCAAGAATTTGTTCATATGACATTGTTTTGGAAAACTGTAAAAATTATACTATTATGTATCAAAACGTTGAAAACTATACGTCATAATATATAAGTAGATGGAATAATATTATGATATAGACGGAATTTACCATTAGAGATAAATATATAATCTTAAAACTTTTGACGTAGTTTTCAGGATTATTTATCCCCCTCCCCCACATACAAAAAAATAAAACTATATCTCTGGCAACATTATCATCCTAAATCGTAATGTTTAACAGGTGATATATTTTATTGGTAAATGGATGTATCATCAAATAGCGAATAGATAATCAACGGCGTCAGTGTAAAACCTTGTACCCTTAAAGTTTGAATGAATTTTTTGGATATAAAGTATAAACACTTTATTTTGGTGCTATAGCCAGTGAGTGGCGTGGCGTGGGTATTAAAAATATGTAAGCAGTGAAATATTTTTTTTCAAAAGTGATTAGAATATAGGTACTATACCTAAATACCTAATTATAAATTATATATAAAAAAATGTTATCCTTTTAAAAATTTTAATATTTTTAAAAAATATACTAGTTGTACAAATCAAATTAAAAACATTATTATTAATTATTATAAACGATCATTTTTAAAATTTTATTTAAAACATAAATTTATTCGTCTTGGTTTTTTTGAGTAGTCTTCAATAACTTCATCATAAAAACTGTTTTCCTTTTGAATTTGGGTTAGTAATTGTTTTTCAATAGATAAAATTGACAACGCTGATAGTCTATTTTGTGATTGAGAGTTTCTTAAATATGTATGTATCCTTTTCAATGTCGAAAATGAACGTTCAGCACCTGCACTTGTTGCTGGAATTGTTAAAATTAAAGATGATAATTTCGTAACTTGAGGTAAACTTTCAGATAGTTCAGTTGATTTAAGATATAACCAAAGTTCGTTAATATTTCTTTTATGAAATTCGGTTGATGAATACACAATAGTTAATTCACTTTTAAGTATAGAAAAATCAAAATATTCACCATACGAATTTTTCAGTGAGTCCATAGAATTTGTTGGAAACTGATTAACAAACTGATCAAATTTTGAAAAATCCAATAATGAAAAAAATTGTAATTTAGAAATTTCAGAAAATCTCTCATTAATTGTTGTTACCAATACATCAATGATTTCAAAAAATAGTCTTCGGTAATTGGTTATTTTGTCTTCAGAAACTTCAGTTATTCTTAGTCTTTTTGATCTTAATGGCATTTCTGTATTTAAATACTGTTCAGATTTGGACCAAATTTGATCGAAATTATTTCTCATATTTTTTAAGTGATTGACAAAATCTAAAATTTTTGTATTACAATAAGTAACATCAAATATTTTTGTTCGCAATATATTAAGCAGAACAGTTGCTTGAGGTAAAATATCACCAAATATTAAAAGGAAAAAATTAAAATCAAAATCTTGAATCGTTTGGAAAAATCCTCTAGCACACGATAGTGTTTCACTGTCCCACTTTTCTCCATTTTCTATAATTGTGTCCATGAGGTTTAATACTTCTTGTTTATACTCGGACATCATTTCAACGAGTCCACTGTTATAATTCCACCTAGTTGGGGCGACAGATGGAAATCTTTTTTTTACTTCTTGTTCAAGTGCATAAATTCTTTTTGTAGATTTTGAAAAAAAAGATGAAATTCCAAAAAGTGTGAGAAAAAATACTTTACATTCTTTTATGTGATCAACAGACTGTTTTAATATTAAATTAAGTTTGTGAGCATAACAATGTACAAACATTGCATTTTTGCATTTCAATCGAACAAGCGCCTGCAGACCATTATGTTGCCCAGACATGACGGTGGCCCCGTCATATGTTTGTGCTATTAATTTATTTTCACAATTATATTCTTGTAAAATATTAAAAGTATGTTCAGCTAAGCATTTCGCAGATCGATCTTGACTGACGTCTACAAATCCCAAAAATCTTTCCTGTACCCCTTCATGGGTAATATATCGAAAAATTATTGATAATTGAGATTTCGATACGACATCGGTGGTTTCGTCCATAATTATCGAAACAAAATCAACATTTTTTATTTCTAATGTAACTTTTTTCATTAGAACATTAGAAATTGATTGTATAAGATCGTTTTGTATATCTCCAGAAAGACCAGAAAAAACAGTGGCGGTCGAAAGATGTCCGCTTAATTTGAGATCAAGTGTCCTCATCAAATTAATTAATTCTACGTAATTACCCCGATTTGTTGAGGTTATTTGTTCATCGTGTCCATGAAACGGAAGCTCTTGTTTGGCCAAATAACATGTTGCATCAATTAATCGGCTAACAACATAACGATTATTTTTTATTGTTTCGTTATGTTTTTCAATACTTATTTTATAAGCTTCACTATTTAGACATGTTTCGATTCTAACATTATCAAATTTTTTTAAAGTGATTAAACATTCAATATGCGAACGATTTGTTTCATGACGATGTTTCAAATTATGATAGTTATTTAAATCAACAAAACCAAGTTTTGACCAAACGTTCGATTCACGTGAAAATAAAATACAAGGCCAACAGTAAAGTTTTTGAGATTTTTCACAACCAGATAACCATTTATTTGAATCGTAATAGGATGAATTAAAATATCGAAAAGTTTTTTTATTTTTTGATTTTAAATTTTGAAGTTTTGGAGTAGGTCTTCCCTTATTTATAATATTTTGTTTTTCAGAAAATGAGTAAGTTCCAAAAGATTTTTGTAACAATTGTTCAATAATACATTTACAATCATTATTATCATTTAAATTAAAATTTGAGGTACTTGCCAATGAATCCATGTTATAAATTCGAGTCTTCGAGAAAGTAAAGAAATTGAAGTATAAATACTTCAAAAGTCAAAAAAACTGACAGTGCGAATGACAGTGACAGTGTACGTAAAAACGACTACAGTCTACAACGCGTCGGGCTACGTACTGGTCGGCGGTCGTTCCTTGTTTCTCGCGTAAGCAAAATCAAATGTGCTTACAAACGCTAGTTAAATACGTGACCCCCACTATGGCATTATAGACTATTCGAAAACAACAGTTGCGCGTAAGCAATTTCAGAATGACGTGTTATACACTGTATATCGTATTATGATTATGCAGTTAACATAATACAGAATGGATTAAAAATAGACCTACAATCGATGATTTTCTTAAAATAGTTGGTAATCAGTAGACAGCGTACACCACAAATAAACAATAACAAAAACCACTACCAGCTATAACTTAAATATTTTATAAATAAAATTAAAATTTTAAAAATCATTTATTATGTACCTATATTAGTCGTGATTGATCAAATTCATTTTATCTTTCATTTAAAGTGTAAGCAGTGCTTACAGTGCTTACATGCACGCTACAATTGCCAGTGTTGGGTAAATTACTTGTAAAAAGTAATGAAATTACTTTACTCATTACTCACTTACTTATTTGCGTTACCTGAAATTATTTTTATCACGTTACATTACTTTTTCATTAATAAAGTAGTGCGTTACAAATAACGTTACTTTTTTTTTATTGGTTCGTTATACAATTTTCATAGGTGAAAATGCCAAGTATCTAATATGTGTAGGTAACAACTAACAAACAATAAACAAAATTATTTTAATATACTTAAATAAATAAAATATCGATATAGGATGTAGGTAATTAACTTAAAAATATATTTTTGTTGTATTTTTATTATTAAATGTTCACTTTGGTACTATTTTATACCTTAACAGTAGCTGCCAGGCCAAACATTTGTTTTTATTATAATTAATATTTGTAAAAAAAAATATTACCTGTCATATTTCTACTAATTATAATATATAACCAATGGCAACCATTTAAAAGAACAAAATAAATATTATTTTATCGTGATTTGAAAAAAATTAATGGCTGAAATACATACATAGCACACACTCAAAAAAGTGAAAACTAAACAAGTGACAACTCGGCATTCAATAAATAATATTTTAATTCTTAAAAAATGCAAATTCTTTATATCTCACTTGTGTAATTAATTTTAAATAAATACATATAGTACCTTTAGATATATGTATATAAAACAATTTTAATAGTGATGACTGATGACTATACTATATAAACGTAGAAGGTACCTAATTTATCACTCAATTATATAAAAATTACTGATGTGAATTATAATTTCTATGGCAACTAAACAAAAAAAAAACTGACAATTATTTGTATGACTAGACTATTTCTGGGTCAAAATGTATAGGGGTTGGCGAGCAAAGTTAGTAATATTAATATATATTGTACAGTGAACATTGACGGGGCTTACGTAAATATACGGTAACACATAAATCCATCTTCATGGTGACAAAATATCATAAATTACTTTGTTTTTATATGCTTTAACGCTCAACGTTTGATTTCAGAGTCGTCTCGACAGCTTTTTTCGATCATTCTGCGTACAGAGGTGATTTATTTTAACAAAATCAACTAATTTTTCTGTTTATTTAAACGCATCACCATTTTCCACTTCACTACACTATTTTAATATCTAAACTCCTTCAAGATTTCTGAAAAGAAATTTTTTGATTACAATAATTAAATGAGAATTAATACCTGAACATTTTTTTTTTTTTCTTAAACCCTAAATTACTTTATAATAATAAATATAATTTAAAAAAAAAAACCGTGGTTTATCGTCCAAAACAGTAGAATTAATTCAAAAGCCGACTGAGAAAATGGGTTAATCGGGATAAAAAATGCATCTCCTTTGTGTTTTCTTACGACTGGGGTAAGCTCACATAAGCGTGTGGTAGACCTTCGAGAAAAAGCCACAAAAGTGCGAAACACTTCGATTTCCGTGCTGTGCAGCGTATAGTTTACCTACTTCCGACAGTCCGACGTATTCAATATACATAAAGTGGCTGTTTTGAACATAACGTATCACGTCGTTTCCCGAGATAAATCGACACCCGAGACGACCGTTTTATTTATAAGATCGGGGCCGCCGTCGAATATAAATTTCTCCGCTTACAGGCTGTAATAGCAGTATAGTGAATCTATCGAAATCGGTGCTTTTCCAGCGAAAACCCATTGCTTGGCTTTTAATTTTACAGTTAACTTATTCGGCTGCACTACATATTGTAGTCCACGTCGTTCAGTTTTCCGTACATTGTGAACACAGCGACGCACGGCTAAGGTATGCATTTATCAACTTGACACGTCCCGAAACACGTATATGACGGTCAAATTATTATGTAGACTTATAGGTCCTGGTCTTGTACACTTCGGCATATATTATAGTCATCGAATATATTGTACATCGCATATAGATAGGTACGCGAGCCAAACCAGCAGCACCCCGCAGGTATAGCAATAAAAAACATTAATTTTGGGGGTATGACTGAAGACATCGAGGTTAAGAAATTCGACTTTGGTGTGAAATATCAGCTTGCCCACTACTAATTATTGAGTACAAGAAATATAAAAAAAAAAATGTTGCAGGGAACAATTTTGAATTCGGAGATCTGGGCAATATTATGATATTAAATAATATAATGTAATATTGTGTATAATTGAGTGGTCGCATGAAACGAATATCATAGTGGCACTGTTTTAATATAATATACCTAAGTATAAATGTATAATATACATCGTTTCGTTAACGTTAAACCACCTGCACGATTAATATTGAGCTTTTTCTTTTTCGTTTATATCGTATATTGTACATATTTTGTACTTAATATTATTACGCATTTACTCACAATATACTCATTCAAAATGTAATAATAATAACTTGTACATTATTATAGCACACTGCTTCACGTCCGTTTGGTTAGATCAGCCGTGGCGGATCCAGGGGGATACTTGTCATTCCAACGACGTTAATAATTTTGAACACATCGTCGAGTTTGATAAAGCACGACAGATATATTTTATCATCAATTATTTCAGTTTTGACCCGAATATTACCGTACCGTGCCGAATATACAGCACACGTGGGGCGGAATCCGAGACGTTAGCGGGCTCGTAAAGTGTGTTTTTCCGGACGAGTTGAATATTAATCAAGCGCTATTGGCTCAAAAATGTTAATTTGAGTAAGACTCGAGAAATCTCGAAATCCATGTCTTTTGTGCAAAAGTCGACAGACCGTCTAAGGGCGTCGGCAGCTGCAGCCCTCACGCCCAGTCGTCCTGTGCACTTTGAATCTCGAGTTGCATCAAGCGTGTTAACACGTCGACTCGTCGTGGGTTGGTTATCATAATAATAACGACAACAACAACGACTACGATAACAATAACAGACTGCTATAATATGACCTAACAAAAGAAACCCACAAAGCACCCGACAGAGGAAATTATTGTTTGCTGGTCGGACGTGGTTTTGCGTGGGCGTTAGATGGAGCACTCTTGCACACCGCTGCAGGTGCAGTGCTATTGAGTTCGATTAATACGATACTCACGGAGGTCTTCCAAAACCGCTTCGGCCGGATTTGTATTTTCCGGTTGTTTTCGATTTAATGCAATGCAATGCAAAAAAAAATACGGTAGTCTCAAAGAAATAAAATATTAAAATAGTTATACCAAACCTGCGGTAAAAATAAATTAATCTGAGCTAGGTTCAGTGAATACAAATTCAAATCTATTTCTAGAAAAAAAAATTTTACGAGTAAGAGTGGGGTCAGTGGATAAAAGTGATGTATTGTAGGTCAACAGTTTAAAGTCAACGTACTTAAACACTTAAACAAACGCACGTTTAGTTTCCCGAAGGCTCTGAGAGTCTGAGCCATTAACGAGTTAAATAAGGTGTAACCAAGACCTTATAGACCATATTTACTTTTTAAATTGATGAGTTTATTTTGTATCTTTATTGGTTTTCAATACAGACAAAATAAACAGACAAGTAATAATAATAATATATATATTTTAGCAAATAAGCCAAACAAAATAACAGTTTAAAAATAAGAACATTGATAACAGGTTTGCAAGCTCATCCAATAAGCATAGGTATGCTTGTAGACTAAGTAATTAAGTTAGTATTGGACATCACAGTAAGTTAAATTTGTCATGCAGGGCCGTATAAAAAACGATAATTGTACCATATAATATCTCTTAGCTGTAATATGATGATGGAGCTTCCCGATAGCACAGTCATTTTAATATTTGATGTTCTACCATAAATAACTGTCTATTATTAGAATTGTTCTCAATAGTTAAATTTAAATCATAATAATATAACCTCTACAGTTGTCTTGTATTATATTGTTTTATTGACACCTCCGTTATAAAGCATACAAAATGGTTTATGAATGTTTCATTTTACTTTACGCATAGAACCATTGACGTTTTCTTTTTAGGATGATCTTACATCTGGATATTGTAAATCGTTTAAACAGATATTTTTATGCAGATTTGTATACCATTTGAAAACTCTGTGTCTGTTGTTTTTTCTTAGTCGTACATAAACTAATACATATAATACGTAATGCTCTGTTGGGAACGGTTGGGTTAGAATAGATTTGTATTGGAAAACTCTTGGTCGACACCGTAATTTTTATGACAAAAAAAAAATAAAAATTACAATCAATTTGTGGGTAATTATAAATTTCTAGTAAATATTTTTAGTGATGAAAATTCCAGTTTCGGAACGAAAAGGATTATATAAGATGATGTCCAAGTGCATGTTTTTATACCTAGATGTAAAACGAGTTAAGTTAGTTCTTTTTTCTAAATCACTGATGACAATGTTTTATGTGGACGCTATATGTTGGTTATATAAATATATAATATTATATTATAACTTATAAGGTTTGTGAACTTTGACTCACAGCTGCACACTACATCAACACTATACAGTTTACAGCACAGCAATATACAGTTAAAATATGTTCGTATATTGATCGATCGTAATAACAATTAAAAAGTTCAGAACTACAGTAAAACACAGGTAATATAAAAGAAATATTCTCGAAGTCGTGTCCAAGGCATAATTTTACCTTAGAATATATTTCGAGGTATTATTTACGTCATTTTATACAACACGCCATAATTACTTTTAAGCCACTTAATATTATTACCTACTATCGAAGTGTAAGCATATTGAGTATGAGTGTATAACACATTATTAATTGTGGACAGCTGTAGCCTTAGCGACACACTCTAGGCTCTAGCACTGAGCCTGCACTGAGGTGAGAGTAAGCCACAAGGTATCTGTCATTTTTTCTTTCTTTGTTTTAATGGAGTGAAGAATAAATCGGTTATGCTTTCCAATGATTTGAGTTTTTTTTAATGGATTGTTTATACTAACTATGAAGATAATGCATTTTCGATTAGAATGAATGGTTTAAAAGTTTCATGATACAGAATATAGATGTCAGTGGTTTTGTAAATAAACAAAAATCTTACATCAGTGACAACGTCATTTTCCAACTGTCGAGAAAAATTCGAACAATTTGTAAAATCGCGTGATTTACATGATATACCTACTCTACACTCGCATTTACATGCATATTTCTGATTTCATACATCGATTAAGTTATTTTTTTGTATTAAAAATAATATTTATTTAACAAAATTCTAAAAACTGTTAACTAATTTACATAATATTTAATATCCTGTTATCGTTAGAGAATCTTTAACATGCACGCATACATGTATAAATGTATAATGTATATACTATGCTGATTAGTGATTACTGATGCTCATAAAAATGTGTTAGTTATATAGGTATTAACTCAACTCTGGCAATATAATATAATTTGCTTTAATTAGAGCCTCGAAATCGTCGGAGGGTTCATAATATAATTATAATAATGTAAAAAAATGTGATTAGATTAAATTACGTTTTTAGTTAATTCAATTTTTAGATTTATAAGGTGTGACACCATAGATTGGAATTATAATTACTTATTGAGTTGTATGCGTTATTTTATTGAGATAACCTATATTTGTAAAAAAAAAATGGCTGGTCGACTAAAAAAAAAAATACAGATAAACCATAAATAGCATAGCCAATATGTATTATGATTTTTTGTTACCAAATGAAACATTGCCACAATATTCAATATTGTTTTGTATAAACTATAGTTTGTTTAAAACGTGATTTAATTTCATCTTCTTATTTAATAAAATCACCCATATAATTCGATATTCTTTTTTAATTAATAATTAGGTACTTTTGTAATTCATATTTTAAAATATTATATTATGAAGAAATAAAATTGTAAAATATGGATTTTACTTTTTAGAGATGCCTACCTATAATACATGTCAGGGGCGTAATTTTAGATGTTTCAGGGTTGATATTCATAAACCTAAAGTCTAAAATTGATCATGATTGTATTTTGGCCTGACTATGCTTTTTCTGCGGCAGTCAAAAATAATTTTTTTTTTAATAGTATAATCAGCAACCATTACTACGTGATTCTATTATTAATGTATTACTAAATTATTTAAATGCGAAATATAAAAGTGTTAGGTTTATATTAAATACTTTATTCAGGATTTCAGGATTTGTTCTATATACACTATTTATATGTGCTTATAATGTAATTTAGACCTAACCCATATATAAAAGTTCTCTCAGTGGAGCTCAGTATTTAAAAAAAAAATACAATGTTTTTTTGGTAGAATCATGTCTATAATTAATATTTCAATAATTTATGTAGGTACCTATAATTAACTTAGTATTATTAAGTAGGTATACAATATTCATAATATAATATAAGACTATTACATGGAAAATATAAAGTTTTAATTTTGGAGCATTGAGAGAAAATTTTTTTTTGTTATAACTATGGGTGGGTAAAATATTTATATATACCTACACAATATTATATGTGGTTGAAATTTTTTTTCGGTTTTCGCCTAGTGGATATAATATGTGATATTTATAGTTTAGCGCTGCGTTGACAGACAGAATAAACTACAACTTTATTCATCGTGTGTGGAAATTGTGTTTAGAGTTAAACGAATAATTTATTGCTCACTTTAAAGATTTTGAAATAGCCATTTTTTATAAATATTCATATAAACAAAAAACCTTTAATGAGGACTCCTCGGGTCCTACAAATATTAACACCAAGCGCGCATATGTTAACGAGAGCTGCTTGTTAACGATTTATTAAGCTCCGATTTGGGTCAACTGGGGTAGGCAAGTATATATAAAACCGCATTTATTCATCATCAAATACGAAGGCAGTAATTTATTGGTTTTTGAATAATTAAGGTACCTCGGGGCAAACTTTAAAGACACGAATTTATTATATTAATTAACGTGTTTTCCTCCGTTTGCGTGACTTCTGTTTTCATTTTTGTTTTTTTTTTACTTTTGCAATGAGTTTCCGCATACTTTGATACGGCGGCGAGGAAAACTCGTTTCCATTTCTTCACCATTGTAATTTTTCTAGCGGTAAAACGAGTAATTAAAAAAAAAAATTAAACAACCGGCGAACGCACAAACCATATTATGTACCTATTATACAACAAAACACACTGCATTTCATCCACCGTGGAATTAATTTTAATGAGTGTTTTAACACGCGTAATATACTACACTCAAAACTGAAATATGTATTACCTATATCATAACACAAAACGGTCTGAAGGGGAAAATAATATGTATTTTGAAATCCTTACGGATAATGTTCACCGCATATAATAGGCATATAAAGAGATAAACAAAATGCTTAGACATATATAACCAATATTATGTGCACATTATATATGAGTATATATGTACCACATATGTTCAACCGATCGACAAATATAAATTGTTAAAGAATTAACAAATCATGATAGTTAACGATAGTACCTACATTTATTTTCGTGTATTACGCATTACTTCGGCCTTTGAGTTACTGAAATCAGAGCGTGTATGCATTGTCCGGTGATAAAATATTATCATCTTTGTCAATGATATGGTCGGTAATTACAGTAAGACTTAAGTCCCGCTATACCTATAAGGTCCACACAGTAAGAGACTTGGCTATACCGGTATAGGTATATCGACACCACTATATTTATAATTTTAGAGTTTGGAAAACGTTTTTTTGCCACACTGTCCAAAACCTCGGAATCGCCCGACTTCGGCCAAACCGCACGGCGTCATAACTTCTGTATTTCGAAACACTTTTTTATTACTGTACACTTTTTTAGGGTTAATTTTTTTGAACATTTTGATGTGCCAAGTTCAAATTTTGATTGACTAGTTTCTAATTAGTTGTTGAAACTGTAACGTGGTCGGGGATGACCCGTTAAATATAAGATATTCAGGAGAGAAATTAATTCTTTTGAATATATTTTTACCGTAGCTCGGGAGCACGAATGGTATTAGGATCTTAATATTACAAATAAATAACGATTGATCTAAATTATTATTAATACAAACAAATTATTTATTATAACTTACAATATTTACGAACAAAGTTACCAAAAATGTAGGATTGTACGGAGTTCAGGTGCACGTGATGGACTGCCATTCTCTTACATAGGGATATTGGCCGGAGCCTTACAATCATAAAATATGTATGTGTCACCTAAACCGGAGGGGCTTAATATATTATTATAGTCAGCGCATAATATGCCTAATGTGCATATTATGATGCTTATAAAATAAACGTAGGTAATGATGTAACATACGTTACAGAACGTTTATACTAAGGACAAATTATAGTTCTTAAAAATGGTTTTATAAAAATAGTTGTAATACTGGATCTAGTATATATTTTGTTATACTTGGACAATTTTTACAAATTATACAAATTAATATTAATTACTAACATTTCCAAATCACCATATCCCCTATGTCCATATAAGTCATAACCCATTATCATGTAGCTATTATTCTTAGTAGTTAGTACACAAAGTTGAATAACTCAAGAACTAGTGGTTCGATTTTTGATTTTGATACGTCTATATTTTCAGAAAAATTATCCAGTTAATAGTTTACAGTATAAAATGGGTCTGTCGTTTGAAAAACAAATGTTTGTATCTTCAAGCAGTACAAAATATCTCAAGAATTTTAAAATATGATCTTAAT
The DNA here is from genome assembly GCA_949089665.1 of Macrosiphum euphorbiae. Lineage (NCBI taxonomy): Eukaryota > Metazoa > Arthropoda > Insecta > Hemiptera > Aphididae > Macrosiphum > Macrosiphum euphorbiae. Next base: position 12,406,581 of record CARXXK010000003.1, on the reverse strand, counting down.
AAGTTTATTTTAAACATCTAAAAATCAGATTTTAAATAACAGCATTACTGAAGAAGAAAAAGGAAGTTAGCATGTTTGGTGAATCACCCTGTATAATATTCTTGTTTTAAACTTGATCCGAGTAAACTTTTTGTTTATTACACACAAATGCGTGCCACGTGCCCATATGTAGGTACATATGAAATATGACGCTATAACAATGTAGGTAAACAGTTTTTGCCGGCTTTATCTTATATGACAAGTTCGCAGAAATCTGATTAAAGTCCTACGCAGTGAGATGTCAAATAAGGTTTGGAAGACTAAAAAAATGCACTCGGATCACAATGTGCAATAATATTAAATATTAATAATTAATATTTAATACTAGTCACGGAACTGCTTTACAATAGTTTACAATTATATTAATATTGTAATAATACTATTATGTTGTTTATTATACGCGTCCATAGTAGTCGGATTATCCCATGTATAATATATAATAAAATATAATTTTTTTATCGGCCGACTCGAGGCGTTTGATGAAGTGGCACGCTGGCACATCTCAATTGCGCCGACCGAAAAACGAAAACAAAATGTCTACGTTTCTATTAAATATTGTGTTGCCGTCGATGATAATGACTCCGAGTTTTTATTAAGGGGTAATTGTTTAAGGGGCACTATTTAGGCAATTTCTAATCTTGTCATAGGCGCTGGGATCTATGTGTTAGTTGTAAATGATTATTAGTGTGAGTGAAATTAAATGAGGGTATCCTCCTCGTACGCGCCTGCACATGTCAATAACTCGATAACCATATCAATTTCACTACACGAATTTTACAAAAACATACATTTGTTTTGACAAAATTAAAGTTAGTTAACGTTGTTTGATTTTGATTCTGAAAAAATATTTGAATTCAGCAGTAAAATGTCTGTAGATTTTCTGTTTTTAATTTTAATTATGATTCGAAAAAGTTCATATTTTCAAGTTTTCAATTACAGTTAACCATAATATAAAATTTAGATTTTACAAAGTGCTTTGTAGGATCTATAGACAATTTTATGGTGAGTTCAAATTTTTTTTTCAGAATCAAAATTGGACAACGTTAACCAACTTTAATTTTGTCAATACTTTAGGTCTTTTCAGCTAAAATTGACAGCAGTAGCGAGGCCCCTTAATGGTGCGCGTAGTTTTGATGATTTCTGATATAGTGATCAGATCGAGAAGGAGAGCAAAATGCCCATTTTTCTTGAACCTATTGAAAATCGTGGCAAAGCAGCAACAGTCGACTATACCTACGATCTTGTGCGACGATGACATGCACGATATATCTGTATAACATTTCCACCTCGACCTGCTAGTTTCTGCTCGCACACTACACATAGGTACCTAGGTAATGTTACCGCGGAGTGTCTACAATAACGAGAAACGAGTATAACGACTATTATAGGCAGAAACGTGATTTGGTATAATAAATTACACAGCGCACGCGCATTGAGAAGGCCACGATGTGGCTGTTATAAAATACGGGACCGTAGGGTATTTTCTCCACGCTAAACTTTGCTACCTCAACCGCGTGTCTCGCACACGACTGCGGACTGCCGTTTCCAGCGACCGCGAGGGGGATCGTCGTCCTCCTCACTTTCGATTTAACCACTCCGACCCCTTCAGTCGATTTCCTTCGAACAACGAGCCAACAAACAAATCGATCAATACGCTTATAGTATATATGTATATAAACTGCACGCACCAGAAACAGCAGCAGCAGCAGCAACAATTTTACGTACTTACTGCACGTATGGAGACCCGCACGTCCGCGAATCGTCCGACGCTCGAGGCTTTATTTTTCCAGGTCGCAAAAAAAAACAATCATAAAAGTAAAAGCATCTATTATTGAATCTACCCGACCGTATACCACACTTCCGTGTAAATACATATACCTATATTATACTCCTGATGAATTCCGTTGAGATGTTTAGTCAATACATATTATATAAATATACTGCTTCGTTTTATTTCCTCTATATATATATTAATTCATCACACGCAAACTGTGCACAGAATATTATGCCAACCATTCCACATTGGCCGTCAGTGGTCGGCTACTGCGGTGCTCGCGTATGTACAGTTTTACAATATATTCTCCTTTGCGAAACTTTTTTGCCCTTGTCGTAAAACTTTTGATTTTGACCGCACGTCTCTCTTCTAAATATAGTACATCACACTAATATATACTACCTATTCTAGTCATCGAAGAAAAACTAATCTGACCCCCGACCATAATTGTAATAATAGTAGCTGATATCCACAAAGATACGCATAAGTGTATGCTACGGAGTGGTGAGATGGAGCCAAGGCAGCCCGAAAGACGGTTTATTGCCTGGTTAAAATTATATTACAAGTATTTTACAGAAACTTACTAATGAATATTATGCCGGTAACTCAAATTATCGAAGACTCCATTTTCACTTAACTCTCCAACGGGATTGACTGCAATGCATTTATAGAGACTGCATTGAAAGCAACTCGGTAAAAGTAAATTGGATAAAAAATATTTCGGGGCTGGGAGAGATTGCGTTCGTATATCACATTATTAAGTATTCAATTTTGTATATATATTTATACGTTTATGTCAATTTATCATATAATAGTATAAGTTATAAATTATAATAATGGAATACTTGAGTTGGGCGTGTCTTCACGCATGGTTTACTAAAATAATATTTTACTTGTGAGAGGGTCGAAGATCGAAAATTCGGTATTTTATCGTATTGTATTCTTATTGTTATTACGAAAACATTTTGAGTTTTCACCCTCAATATATTTCACTGTATATAGGTTTGTCCCTCCCGAAAAAGTTACCCTGATCGCTCAGTGGTTGGGGATGATTTCGGCACGTTCTCTGTAAACAGGGAAATTAATTACACGACCCCATCCGTGTTTTGTATCAAATGAAAATGGGTGGGTATTTTAACCAGTCATGTGGAATCCGTGGTCCCTGGAGTCCGGGCTGGAGAAAAACATAGACGGATTATACCTGTGTAAAAATGTATGTTAGCTCCTTTGAAATCGTGTTGTATTTTATTTATTTATTTATCAATTTGGGAAAATTTGGTAAGGACCCTTTAGTAAGTAGGGAATACAGTAATTATGTATAAATACAAGTTTCACTTAAACAATAGTTACTTAATTTAATATATTATAATTTATAATATTAGTATTTCATCTATGAATAACCGTTTTCATTAATACATTTATTCAAACTTTATTATGATTTTAAATAACTATCACTTGGAGGTTTAATTATTGAAAATATTTTAGAGTCGTCAGCAAATAAAAAAAATGTAAACCAAGCTATTTAAAATAAAATGTAGACTATAATTAAATAATATCAGGAGGCTTATGTCAGAACCTTATACTGTGCACCAGAATTAACTATAAAACTAATTAAAACTTAATATAAGACTTTCACCGTTTATGTAAGAGAACTTAAACACGACTTTATCCAATTCAAGAAATAGTCATGGATACTAAATGAAGTTAATTTATTTAAAAGCTGGTTATGATAAAGGCATTTTATCAAACGATCTTTGAAAGTCAGTATAAATATAATCTAATTGGACATGATTAGGGGAAGAAACTTTATGCTCTAAAAAACCTTTAAGAAATTGACATTTTAGGTCTGAATCCACATAATTAACTGAATAGTAAATAATACAACATTTAAATTAAAACGAATCGCCAACAAAATGTTTATTCATTATTATTACTGTTAAATTTGATATATTATGTTGACGTACAATGACAATTTTACGACTGTGTAAGGTAAATAAAACTAAGAAAAAGTAAACGGTAAGAAAACCCTCTTTTTTGTAATTAACAATCGCGTTATCCTAATTATTATTTCGCCTATTCGTGTACCTAAGTGTGTGGGACTCGTGGGTCTTAGATTCCAGTTTGTATAATCTATAGGACAATATTGCATGATAATTTTCCCTCCCCCGAGAGTGGTGGTTTAAAGGAAACTGAGAAATAGAAGATTGTATTTGTAAATAGTTGTATACTACGCATTATAACCATACCAAATAATAATATCGAAAAATGAGTCACATTGCGATATTCAGTGATCCCACCCTTCAACCTACACGAATATAATATATACCAGTATAGCGTAAATACCACACGAGATAACTTGGACGATAAAACTCGAAGCAAAATAATATTTTGGTATGTATAGCTTGCACAATATAAAGGTATGTCCTTCGGAGAAATTCACCCCGGAAAATGTAGCGCACTGTGGAGTATAATTCATATTATGTACCTACCTACCTAAATAAATACCTAAACGGTTTTTGGACGATAATTTTAACGGAATGCGTAGGCTAAAAGAGAGACGGACCGAAGCTATAAGATAATAAACTCTAAATAAATATTTGAACACAAAGATACACATCGGGACGATGAGATTATAATATAATGAGAGCGTGCAGACATAAAAACGAATAATTTATTTAATAATAATTTTTAAATAATATTCGGAAATAATCGCAGATGGTCGAAGAGCTAAGTATAATTACACTGTAACCTAATAATATTTACCATCCCATTAGTAGAGTTCGGTTTAAAATTATACCGTTTTGTTGTCTTGCTGCAAGTTCAGAGCTCTCTATATATTATGAACGATATCGATCTCGTGACACATCGTATAAAAGAGAAAAAGTATAATATTTATTGGTTCCCTATACGTAACTTAGTGAAACATTCGATAACATAAAAGAAAAGTGTTTTATTTTTTTCGGAAAACTCGTTAGTGAAATGATATTATCAAAAATGGTAAAAATTGGTAAAATTGGTTTAATATTTGTTTACCTAGACCTTTGCTGTAGACTGATTATTTTATTTGAACGTTTTGTTCGTTTGTACAGAGCTCCTTTTCAAAATTAGTTTCGTAGTTTATTAAGACCCGGAAAAAGTTCTTCTAATATATAAACACTATATTAATATAAGTACGGATAAAGTTGTTAGTCAAACATATTTTGTCAAAAACCGAAGACTATTTGCATTTTTTATTATCACACATTGAAAAGGCAACATTTTGTGTTTCTAACAAAAGTAACAAAATAAATTGCTAGATGACGAATTATTGCACAGTGGAAACTCAATGATATTCAATTTCAATGTTTTTGTCATACTTTTCTAATACAAAACCTACATAATACACATTAAATTATGTTTAAATGTTTTACTTTTTTGGTGCACTAACTAATTTACTATTAAACTAACAACGATTTTATGAACTTTAGCGTTATGTTTCCGTCCACATGAGATAACAATTTACCCTTTTTGGAAGTATTAAAGGAATGATATTATTTAATTGCCAAATCAAAACTCACACAAAACTTTACATTGCACACAGTACACACAAACTCCACAACAATTTCCACGTATATCATTTCATATTTCTAACACTCACTAGTTCACTACTCAACATAATCATATTGTATGGGTTTTTAATTAGGTACTCATTTAATTACATTAATTGTGACAATTTATTAGTTTATTTGTAACCGGTTGGTAATAAATTAGATAATATTTGATAATCATTGATAAAAGTAGTTACCGAATTTTTCAATACTAGGTATTTAGAATATAGATAGCACACAATAATTATATTAATGTACATACCTAAGAACTAATAATTATCTAAACTATTTAAAGTTTATACATCCATCTTATCAGGAGACTAAAAATAATTAACTAAAATATTTTATATTATTACTTGTGCCGTTTTTGTCTAAAATGATTCAATATCTTTCGCATACCTACTGCATTTCTAACCATATTAGTTATCAAACTATAGAATAAAAATGTGCCATCACCCACGCCTCATTTACTTCTGTCTTCGACTTTGTCTTTACCTATAGCCTATGTCATTGCATGGGTTTTCTATTACCTAATTGACAATAATACTATTATGTGTTGCTTGAAACAAATAATACCAAATAAAAAAGTCACTCTGCTGTACAGTAGGTTACAAGGGAGTTACTGTATAATGGATGGTATTAATTTTGAATTACTTATCTATGGTCTTAAAAAAAAAATTTTACCTATAATAAATTCCAAATTAATCATATCACAATAGCCATTAGGTACTTCTAACTTGTTATACATCAACAACAAACCGGGACACCATAATATATATATATATATATATATAAATAAATGACTATAAAAATAAACTGTGCTTATGTATTTTTTAGATTTTTTGGTAACAGAACAAACTACTTACGCGGAATCTTGTTTTAAATTTTCAATATTTAGATATAAAAGTTAATATTTTTCAACTGATATTGTAATAATATATCAGGAGCCTTGTATTAATTTTTTACACTTATTAGCCGAACAGATAAAACTTTATTGATATTCATAGAAAAAAAAATGAAAAAATTGAAATATGAAATTGTCCGTAAACAGCTCAAAATAAGTCAAAATATTTTGAAAATTTTATCAAGTATAAAAATTGATAAAATAAACATTCAGTGAAATGTTAATGTATCTACAGTTATACGTTTTTAAATTACAACAAAATAAGAAAATCGCTATATAAGAAATCGAGTGAATATCCAATGTTGTAAAAATTTGAATTTCAAACGCTCATAAAAATTTAATTTGAATTTCTAATAGACATTTTTTTTTTTAATAAAGGTAGATAATCTTATAAGGAATCTTGTATTACATTTTAAAATCTTAGATTTAAAAAAAAAATTTAACGAATTCTTAATTCAAAATAATTTACTAATTTTAGTGATTTTTCCATATTTTGTCATTTTTTGAACTTTAAATGATTATAAAAAAAAACTGTGACTAAGGATTTTTAATATTTTTTATTTGCTTTTGAAACAATATACTAGGAGCCCTCTATTAAATTTTCAAGCTTTTTTAACCAACAAATAATATTTTATTGATATTTAAAGAATGGAGTGGTAACAATAGTTACAATATAATATTATAATACCTATACTGACTAGTGACTATATTTCCGAAACCTAACGCCGTCGATCGGAAAAATCTTCCTCTAATGGCTCTACGGGACTATACTGCATACTATACATATATTATTATTTACCTAAATATGTTTTTGAGCTGGATACAAGGTTTTTTTGTAAGGTTATCGTTGTCATATTATTACTTATTAACAAAAACATATTTAGATTTTCCATGTAGAGAAAAAATATTGAATAGCGTGCTTTATACTTTATATAGTGTAAATATTAGTGATGGGCAAGTGGGCAACAATATCGATAATTCAATATGATGTCGATATTGTCTTATATATCGGGAACTAGTTTTTCTTATTTAAATAGGTAATATTTAAAATGTGTGCTTTCGATATTTTCTATATGATATCGATATCGTAAAACTTACGATAACACGATAGAATATCAGAAAAATCGGAACGATATCGACATAGGCGTAGTTAGGGGGTGCTTGGGGGGCTTAGCCCCCTCCCCCGGTTTGAATAATATCCCCCACAAGTCGTTACATGTCTGCCCCTGGAAGTTCTAAAGCCCCCCCCCCCCCAAAAATTGACCACCCTACGCCTATGGATATCGATACACAAAAGTATATCGTTGTCCATCGTTGCCCATAACAAATGATCTTTGCTATTAATACAGTCGGGAAAATCGATGGCAGCGGGATTGAGTGGTTTTCTCCAAAGACCGTAGTGCAGTTATTATTGGCCCTTTTCGCCTTATTTCTTTTCCATCCAAACACACTTATATTGTGTCTATATCGAGCGAGATGCTCGTCATAGTATATAAATCATCGGGAATAGTGTTTGTGTGTGTGTTTTTTTTTATTATTATTCTTTCGTTTTTGTCTCCTACGAAAAAACTGCTTTTTCTGCTCTGTACAATATACTCGTATATAATATTGTTATGTATATATATATATATAATAAAGTCTTATCGTAATTCTACCACGTCGCGAGTAAGTTGTCGGCCACGGGTGTCACCCCTATAAATAAACGACATAGAAACACCCGCTGCAGTTGAACGACGTGCACTTGAGCATAAATCCGCTGCAGTGACGAGGGCGAGTTCATAGTTATAATATTATATTTTTCTTACGATGTCAGGAATTTTTCGTGCCAAAATTGATTAATTTTTTTTCCCTTATGATATTAGGTACTAGGTACCGTTTTAATATCGGCAATATACTACTTAATTACGTAATAGTAGGTGATATTGAGTAAGTCCTAGTCATCATAATATCGTCATAAATGATTTACGAAATTGAACAACCTTAAGTTTTATTGCAATAGTCGAATGATGATAATAATAATAATTTTTACCCAGTTACGTCACACAATGGCTAAGATAAGTTGGGCATGGGTTTAATGTGACATTAATATTTTTCTAAATTATGTAAACATTGCTTTACCAGCACAAAATTAATTTCATAGATCAAAGAATCCAAAATGAAAAAAAAATTCAGTTTTTTAAGCTTTTAAGATTTATTTTGCAGTTTTTCAAATAATATATTACATGGATATTTTACATTACTAGCTGTCTTACATACATATTCGCACAATCGGTCTCCACTCTGTTACGCCTATATACAAAGGAATATCTAATAATTAAAATTACCTAGGTACCTAATCTACAAGTATTTTATACTTCAAATTATACAGTAATTTGCTATTAACAATTTATAATTTAACAAACAAAAAGGTTTAATCGAATACACGTGTTTTTTTAATTTTTAAGACTTTTAAGGCATTCATCGTACTTTTTAGATAATTTAAATCCGTACACTATAATAATAAGAAACGATTCTATAATAAGTACCCCCCAAAATCTCAGAATGAAAACATTTATTTTTTTTAATTGTCATTTCATGCATATTATATAGCAATATTTTGTCGGTTTTATAATAATCACGAGTTATTAAAATGAAAGATAAATACATGGGTAATATAATATATTATATTCTTGAGTTTCCATAAGTGTATAATTCGTTTCACAAATTCGGAATTACGCATTGTTACATACTTACATGGTTACATTGTTATTACGATTAAAATACATTTTTTGTAGAAAATATGTTTATTTATTATACAAATGACCAGTTATCCAATAAAAGGAACGTTCTATATTTTATAATGATTGGTAGTTGGTTGAAAGTATATGGTTCGATAAACGAGCAAATCAAAACTCGAACTACAGTACATAAAAACCTACAGTTACACTATTCAATCTAAATACGAGTGTTTAAAATCCTTAGATTGAACATTTGAACCCATTTTGCGTATAGGTATGGGTACCAAAATCTTGGTGGGATTTCATATGATTATTACAAGCAAAGGATACAGTATAGGTACTATTTAGAATGAGCTTAGAAGGTACACCGAACGGCAACAAACTGCTACGTATGATAATACGTTTTATTATTTTCATACTTTTTACTCGTATGCAAACTTACTGGACCTCGACAGCTATAAACTATCGATAACTGATTGCACTTTAGCGTCGAATAAGTAATTTATATTCAATAATATAGCCTATGATTACACAACACATAACTATAGGTAGGTAGACATTTTAATCAATTCAATTATTCATAAAAAAAGATTTTTACATGTAAAATCGTATTAATTACTCAGTACGCACAGCGGTTCTAATATGATATTAATTAAAATTTACAAACATTATGATTGGGTTTCGGTATTTAATTTTTATTCCAGTAACTGTTTATTATATTAAAAAAAAAATGTATAAAATTAAGTGGAAATCCCAGGTCATTTTATTGTATGTACCAGGAGTACAAAATGTAATAATACCATTAAATGGCAAACTGAAATGGAATGCGCGTATATATGAGCATTTTTACTCGCTTATGACAATTAAACGATCGTGACACACAGTGGCTCGGGAAAAAATTAATTAAAATTCGGTAGAAGAAGGTAAAAAAAAAATTTTACCAGCTATCTGTCTGTTGCAGTGTTCGTGATGTATTTATAGTATATATACGTGATGTGTGTAATAATAAATATTCATTTATATGTGCTTGCGTACCAAACAAACGTAAATTTTTTTCTGAAAAGTCATCCATTAGAATCGTTGTCGGATTAATTTCCGGTTCTGGTTTGTGTTATAATACATTCCTTGGCTGAGTGGTACAAATTTGAAAATATTAATACATTATCAGTGTTCAAATTTAAAAAAACAAAATACATTTTTTTTTAGATTTATTTGTTCGGAATAAGCCTGCAGTTATTAAGTCGAGTGCAAATTCGACGAATCACAACTCATATTCCGTTACGACTTATATTATGTCATCTTGAGTCTTTTCCCATATCTATTTCATTCATGACATTCATCAAACAGAGTACTTTTAACTATATCTATATACCCTATAGTTTGTATATATGGTTATTGAAGAATGAACCTTCGGCTCTGTATTCGGCTTATAGAAATGTTTTTGTTATTGCTACTTCGGTGAGGTGGGTGAAAATGCGATTTCCAGGTTATGTAAATGCATTTTTCTACAAAGCAAATATTATGTCAATGGTATTTTTTTAAGAACTTCTTTACACCTACTGTTTATATATATTACTTAAGAGGACGTCACACCCCCATGTGTTGTGTCGGCCTTGGTACGACATAACGTACTCTTTATAGACAAAACGCGTTTACGAAGTCTGAGTAGAACTCTCTCAATTTTGGTGTTTGAATAAAAACACCTATTACAAAAATCAAAATATTAAAATATTTTGGAGGGCAAGACGTTGAGTTTATATTAAAAATGTAAATTTTGAAAAGTTAAGGGTATTTTCAAAATGTTGACATTCCTGCTATTTCTAAACGATATAATGAACGTTGTATAATGTAAAAAAACACAACGACATTCCCTCAGAAATATTGTCACAATTCAATTTTATAATAGGTATTTTTACTCTAGAACCAAAATTCAGCGATTTATACTCAGACTGCGTAAACGGGTTTTGTCTATATCGTTCGTTGGTAAGATAGATACAACACATAAGGGTGTGACGTCCTCTTAATAATTAATAACTGAGTCAACATGAAAACAAAAGAAGTGCTGATACTCGAATTAGTTCGACCATTAGAACAGGAGTGTTTTAAAATATTAATAAAACGTTCTAATCGAAAACGATTTAGAATGGAGCTCAATATATCTAAAAATGGATAAGATTAGTGTATGAAAACACATTAAAACTTGAGAATTCCATTTGTGTTCAATTTATAATATGGAACACAGCACTTTCTAAGTTTTTACTGTTCCAGAAAGTATTTCTACAAAAAACACACTTTACAATAATAGAACAATTTATTCTTCGTCGCAACTCGGAGTCTATAATCGCAATCTTTTAATCTTTAAGACATTCGAATATTTTTAGTCTCAAATAAAATGTATCAAGCTGGCTTATGAAAATACTGATTTTAAATAGGAATCGTGACAAAAAGTCGTTAAAAGTATATCATAGCTATAAATAAAATATAGCGATTAACAGTATTCCACTCGTTGAAATAAATATATAAACAAAGTCTCTGTATACGAAACCAGAAATAATATAGAAAATGACGATTTGTATACCCACTTTTTGAACCCTCAATCACTGAGCGGGGGCTTACCATCGGTTATAAAGTGTATATGTTATATGTGGGTAGCTAATATTATGTGTGATGTATGTTATATAATTTACAAATTATTTTACCTGCATGCTCGTGTATAGTCCATGTAATAATGTACAACGCTATCATGAATAATGCATCGATAGTATTAGTATCAATTTCAATTGTTGAGCTTGCACCAAGTAACGTATAGTGTAATGCATCGTGATGCTGCGGATGATGGAATAAATTAAAAATGATATATACATACATGTACTCTGTATACGATACGAAAATACACACGCACATCACAAGTGCATTATGATGATCGACCGCTACCGTGTTACCGGGGTTATAGTGAGAGGGTTTATTTATAATAATATGACTTGTTGTCCATTATTTAATCATCACCCGCCGCCGCCGCCACTGCAGGTATAATATAATAATAATATTATAGACAGCTACGTGCCACGACGGAGAATCGACGGCCGTCTAGTGCGTTAGTCTAGTGCGTTATACTCTTACACTGCTCCTCCTCTTCACCGCAGCCGGTGCAGCACCGATGTAGAAGTGAAGTCTCCGACGCAGTAAGAGAGAGAACTCTCGACGAGCGTGTAATTTGTAATGTACGCCTTAACACGGACAAAAAAAAAAAAAAGGAACCGGCCGGTACCTAATTTATTAACATATAGTCTCCTCCATATACGTATACATAATACTTATATACTGTTAGACACACGTTAAACACACACACACACACTCAAGACAGATATGAGCTGCCCTCTCGTATACGACTCTGACGGCATAAATCTTATTTTCCATTACGCGTAGAACGGGCGTGGACCTTTTATTTCTGTCTCCCTCTCACTCACTCTATTTCTCTCTCTCTCCGCCACGGTCCTATAACCATCTCTGCCATATAATATATTACATATTATTATCCCACCCGCCTGCCCCCACCGACGCACACTAGCAAACCCTTATAATATATATTATACATACATATATATATATATATATTATATACGTTTTATAATATCGCTTTCGTACGATCGATAACGTATACGATATTATATATTTATATATTGTATTCTTCCCGGGGCAGCTAGGACGATTCATTCGGACCCTGGTTCTAAATCTTCGACTACCGCGCACAACGTTCACCGACCGACCGTAACCGGTTTCGAGTCTCCAAAAGTCGTCTGCGGGTTATAAATTGTAACGATATTATTCCCTCTTCGGGTCACAGCGACACGACGTCGTGTCTTGTACAACAATGGCATAATAGGTAACAATAAAAGTATATCGTACGCGTCATATTATACCATCTTTGTATATAGGTATAGTCTAATTTTATATAGGTACCTTATTATGACCTATTACGACTAGCTCCGTAGCAGACCCGTAATGTATATACCTGGGTATAATATTATTCATTTTTACGTTACCATCACGAAGTGTTCCAGTCCAAAATGATACCTACGTATTATTTCAAATACTATAATTGCTAGTTCTTAATTCCGCATGAACCTATAATAATTTGCTTTACACTGACTTCTAACGCAACTTCCAATAAAACACACACACACAAGAAATTATCCATAAACTTCTCTCAGCGTTCGAAAAAACGTTAGCTTATGCTCGAACTACATGAACAACATTTGTCAAATTAAAATTCATCATAATAATCACAGGGTAGTAGCCAAGAGGACACTGAAACAAACGTGAACTATACTCTGTCTCAAAGTAGAATACACCGGTTTCGCGCATCGCGACTGACGGCCGCGGAAGCTCGTTGCCCGATTTTCCCCCACTATGAGACGAAATCGACAGCCGACGTAAACCGAATAGTCGACAACTTCCGACGGCAATACGAAAGCGGTAGCATACACCGAGTACAAATAATAAATCGGCCGCCCGGTGTCTTCTACTTTGAGACAGAGTATATAGAGTATGGACATACTTTAATAGAAAAAAGAGAAAAAACAATGACGTACCTACACTTAAGTTATCCAATAACCTGCAGTATAAAATGGATTTGCTGTGAATCGGATATTTTATAGCACAATATGGACTATATATTATTATTTGAATATTACAAATTTTATTTGAACTACATTATATATTATTATGAAAAATATATTTTAAATATTATACATTGTATTTCAATAGATTAGAATTTTAGCTATAAGTAATAGTGAGATTTAAAAATATAAGAATAACAGATTTATTATTATTGCACGATTATAAAATAATTATTACGAGTAGCTTAATTGATTTCACTAAATGCTAGATGTCACATCATGACACAAAATATTTGTGTCACACATATTATATTATGTTATATCATTTAATACGTCATAATAATTAATAATATATGGAGTATCTCAGCATGTGGACAATAATAATACTATGTTATAATATAATATGACTTATGAGACATTGAGACGTGCTCTTCATTCTTTCACACACACGTTACAGGAATCAGTTTTGATGAAACGCATGTTAAAATTTGCACCACGTTGGTAGAACGAAAATTACAAAAAATTACTAGGATCAAGGCCTGGTATTTGTGTATGTATATGTCATAATATGTAGGGTATTATATATAACAGTTATATAATTGGCTTTAATATTCCCTTGACCAATTGTGATAGTTCATAGACAACAAAAAAAAATTCTAAATAGGCTTAGAAAAAAATTACACCCTTGGATAACACACAGACCCCTATAATAAGTAGAGCGGAACCAGCTGACGTCCGCGGACCTATGTCCGTTAGAACAGTACAACCGATATTCAGGGAAGTCATCACTATACTATCAAACAAATTTAAAATTTAGATGCAGAGTCACAACTAAGTCATGGACGACGGACGTATTATCTAAAAGTGGAAATCTCAGACAACCTGTATGAAACTTAGTTTGGGACCGAGACCCTGATAACACCGTCGATAAACCAACAATCGGTATTAGTGACTTAAAAACATTAATAAAAATAAAAATATTCATAATATTATTTTAATATGTGGCCTTAGGCTAAGAATGAAAGTAGCTTAAATATCCATTCCTCGTTACTAGGCAGGTTTTTATTACTGCAGTTTCCAATACGCACGTTTCAACTTACAACGACACTAATTGAACTGGTTCCGATTTGATGCGAGACATGTATCTGATCATGTTCGTTTTGATTCAGTCTATACTTACTAATAATTATAGTTTATAATATTCTGCACTGATATCTGTTCAGAATAAAAAAATATTGATACACACTCGTACAGTGTATAATCTATAGAGATTGAATTCAATAAACAAAATTGCAAATTGAATAATAATTTGTTTAGACATTATAACTATAATTTATACGAAACAAATTGTAGGTATAAAACAATAATTATCATACATAATATTGTTGTGTAGGTACTTACTAAAACTAAATATTATAATAGATGTATTAACGAGACGCGTTTGCCGAAAAAACATACCAGACCGATGGTGTAATTCGCATATTATTAAGTTAATTAAAAACCTAAATGTACCTAGACGCGTGTTTTCACCTTGCAAATTTAATCATGGTGGTAAATAATAACAGACTAAATTTATTAGAGTATTTTTTTCATGTTTTTCTCAATAAACTATTTGTTCTCACCAAATTTCTCTTAATTATGAATAAATTACACTTGTAGATCTCACGAGTATATTATTCATAACACTGTAGCCATGTTATAGTTTATAAACATAATATAACCTGTTGCTACAATTTTTTTATTATTACCGAGAACCCGCGCAGTGTTCACATGATATTAAATAGGTACGTAGGTACAGACTTAATATTATGCATTTTGATAATCACGTTTCAAACCTCATTTGTTGGTAAGATGAAATAATACAATTTCATATCAAATTGCTTATCGAAATGTTTGTGTGAAAACTTTTTTCTTACCAAATTAATCACGAACCTGCACTGCATAAACCTGAATTTCAATCAAAACATCACATCACCGAATAACTTAGCTGACTCCATATTCTATAGCTAATTTCATTTCATTGGAGAACATTAAAAATCGACAGATCATTCCATCTGAATGTACCACTAATATATCTAGGAAAGATTAAAGTTGCCACTGACGATTTTTCAGTCAATTGTCAACGTCCTAATCCCTTTGTTTATTATTATTATTTGCTGTTTAGTATTGCGTTTGACTACAGGTATACCTAAGTAGCTTAAAACACCTATAGTATATACAGGGTGTCCCGTGAGGATTTACTCATTGCGATATCTCCTGAAATAATAGAGATATCGTAATTCTGTTTTTTTATTAAGACTCGCAGAGGTAATCACTACAAATAACTAATTTTTTATTTTTTTTTTATGTTTTGGTAAAAAAGTTAAAAAAATTATTTTTTTAATTAATTATTTAAAAAAATATTGAAGATTGCCATTTTGTAGAGTTCATTTTTCTGAAAATATTGACGTTTCAACATTTTAATTTCATTTATTTCCTGATTTTTAATAATTTTTTTAATTAATAAGTAAAACGGCAAAAAACCGGTTTTTGTCCGGGCGGCGAGTCTCCCTTTACGGCTAATAGGTAAATCCTCACGGGACACCCTGTATATTACAGTAAAACCTCTCTATAACGGAATCGCTTGGGACCAACAAATGTCTCTGTTATATAGATTTTTCCATTATAGGGAAACTAAAATATACGATATATAAAGGTTATTCGGGAAAGTTGTTATTTTTCATTCTAGAGAGATTTCCGTCTTATAGGTGTTCGCTACAAAGAAGTTTAACTGTATATAAAAACATATTATGTACAGGGGTATATACCCATAAGGAAGGGATGTGAGATCCCACAATGACTTTTTCTTAAAGATATTAAAAATAAAGTATTTTCTTTATGTATATTAATTACTCACATTATTTACTCAAAAATGGTTGCATATCATTTAAAAAAATCATCAAACATTGATTCCTTTGATGTATTGTATAGATATCCACTGACCACTATTCCTCTTGCAAACTCCTTTCGAGCACAGCGAAAGGGATGATATCAATCCGATAAATGGTATTTCATTTTTAATATCTAACGACTAATCATATTTATTGGCAAGCTGGGTTTTTGTTTTATTATTAATTATTATCAACATTCAACTCAATGACTTATAATCACGTGATAGTCGTAATTTAGTGTAGCGATTAGGTTAGGGGGAGATCACAAATCTGCAGCAAAAGTTATAGAATATCGCACTCGACACATGTACCTGTACATTAAATCAAATATCGTTTTTAATATGTGGAAGTATATTTGATACATTTTCTTTGAGAATTTTAATTATCAAATGCCATCTTACTTCAGAAATAGGTACCTACTTAAATAAACCGCGTTTATCGAAATACTAATACATTTTTATTGACTTTATGGAGTGTATATGGACAGTTATAGTGAACGACATTGGAACTTGAAAATATTCACCAAAACTAAATCATACTATTAAATCAAATAATGCTATTTATTTCTACAGAGACAGGTCAACAACACGATTTAACTCTGAGACTAATTTGATGGCGGCGACGGCGACACACATTCGCACGTGGCAAGCCAATATTCAAAAGACTTCGTGTAAGGACAATGGTGATAAAAAAAAAAAAACATCCTTTGTCACTATAATGTATAAAACCAACGACGGACTGGCAAAGTATATACTTTTTCAAACGACGCGATTTAGGTCAATTCGTTTTATGACCTTTTCATGGAATTTTTTTTTGACACGCCCGTACTGACTTTTAAGTAATGTTTACTTTATTTTAGGTTATCTATATATACATAGAAAGTAATGTATTTTTCTTTCTCTATGGACTCAAAATCTACTGGACAGTTTTCAATAAAAATTATATTGATAAATTCTTTGAGACTCGGTCACTCGGTGAGTGTTTATGGGTTATTATTTCAATAAAAATTTAAATAACAGATAATAGCTATTGTATTAGATTATAGTTGGGGCCACGAAAACTTGCAGATGATTCTAGCGCCTCCAGTGGCGTTTTTCCGGTAGGGCTATAGTAGTTTAGATAGCCTTGGGTACCGAAAAAACACGCCAATGGGTCACTATAGAATCATCCTCACATTTTCGTGGCCCGTACTATAATAGAGGTATGGTCGAGGTTTACAAAGTAAGCAAAATCCTCGACCGATGTTGACAAAAAAACCATTAAAAGTATTTCTTCCAGTACAACATAATGGAAACGATAAATAGATAGAAGTCGGCTTATACGTCTATTTCATGTTTGTTATTACATAGTAGTCCAGTTGTATACTTATAGGTATCTAAATAACGCATAATATGAAAATCTGCAGTTTTTGACCAGTTATAGCGCCAAATTTAACACACATATTATTTGGCTAGTCGTTATAGATTTTTTTTTTTTAATTCCATAACGTGCAACTATTTACACTGCTCTATACACTGTTTATTGCGATGCATTTAAATACGTTTGGAAACCGGGAGTTAAGCACGGTCGCAGAATGAGCTTTCCTAACCCGTTTATATATATGTATACACAATGAGCTGTCGCATAAAGTTGCCTCGTTGAACATAGTTTCATTATTACGTCGTAGAATTTTAAATGCTCGTGTTCCGTTTAACAATGCAACAGTTTCAGTACAACGTTGGCTTTAATATCGGACCGTATGTAATTTAATTTTACAGTCGACCTTGTGTGTAGATCACTTATTGAATCCAAATGTTTTTTTTTTTCAGATGATGCTGTTATCGACTTTATTGACGTACCTATCTTACGCACTCGTCTTACCGGGTGGACGAGAGTCGTCATCCGGGCGGGAAATGTGTTCCTCATTGTCGCGAGGGCGGAAGTACGCTTCCGGGACGAGGTGAGACCTGGATCCAGGGGTGGTCTATATTCTACGGTCGTCGCACACACGTGCCTATCTTTGAAAAAATCTGCTTGTGCAGTGCCACTACGCACCGTCGTCAAAGTTTCACCAAGACCGTACCCACTCAGCCAAAGTCACCCGACATCATCCTGACAGGCAATGTGTTTCTGGGGGATGTAATATTATTACCTATACAATATTATTTTATGTAGGTGCATATGTTGTATTATGTATAGTTATGTTCCATTCGGTAGATAATAATTTGTTTATAACAACACTTTTCCCGTCCACTATACAGTAATAATTGTCATATATCATTATTAATTATTATTACGTATTATAATAATATACTACAGTGTTATTTATTTCCACGAATAGATACATTTAAGTGCGTGTAAAAAGCGTCCTGCTTAACATTGTGATTTCTGGGCACTTAACCTCGGCGTTAAACGAGGCCTTATTCATAGTTTTTCACAGTGATTCCAACAGCATTTTCGTAACGTATCCGTATCATATAGATCAATAATCGTATACATACGACGCATCAACTACACGAGTAATCATACTTATTGTAAAGTTCGTCTTCTTTTACTAACGTATATCTTTCAGTTCTTCAATTATTATTTGATCGATTTCTCGACGTATTTTTTTCGTATAAAATAAAACGCCTATACTTACCATAAACAGCATAACAGTCGTAGATTACGATTGACCTAAAAAAAAAACCGTTTTTTTCACCTGAAGTTCCTGCGTGTGACGATAGCTGTATACATATTTATCGAAATAACTATAATGTATTTCTGAATAGCCGTATAGGTACTTATAAATTCAAGAGAATAGATAGCCGAGTTTTTAAATATACATTTTTATAAATACCTAATTTGATTATGTGTACGAACTTGAATTCCCTTGTAAATAATTATCTAAAAGATACAATACACATGAATAGTTTGTTGTTTGATCACGTAGGTATAATCACGTCCCCGTAGAGTGCACTCTTCGACATTTATTTTTTAGTACTTATTGTATAGGTTTATACTAAATAATAACAATTATTAGAATCAATCTATATTTTAGGAGAATATTATTGTTATTTGGAGTAATTTACTAGTAAAAATTAATAAATATTAGCCTACGATGTGATCATCACATACAATATATTATACTAGTTAAGTAGGACCTCATAATATTTATGATTTTCCTAATGACTATATTCACTGTTCACACGAAATACATAGATTTTTCTAGTGAACAACTAACTTTCGAATACAATATAATAAAGCCAATGACGAAATAGAATCATATATATGACTATATACACCTGCAGGGTCCAGGGGCTTTCAACATTTTTAGGCAACGAGCCACCTATTATTTTTTTTAGATCTCGTGGGCCTTATATAATAATTATATAGTATAATTATTATATAATAATGAGAAAAAACAAAAAAAAAGATTATCAATAATATCACTATAACATATGAATGAACATGCTATGCTTTAAATCCGTTCACTGTGACGGGACACAAGTGACATAGTGGGCCGAGGGTTTTAGACTCCTCACACACACGGTAAGTATAAAATGTATAATCGTCTAGTGTCTACTTCGCATCCTCGGCGACAAGCTCGTGGATTTTGTTCAAGTTGCATTTTCGACAGAGGACTCCGAAAATCGGCTCCCGCCCTGAAGTGTACGTACTTTAGGTATTATATTACAACAGTGTAACACTGCTGATGTTCTCGACAACACCCGTCGTGTAGTTGGTGTACCTATGTCGAATACGCGCAAAAACATTAATTGTATCGATGAAACCCCAAGTGAAAATATTTACCACTAGACGTCAACAGCAGTATAATATACTATAAGTCCTCATATAACTTCATAAATTGATAAATGTTATGTATTTTCCCACGACCCGGCGGCTTCCTGCGAGGGATTTTTTGTTCGTGTGTTAAGGTTTTTGTTCCGGTGACGGCGCACACTTCCGGGGCGCCTTTCTCAACTCGTTCCAGGGTACGGTGGTCGCGCGACCGGAGTGCACATCATGTACAATAAATGGTACAATCATAATATAATGTACAATTCATATATGAAGTAATGAACGCTCGCACCGTATACATGTGACAAAACTAAAAGTAAAAAAAAAAAAGGTACCAAAAACACTCTAAAACACACCGCCGCCGTACACAGTGTCATTGTGTTACATACCTATATGCAGTATGTTTGTGTGCACATAATATAATATAATGTAGGTTAAGATTCCGGAAATGCGTTAATAAACCGACGTCGGCGTCGTAATCGTCTCGACCAGCTGCAGCACTCGCGCGAATTCCATACTTAATTTCCGGGCCGGGTTTCTTTGTTTTCACACAACAGCTGTGTTTTCACCGTCGTAAATTACACACGTACATACACATACGGCGAGTCAGCTGTACCGAAAACATAAAAATGCATCAGCTGATGGTTTCGTGTGAGTGTGGGTTTGTGTGCCTGTGTGACGGCTCGTCTCTCTCTCTCTCTCTCTCTCCCCAGTGGTCTTTTCACAACAGCTGGATTTGACGAGCAGAAGAGTCGTTAAAAAAAATATAATATATAATAAATACAATTCTATATACACCTCCTCCGCGCGTAACCGACACGTTTTTATCGCCACTGTGTGTCCCACAGCAATAATAATATGTGTTGTATACATATATACATTGTACATCTATATAAAAGTAAATGTATGGACGAGCGTGTGCGCGTGTGAGTGTGTACACAATATTACAATATTTCCAAACCGACAGAAACCAGCGAAAGAGAACCCCGTAGAGGCTAATCGAAGTGTTTGACGTGTCGAACCATTATGGTTAGGCCTTATAGGGTGCTAGTGTTCACAAAAGGGGTTTTTTTTTTTTTGTAAATATTTTACTATCGCAGAGTCCCCTGCGAACCCCCCTTCCCACGAACCACATCACCCCCCGTCAAGTGAATGATTATTAATAATATTATTGCTGACGTCGTCGTCGTATAATATGTTGTGTGTCGTGTGAGGTTTATAGGTATTATATATAATATATATGCGTATATGCACAGTAGCTGCATCGTTCTATACGGAGATGGAATACCTTTTTATAAACGAGTCGTATTATTATTATTATGAGTCCTCGGGGAGGTAGCAGCGTATACACATTATTATATGGCAGCGGTGGTCACGTCACGTATGGTATACATATATTATGTACCATACACAATAAACGATCCACGAATACTATTGTGTGTCGAGAAAAATTAACGGTGTATACACCTACCTACTCATGCGAACAAAATATTGTACTTGCGATCTGCCGATTATTTTTCATACACATTTGACTTTTGGTCTTGAAATGGCGACTGCAGCTGCTGAGTTAGTTTTTGATTTCACAACAGTTTGTGCCCCCCCCCCCTCAATCCCCCATAAAAGAGCTGTAGAAAAGACCTCAAAAAGTTTCATACATCAGCTCTTTATACAATATATTACACAAATTGAAAATGTATTACAGTTGTATTGTACTTAAACGATGCAAATCCGAATTTGCCGTTATATTATAAAGGATAACCTTGCATAACTGCACTCAAGTATCGTCTATCTTTTGCAAAAAAAATAATAATTTTTCTTTCATATAATATATAATGTAAATATTATTTATCATCGTGCGAAATAATTTAACAAACTCTTTTACGTTTACTCGTATGCCACGCACTAGTGGCCAGAGAGAAATTTTCTATTTTTACGTACATATAATTCTCCCCGCGATTACTATAACTACAGATTTAAATTATCAAAATGTAAAATTGTAAAACTAAAATAATATTATTATATATTATGATAAAACAAGCATTTGTACCGAAGTGACATGAAAATATATTTTAGATATAAAACAGTAATAGTTGTCGTGTTTTCATCGAGTGTGTCGTGTTTAAGTGTTTTAACGCCACTGCTGCCATTTCATATACTACACCTATATATTATAATATTCTTGGCAGCGAAACGAATACATTTTTGTTAAATCGTAAGAATTATAAAAAAAAAATAAATATATATACAACAAGGTTATTGAAATTTCCTTACCTCCGACCCAGTTTCGCTGCAGCACGCACGTAACATATTTAATATATTATTAGACATATTTAGATAGCACGCTATGGAGACGTCGTCTTTTATTAGCACCAAAAGATTCGTACATATCCACCTTTTCACGGACCCGATCGCAGTGACGCAGATGTGTTATAAAGTATAAAACAATTAGTGAAAAAATGTCTGGAAAGTTATTACTGCTTATCAAACGAATACCAATTAATATTGTACATTAGTCATTACAATAATAAACTATCCACCTACAGCCTACATGTCTACTGCTGAGCACTGCGGGTACAATGTATCTTTTATATATACTATATATAGGTAGTATATCTTAGATTATAATAGCTTCGATCTGATAAAAACAAGAAATAATGATTGTATTTTCTTATAAATACGTACCAACCTTTTATACATATATATTAGAGCCTTATAGTTATGTAGAAGGCCTTAGAGGGGTCTGTAAACATTATGACTTAACTAATATAAGAAGACACATACAATATTAGTTTATGTACACCTAAAATAATTATAAAATTCTTTTTATTTTGAGCCACAACATGGTAAGTTTAATTATTTATTTATTAGACGATATAATTAATGGTACAAAAACGATCAGAAAAATCTGAACTTTTCACACTATAGTTAATAATTAGTTATATGCCTAATATTGTAATATGTTTATATGATTTAAGTTATAATGTACCTATCACTTAACAGGTACGATGCATAACAATAATCGTTCTTCATAATATTTGATAAAATATAATATATTGAAATGTATAGTAGGTACTATAATTTTATTTATTATTGTAATTTAAACTCCTAGAAAAATAACGATTAAATAGCTAACGAAGGAGTGTGAGGATTCCTATACTACATGTTGTGTATTTTTTTTGAAAAAATATTTCCAACATTAACAAAATGTTAATGTTGAAATGTGGATTTCTCATGGAATAGACAAAAAAATCAGCGAAAAGATGGAACGAACTCACGCGATCTTCTATACGACAAATCACATTTTATTGTGACATTTTTATAATATTATGCACAGTGGTACCGATTTAACATTTGAATAAACCGCATTATTTGTTTCCACTTTACAATTATTATTATAAGGTCGATGAGTATATTTTACAATGGTCATATCCATAGGCGCAAATTTGGGGGGGGCTTGGTTGGTGCTACTTTTTCATTGCTATTCCTCCGAGTATATGCCAGCTGCACAATATTAATATTTACATTGATTCTGTATAATAGACCAGCTATAATATATTCGCAATTCTATAATAAAATCAGTAATACTCCTCTAGACATTCTAGACACTACATTATAATTTATTGACATAGAGTCAATCCGAAATCTAAATTTTATAAATTGAAACGGTGTTCTCCGACTAGTATAATATTCGTTTTCAAATAAGGTGTTTATTTTACGGTAAATATTAAACATATTTTATCCGTTTTCACGTTGTAAACTAACAACTTTTTATAATGCTGAATAGTTAAACAAAAAAATAAATAAACAAATAATGTAAAATATATTTATGTTTTTATCGAAACATACAAAAACCGTTAGTAACAAACCAGCTTACCGGAATTACAAACTTTTATTTTAGATAATTATTTATATAAAATAGTTGATAATCTCGTACTTCCTTGATACAACCGACGGGTTTCCCGCATTCCGGCTTGCATTATATGTATTAAAATGTGTTTCAAACTAAAAGTCCGAGTTGGAAATGATAACGGTCGCACAAAACAAGCATCCGATTGTTTACTCTTAATTTATCAGACTTTGTAGACAGCGGAGCGGAGCAGCAAAATATTTTCGTCTTTGTCGAACTTTTGGGCATGTTGTTTTCGGTAAACAAAAAAAAATAAAACCTTTGACTTATTTTCCTGGGCGTAATATCTTGCAGTCAGCGTTATCGTGATTCGCATACTTTTTATCCGAATTCGAATACTTTATTAATAGTCATTATTCATTAGTAATAGATAACTTATTAGTTATTACTATAGAGCGTGCGCAAGTTGTCTTCTGACCACGGTCCACGGTTATCTATTAGGTAACCGCGGTGGTACTGACTATATTATACAGCAGGATTTTCATTTCTCATCCTGGCAAGTAGGTAGATATAGTTTATCATGTTTATTATTGTTATCGAACAGCACATCGAATAGACGGATTCTCCTCGCTTACGTTCGATCGGTTGAAAAATTATTTTTGAAATGTTTAACCTGAGTAATGATTTTTTTTTTTCTTGTTGGTCGATTCCGCCCGAATTCCCCCGACTCAATATAAATGTTAATCCCTGTATCCGGTGTGGCGGTGTAGTGCACTATTATATACACGATATACCTCACTATACCGCTCAGTACCACACCCCGAGAACCAAGGTGACCATTATTCATGAAAACTCGACGTCCTCTTTCGTGTTCGGTTTTTTTTTATCGCGTTCCGAACGACTGCAGTCCCCATATAATATGCGGCACGGCATACTCGCATAGTAGTCGTATTGTAGGTAAAAAATGTTTGAAAAAAAAAAACCATTGAGGTGTGAAGTAATCGTATGGGGACGTGAACGAGTAATTTTTGGCCCACTTGCAGCTCACTCCGAGGTTTTACCACCGATATAATATGATATAATATATTTTTATGAAACCCGTATTATTGTGTATTTGCAGAGCCGTCCTTAGGGGGGGAGACCCTGGGCCTCACACTTTTTGCTTACATTTGGAGGCCTCGCGTTTGAAAGAAATTGGAAGATTGGTTTAGAAATTGGTTTTGCCCTGGGCCTCGCAAATCCTAAGGACGGCCCTGTTTATTGGTTTGTCTTCGCACTCTCCTGGCCCCTCAAATCAGAACACAAGGTGCTTTTTTTAAAACGTTTTTCCAAATAATGTCATTATATCTGCACCAAAAAACGTTAGTCCGCAATGACGCTCAGACGTGTATTACATGCAATAATAATTATAATATTAATATCGTAAAGCATTTAACGTAACATTTATGTGGCTGGTAGCTGGTACTTATCGCCACCATGAAAGCGATGCAGCTGCTGGGTGATTATACGATCTAAATTCAAATTTCATGCCTGCCTTCCGGTACCGTTGGCTATAAATTATAAACCATCATTTTAATTTAGTTTGATGAAATAATTGTGGTTGTAGGTACAATTAACTGGCCTAATAAATATTAAATTTACTATATAGTTCAACACAAATAAAAATTAGAACACTAATTTAAGCATGTATAATTTAATGGAAGGGGAATATTAAGTATATACAATTTTATATTAAACCCTTTTCTACACAAGCCTCTTGGCTTATAAAATCATCCGTTAGATCATCACAATTCATGTTAAATTAAAAGTAACTTTTACATGTTTTAATGTAAAAATAGATCTCTTTAGGCATATTATATGGTGAAATAATGTACCTATGAACCTTACGGCAAAACAAAAGTTCTAATCCGGTCTGACAGCTCCGCATACTCTAATAAAAAAAAAAAACAAAATTCTGATATCTATACGTAAATATCAATTAATATATTTCTCTTACCATGTTACACTGTAGTATGTAACATAATAAGTATAATATACCAAAATACAGACGTCAGCCTAGTTAATACAAAATATATACTATGCAGTTATATAATATTATGTTTCTGCATTTTACAGTGTCAATGAGACGATATTTTTTATGGTTTAAATATTGCGATCTGTTATATATACCTATACGTAAGATCTAGGCCAAACGCACAAGCTTGTTTTTACTCATCATTCGGGTGGTCTACCCTGTAATAAATTGGACACGACGAATTCGATGATTTTTGGAAGTTATGTAGTCTTTTCATTAAATAGTTATAGTATATTTTGAAACTGCAATATTAATAACATTGAAAAACGTTCTCGTCTTGTTGCCAATCAAAATTAAACTTTTAGACCGACGAATTTATACTGTATACATTGATAGATGATTTATTCCCGACCCTGCAGTTTAAAAATTTAGACTACTGTTATTATTATTCAATCCAAATCAATGTGCAGTACGTATAGCATGTGAATCCGGTGACAATCTATTCACATCGCAAATTATATAATATGGTGTATAGTGTATAATGCTCGTTTTAATAAACTTATAATCGAATTCGTAAAGTTAAAGATAATACTATAAAATTAATATTTTCATTTCGTTTCACATTATTCCCGGATTTTCGGTATACGTATTACACTCGGTTTCTTATAAACTAAACGAATACATTCTGAAAATCAAAACTGAAAAATGAAAATTATATTATATATCTAAGTCCAATTTAATTTCTAATTCGTTGTGTTGGCGACACTGCTGCAAAATATTACCTATATCGGGCCATATCTATCTACAGAACTGTCAGAAATACAACATTAAAAACTTTCAGTGAAAATATGATTCTATACAATGTAAATCTAATGTGGAACAAATAAAACATTTTATTATTATTATTATCATCATCATCGTCGTTGTGACGGAAAGAAAGTTGTCGAGAAAATTAAAGTCCGTTGAAAACAGACGTTTTTCTTTATCTCTAACAATTTTGCTTATGTAAAGTTTCAAAACAAAGTACAACTCCAAAAATCTACGCCTTGAACAATGAATGGGATATTAATCTCGGGCAGCTGCAATTTGTGACAGTGCACATTGTCACAGGAATATTACAAACTTCGACTATACACGCATAATAACGATAAAATACTGTATAATTATAACTGTATATATTGCAAAAAATAATCGATTACAATTTATAAACTAAGACATGATAATATTATACTAACCAATAACTCTCTAGCATATTTTGTAACAACAAATAATTTGTGTTTAAACTAAAATTATTTTATATTTATAGCATAATACTATCTAATAAGGGACAAAATACAAAATAATTGAATTCAATAAAAAAAATACACGAATGGAATCGAACAATAATATACACGGGGGACGGGGAAAAGCGGACTAAGAGCGAGTCGACGCCGGTTCGATCCCGGCCACGGTCGGCATTTCTGTTAGGGCAGTCACGGTGTCCGGAGAGAGAGGCCACCATCCCCCATGACATGACAGATACCTACGGGTGCCCACTAGAAAATTCTGCCAAAACACAAAAACGTGTTCCTCCAACTGTTCTCCACTGTACCAAGAAAAAAAAAGGTGGGCAAGTGGGTGTCGCTCTGCTGAACAGTAGGTTACAAGTGGGTCACTGTATAATGGATGATATTAAATTTGAATTCAACGATATAATATCATTGTATAAGAAAAACGATTCTGAGCGGAGACGGTATGTCAGTCTATGTATAAGACATATTATATACATATCTATGGTATATTAAACAAAAAATTGACCTATAATAGGTAGGTACCCATAGTAAATTCCAAATTAATCATATCACAATGTCCATTAGGTACTTATATCGCGTTATACATCAACAAAAACCGTGATACTATCATAGATATATAATAGTACACTTTAGAAGTTTCAAGTACCCACGAATAATATTATTCAATCACAACAAAATAACTAAAATAGTTATTCTAGGTTTTTTAATATTATGTAATTTCGTCCAAATTTGAATTTAAAATGTCTGTAAAAAATAACTGTGTTCATATATTTTTTAGATTTTTTGGTTACAGTATGAACTATTTATGAGAACCTTTGTTTTAAATTTGCAATCCTTAGCTATAAAAACTGAACATTTTATAATTTATTAATTTCAATGATTGATAATTTTCGAGATTTTGATAAATTTTGTCAAAATTTGATCTTTAAATGCTTATAAAAAAAAACTGTGCCTATGTATTTTTAATATTTTTCAACTGCTATTGTAACAATATATCAGGAGCCTTGTATTAAATTTTTACACTTTTTGGCCAAACAGATAAAACTTTATTGATATTTATAGAAAAAAAAACTAAAAAAAATTGAAAGCTGTAAATGTCCATAAACAGCTCAAAAAGAGTCAAAATATTTTCAAAATTGTATGGTGTATAGGAAATGCTAATATAAACATTCAGTGAAATTTTCATGTATCTACAGTTATTTGTTTTTGAAGTACAACAAAATAAGGAAATCGCTACATGGGAAATCGAGTGAATATTCAATGTTGTAAAAATTTTAATTTCAAACGCTCATAAAAATTTAATTTGACTTTCTTATAGACATTTTTCTTTTGATAAAGGTAGATAATCTTATAAGGAATCTTGTGTTTAATTTTCAAATCTTAGATTTAAAAAGAAAAATTTTTACGAATTCTTAACTCAAAATAATTTGCTAATTTTCGTGATTTTTCCATATTTTGTCAATTTTTGAACTTTAAATGCTTAGAAATAAAAAAATAAAAAAATAAAAAAAAAAACACACATCATTGTAAAATCAATACATTCATCGTTTCACTCAGAATCTAAAAAATTTATATATATAATATATATATGCTATGAAGTGCTATTATGAATAGCTTCTTCAATCAAATCAATGACCTATTATGTATCCCTCCATTGTGCTTATTGTAAATATTTTTTTACAGATGGTAAAAAATTAAATAAATATGACATATATAATTATATATATATATATGCTTTATAATAGCATTTATAAATTCACGGAACCGATAATAGTATTTGTACAAAGTATCTCCGGGAATAGCGAAAATTATTATACGAGTATTACATTGATTAATTATTATATATAGATATATATAGTCGATTATGAAAACGATTTGAATAGGTACATAATACCTACTTGAACGATTATATCATACACATTTGAGATCTCTCCAAAAGTATAATATAATATAGGCATTGCATTACAGGTACGTATTAATACAATATAATATAGTATGTAGTATAATATTACATGAGTGTAAAAAAAATTGATTAAAAAACCTCTGTGTAAAAGGTAAACATAAAATGTATAATTTCGTTTCGGCGTATTGATAGCACATAATATTATTATCATTATCGTAAAAAATATCCAAATGTGAAATTATTTATAGTTCAAACGTTTATATTTGGACAAATACTATCTAATATTGTACAACTTGCAGTGGCGTACAGAGAAAAAAAAATTAGAAATAACTTTAGTTCGTTCACGTATAGGTACAAATATTCGGCCTAACGTTTAGTAACGATTATTACAACGTGCATTATAACATATTTTATTGCATTCGCTCGGAAAATATTTATCAACATTTTTCGTTCACATTACAACATATCACACAAAGTACAATATTATTCTGATGCACCTATCATAGTATTATGCAGTGGAGGATTTAAGATTGAAATTATGTTGACAAAAAAAAAATATAAGATGTGCCCCATGCAAAACTTATCCGTGAGTTATCACATACCTGGCAATTTCGAACGATGATGTCTACCTTAGACTATAATATTATAATTATCATAAACAAAAATCAACAGACATTCACAATTTTCAAAAGCAATTATTTATTAGATTCTGGAAGTTTGAAAGTTCAGTGAAACTTCTACATATTATAAGAGTCATAATAAGTTTAGTTAGCTCAATACAAAAACTGAACTTAGTTTACTATTGATTAAAATGTAACATAGTTTTGGTCGAGCGTATTTTGAAGAAAAAGCAATTTGAATTTAGCCATCGCTTAAAAGTTTGTAATATTCATAATAATAATAATAACAAAATATTAAGACCGGGTGAAACAAAAAGTGTTTATAATTCAATGAGCTCAAATTTATTTAATTTGACAAACAAATTAATTAGATAATTTATAGAGATACACGCAGGCGTAATCTATAAGACTTGATTAATAACCATACTATAGTTAGTTCTTGTAAATATCGATTAGCATTAACTTTACCAAAAGGTAAACCAACAAAATAACACGTGATTAGACGAGTCCCGAAATGCGAGTTTGGTTTTTTATTATAGGATTCTAATTTCTATATTAATACCGTCTACCGATGGATGTTGTCGAGATTAATACAAAACAATTGTAGTTCTCAGACCGGAAACGTATACACAACTGACCTGTGTCCAAAACTTACAACGAGTTCGTGTATACAATAATTATTTTAGTGTATTTAGTCGTGCACACACAAGAATCAGTATGCTTTCATCCTAGGTCCTAATAATTCAGTCAGGCCGGGTCCCTGATAAACTGATAAAATAAAAAAAAAAAACTTTAAAAATCCAAACATTTAAAATTTCAAACTAATAATGTATAGTTAAGTTTTTAATATTTGTTTCCAACCAATGTAGGTAATGTAATTTAGTGTTCCCAATGTGCGTTTCATTAAATAATAATTATATACTATCAAATAAATAAATATGTATTAGGAGGAACTTGTTCGTGGAAACAAATAAGTAAAGTATAGTAAGTTGTAAATAATACTTATGTTTGAGGCCTCAAATCAGTATATATAATGAGCACCGTCGGAATTAAAAAAACATTACAGGGCAAACCCACTGCAGTTGTATGTCGAGCCAACGGTGTCGGAACAATTTTAAAAAGTAAAATTTAGCGAATTGCAAAAATCGGCAGTATAATGTGTGTTCAAAATAATATTATGCTATCGACAATCGTCGGAGAGTCATAAATTAATAATTACGTCCTAGTCGAAATGTCGCTGCGCAGGTCTGCGAATAGGGTTTTTTTTTCATACTGCGCACAGGTGATGCAAAATAAAATAATATATAGTGTATAAATAGTGTATTAATTTATAGTGTATTAAAATATAATGTATAAATATTAATAACTGCACACGATTGCTATACACTTTGTATAGTTGTTGTATATTATAATAATAATATTATATTATTTTATTTTGTTTAGGCTAAGGTGTCGGGGGAACACGTTCAAGGTCGGCTCGTGACGACGACTAAAAGGTACCGTTTCGGCACGTCGCGGTCTTCGTCGCCCTCCTCTACTCCTTATTGTGCCTTTATACAATAATATCGTGTGTCACTATAATAATATTATAATAATAATATAATACAATATGTATACTTTTTCAGCTCGTCCCCCGACCCTCCGTCGCCATTCGGATTACAATGGACTCGGGTTTACATGCGTATTGTATATATATATACGTTTTATTATAATATATGTATAAAGTATGTGCGCGTGTACACTTTGTCCGTCGTCGTTTTTGTTTTTCGGTACAATAGCCGACCGTAGAGGTACACATATTATTATGAAAACAAGTGGGCAGACACTGCATTGTCCAAGTCGACCAATTTTTCGACTATAGTCGAGTGAATGTTTATGTTATGGTATGGAAAAAAGTGATAGTAATTTACAAGTGCGTAAAGAGATATCCCGTGATAAAAAAAAAAAGTCAAAAGAATAAAAATCAAGTCGACTTAGTTTTAAAACAGAGCCAAGCCCGGATTAAGACATTTTGAGGCCCAGGGGCCAAAGTTTAAATGAGGCCCCTGTACGAAAAAAAAAATAATGTATATTAATATATAGGTACCTGTTATAATAAATATATATAGGTATTAGGTACATAGCAATAAATCAAGAATTAAGTATCATTTTATTTATAAATTATAATTTACAAGCTTTTTTCCTCGCTAAATAATCATCGATTTTTTTAAAGTGATTTATGAGGTGTTATAGCCTATAATGGACAAATCTGAGGCCCCTAAATAAATGGAGGCCCGGGGGCCATGGCCCCCCCTGGACCCCCCTTAATCCGGGCTTGAACAGAGCCTTCATTTATTGAGTGTTTTTATCCAGAGATATTACTCAGCGTACTTACCAATGATTAAGGAATAATATTATAGATCGATTTTAGTATACATTTTACTTGACGTAGAAATCGAATGAAATCAGCTAAACAAATTTAAGTCTGAACCAAGTGTGTACAATAATAATTGGCTTAGGTACCAGTCAAGGTACCCATATAATAATGTATAGTATAGTACCTAATCAAATGTATTCGCAAGACCTTAATAATTATAAAATAGTGTTGATGTTACTATAACAAACACTTCGAAGTGTAAGAAAATCGTAATTTCGATAGCCGACCGCGTTCGATATATAATGAACAATATTTCCGTACACAATAACTCGCATCGATACTTTAGTGATAAAATATGCTTTTTCGATTGAGTTCAATTGAAACGAATTTTGCATCCAAACCATAGACGATCGAGGTTCGATCGATTGTTCACGCAATATAATATGTCGTAACACAAGACGTGTATTTATCGAGGAAAATTTTTTATGTAACCGACGTACGCGTGTACACAGACGTATCATATGATTATCGGCTCGTGTATATACAATTTTCAAAGGATTATAAAATTCTATAGTATTATATACATACGTATATTATGTTTTTAATACCATTGTAATTTATGCATAATACGCGATTAATACACTATTCAAAAATATAGTACAGATAGGTCGTACCTATAGGCTAGGTGTATAACCTTTGTCGCGCTGACGGAACAAAAAGATAACAATAATGATAAACACACGCCGCGATCTATAACCGGTATACATTATATACATATTGTAACGATAGATCGGTATTTCACACTCACACACACACACACACACACACACACACACACACACACACACACACACACACACACACACATAATATCTAATATTGTTAAGTGATAACAAATTGTTGCAAAATCTCGACAACAATCCGACAGGTTTTTTTCCTATGCCTACCACAGTCTATATACTCGCAGTCTAGACGGATGTATTGTCGACGAGATAACACGCAACACAACCTAATATTGTATTATATGCGAGTGCAGACATTTCAGGTTAAGGTATAAGGTTATTGTGGGCATTATCGTAAAAATATACCTACCACCATTATTATAATTTTAATACCTACTATCGTGCACACGCGCGCGACTAATAGTATTGTACTACTGTGTGTCGTATTATTATATTATTATTATAATGTATTATTGTATTTATGTATTCGACCGAGCTGAAAGAAAACGCGGTAATACTAAATAAGTTGCACTTATAACAATAATATTGCTGTACAGCTATACTAGCTACCTATGGTTACATATTATACGGTTTACCAACTCATATAATATTTCAGTTATAAAATCGACTACTTTATTTCTAGTCATATAATATTATATTGTTTCGTTATAATATGATAAATAATTGAAGGCAGGGAAAAACTCTAGTTTCGTTGACTGTCAGATATTGCTCTTTGTTAGGTTTTGAATTCATATTACACATCATGTTATCATTCGACAATTTATTAGATTTTTATTTCTAATATGCATTTCAGAGCCCCCCCCCCCCCCCCGAAATGTTAAGAAAATTTAAAAATTCACTACAAGTATTAACACTTTTCAGCTATTTATCTGTTCTAGTACGTACACTAAATTTTCAAGCTTTTTTACCCAACAAATAAAGTTTTAGTGACATTCATAGAAAATAAAAGTGAGTCACTGTAATGTGTGTCACATAATTTGAATTCAATGATATAATATCATTGTATATGAAAAACGATTTCTGAGAGCGAAAACGGTCAGCCAGCCTATGATATTACTAAGTATATTTGATGATATTATTGTGAATAAAGTAATTTATTTATTTACCTATTTACATGGACCCTTGTTTTAAATTTTCAATCCTTAGCTATAAAAGTTGAACATTTTTTAAATTTTTTTAAGAAAAATTTACTGCCCTAAACCGTGATGACAGACACAACAAAAAAAAAAAAGGCAGGTAAGTGGATGTCGCTCAGCTGTACAGTAGGTTACAAGTTGGTCATTGTTTAATGGATTGTATTAAACTTGAATTCAATGATATAATATCATTGTATAAGAAAAACGATTCTGAACGGAGACGGTTTGTCAGTCTGGATATTTTATATAGTTATTATTTATTATATCATGTAAGTTGAATTAATATTATAATTTTTTATTCGTTTCTATGGTGATAAACAAAGCGTTAGAAATTAAAATCCGATTTTAAATAGTTTTTCGTAATTTTTCGGTGGTTTTTCCCGTGGCATTATATAACTATTGAGAAAATCAAAAAATGACCTCTCTAAAGTACCATCTTGGTCCAATTTGCTAAAAGATAAGGTACTATATGTTG
This sequence comes from Macrosiphum euphorbiae, assembly GCA_949089665.1. Taxonomy (NCBI): domain Eukaryota; kingdom Metazoa; phylum Arthropoda; class Insecta; order Hemiptera; family Aphididae; genus Macrosiphum; species Macrosiphum euphorbiae. The sequence continues at coordinate 12,371,866 of CARXXK010000003.1, read as the reverse complement.
AAATCAAAGCACTCCTTCTGGTAGAAATTTTGTATACAGGATATAAAAAAAATAAAAATAAAAAAAATAAACACCATTGTAAAACCACTAGCTTCCTCGATCCGCTCAGAATCTAAAATTAAAAAAAAACCACACATCATTGTAAAATCAATGCATTCATCGTTCCACTCAGAATCTAAAAAAAACATTTTTAAAAACAAAATATCCTTAATTTAATTTTTTTTTTTTAAACTATAATATAAGTATATATTTGTATTCATCTAAAATTTGAAAAAATAGAGCTGGGGATTGAGTCTGTCCAAATAAGTTCATTGTGCCCTACTTATGATTGTATCGTTCGACGTGTGACCACGAATCGGAATATAAACATCATAATATAAGTCCCTATTGTTTTTAAACTAGCTACCTACTCACATTGTCGGTTATCCGTCTTGAGTCTTGATTATACATTATGATAATGTATGTAAACATAAATGCCTATATGAATGAACGTAATCAACGCACATCGCTTTTCTTATCTATGTTTAATTGAAACTTTACACGTGTCACGTATAGTATACACACCGGCCTGTGTTTACACACGTCATACCGATTTACTATCAAAGATTACTCGTTGGGTGGAGTAGGCTCTCTCCTAGAGGCCTCTACTCGTTTTAGGGGCCCTGTTATCCCCAAATAACAGATAACGATTTCTCCCACAGAGTATGACCTCTTAACCAAATATTGATTTCAGATGTATACACAAAGAGCTTTCAACGAAAAAATTAAGAAAATTAAACATTTAACGTTTAAAATGTACTGAACCTAAGATAATTTTTTTTTTTTATTAATTAACCAGCGCAACTTAGGCCATTGGGTGGGTTTTTAAGGTGGGGGAGGGTACTGTAGGTTTAAACACGTGTGTTTGTTAGTTTGGCAGAATTTTATAGGTGGCACCCGTAGGTCTCTGCCATGCCCGGGTGGAGGATGGCGGCCCCTCTCTCCAGACACCATGACTGCCCGAAGAGAAGTGCCGTCCGTGGCCGGGTTTCGAACCGGCGACGGTGAGCGTCGAAACCAACGCCGGCCACTCCGTCCCCTAAGTTAATTTTCTTTTTACAGTTGCAGATTATAGTTTAGATTTATATTTTATATATAATAAATAATTTATTGTACTAGTTTTGAAATGAAAAATTTTTATTTTAAATGATATGAACATTTATTATTTATTCATTAAAATGAAATGGGTTGATTAAAATTAAAATTCATGGACATTGTACCACCTATGAAGGTAATACATTTTTAGCGAGCCCGGGAATCTTAACTGCCTTGGCCCTAGGTACCCACAAATGTTCAATCCGGCACTGTTTAGTGTTAACTATTAATTATTAATTATTATAATACAATATTGTATATATGCACAGTACTTTACAGTTTACACCAACAGTTGTTACACACGATTGGTCAACCACAAGTGGTAAAATCATTGAATACGACCATTATAATATATGTAAACGAGTACGTCACGATGACTGGAAAGTTATGTATCTATCCTCAAACAAGGAACAGTATATGGATATCAGAGATTGCAAAGTCATTGGCAAATTCTATAATATATCAGTTGCATCACTTTACTACCTATTTAATTGAATAATCTTTCTTAATTATTTATACCTAATATATTATTATACCGAACATAACCGTGGCTGAGGTCCAGCAGATGTATAAAAATGTATAGATTGAATAAGTCCATAAACTGTATTGGTGATTGTAAGAACAAAAGTATACTCATATATGAATATAAATATTGTCACAATGTCACATAGGGTACAAAATATTAAAATCTAATATTGAATGTCTCCAAGTTCGATACTATGATATAACCTTCAGTCTTCACACGGAAACATAATCCACATACATTTACATATTATTATAATATTGAACATAAGCACTTTTTCAGTTTTCGACTCTGAGAGGCTTTGCATATTTAAATGAAACAGACCAATGGGGGGGGGGGGGGCACACCCACTAGTTAAAAATCTTTAAAATATATTACTTTATGTAATATAATATCACGTAATATATTGTATTACATCTATAGCTATTACTAAAACGAAAAATATTTTTACTAAAACAAATTACAACATTTAGGTAAGTACTCAAATGTTATAGGTATATATTTTATGATTGAAACTGGCGACTCCAAATTAAAAATTTATATAAAAAAAAAAACACTATTATTTAGTATCGATTATATTCTAAACAATTTCAAATGTTGTCAGTAATGTATTGTAATTATTACTAATTTGTAATACTTTTATTAAATACCTATATTTTGTTCTGTGGGTGGATCCGATATCTACTATGGAAAACTCTCGAATAATGAATCGTTGTAAAACTTAAGGAAATAATTTCTTCAAAGAACGTTGCAATATTGCGTGCATTGAATTTTAGCCATATTTGTCGATCACTTTGTAGACCTCAATCGTATAATATTTAACATTTTTAACAAAGTCTTAGAAGAAACTCAGAAAATTATGAGTTTTATTAAAATGTTTATACCATTAAGAAAATGATATCATGTCTAAGGGGATCTTATTTTGTGTATCCTATTTTAGAATAATGATATTTTTTCTATAGGGCACTGCTAATGAATATGGACAGATATTGATCGTGTGCAGCATAATTTCTACTTCGTTTTGCAGCTTTTGTTATTGATCGGAATTCATCTCGTCGAGTCCCCACAACAACAAAAAAATGCCAGACGAAAGCGTAGTGGTTGTCGAGTAAAAATAATTCTAAATCTATAGACCATAATATTATTGTAAAAACAAACAAATCGTGGGATCCGGAAGGATGCGGAGGGGGACACGCTCTGTGACACAGAGTCTGAGTTGATTGATCGTTGTCATCGGATATAGTACGCTTATACACAGCCTTTGCCGATGTTGAACGACTGTATTGTTTAGGAGAGAAAATGAAAAATCTTCAACTTTGAGAGTAATTTCTATAGTAGCAACGGAAAAGTTCGCCCAAAACCAGTTTGTACGACATCGACTTTGTTTTTTAGATACCTATTTATGACTTCGATTACTATCGACTTTTTTTTGATTAATGTACGATAAAAATATTTTTGAGTAAAAAAACTTAAGAATTACATAAAAGTATTTGTTCATACCCCAATTACAATTCAAGTGTTTAAAGTTCATATTTTTACTAAATTCGTTAAAATAATAAACATTTGCAAATTATTTTGTACCTAGTTAAAATTGATAAAATTTTCAATTTTGACAGCTAAGACTAAGAAATATGAAACAAGTTATTTACAAATTATCAACAAGTCACGAATTATTTTTTGAAGTAACTTGAAGCTTTTAATATACCCTGAATCTAATTATTTTCTATAAGCACAACAAACTTATTCACAATTGACGACGGTACGCCGTTATTATTACTTAAAAATTATAATAATTTTAAAAAAACTAGGATTATTTTAAATTTTAATAATATTAATATATTAATATATTCAATTTGTTTTTGGAAAAAATTGTTTTAACCTATTAATAGGTTATGTTTAATACTATGTATTAGAAAAATAAATCGTTAATAGCAATACAAATATACAATAAAATGTCCTGAATAATATTATAGGCTAATTAGGTACAAAGATATCTACATAACTGTCTCCTCTTATAATCGTTTTTCACCATAAAGATACAATGAATTATCATTGAATTCAAATTTAACACATAAATTACAGCGACCTACTCAATGACGAGGTACATTACACACCTATATTACCTAAACAGTAGAGCGACATACCCGATTATTTTATAATTTTATTAAAATTTAATTTATCTTATTCATTTAAGAAATGTAATCAATTATAAATGTTTGGTTCATATAATTTGTTTATATTAGCTTTATATACTATAAGCTAAAATTATTTATTAACTATTGTTTAGCCTTGCACAGTTGCACGTGAACATTGAGCAATACAAGTAGGTATAATATATTTTGTACATTTAGATATAAGATGACAATGACGACCATGACCAACGCAATAGTCACCTTCGGAAGGCTGACAAACTTATATAATTGATATTTAGAGCAAATTGAGTCCTCTATGGTTCTATATTAACTAGTGTCTAGTGCGATGTATAGACAAACCTAATGTAGCTTTTAATTCTTTAAATGCATTTACATGAGTACCCATGTATACGACCGTTATTTATGGTCTACACTCTACGATAGTGTTGTTCCGGTTGAACCAAAATAATTTCATTATTCCATAAGCTCATTTTCTTAGAATATGAGTTAACATAATATACATTCTAGCTGTATTACCTCCGAAAAAAATAAGAAACATAAAATATGGCGCTATATCGGAGTATCAAGGTTTGTGAACTAATTCGGCAGAGATGTGAAATACTCCTGTGTGAGTTGAATAGCGCGGATCAGTGGAGCCCAACCCTTTTACTAGGTGTAGCGGTCGCTACACGTTGAAAATAAGGTGTGGGTGGATATAATAACATAAAATAATCAACTTGAAATATGTTCATAATTAATCACAGATTATATTGGTTATTAATACCTTGATATTTAATAATATTATCAATTAAAATATGATAAAATGTATAAAACAATTTAATTTTGTGGTTGTGAGGGGGTGGGTGGGTAAAATTTTTTCTTGCTACAACTGAAAAATATGTCTTGGGCGTGGATATTTTCTAACGTTGTTCAAATTACTTTCTACACTTAAATTATATCTCTAAAAATGAGATCGGAAACATTCGTAAAAATCGGTTGAGTATTTGTTGAGTCTATACGCTATATACACAGGGACAATGCCTTTTTGAACATTTGAATAACAAATAATAAACTAAAATATGTTATTTTCTAATATTAAAAAACAATCCCATAGCGACCTATAATTTGTATAAGAAAAATGATTCTGAGCGGAGACGGTATGTCAGTCTAGATATAAGATAGATAGATATACCTATACCTATACTTATCTATTGTATTAAAAAAAATTGACCTATAATAAATTCCAAATTAATCATATCACAATATTCATTAGGTACTTATAACGCGTTCTATATCAACAACAAGCCCTGATACTATCATAGAAAAATCGTTTGTAAGTTTCCTCTTTTTTGTCAGGCAGTAAAGCATAAACAGAAGGAATCACGTTTGAATAATGTATTCCATGAATGGTATATATAATTGGGAAAATATTGATGTAGCACTAGAAAATGTTCCATCACAAAACCAGTGTTCACTATTTTCCATTAGTTCAAAATTTCGGTTTGTTGCAAATATTAAAATACGTTTAGAATCATTGGACCCACTATCATACTGAAGAAAAAGTTCCCCATCAGTTGTTAAATGAAATTTTTCCGGAATATCAAAATTAAAGTCGACTGGATTTGACGGAGCTGATAGCTCAGTTTGACGAACACGTTGTATAGTTCGTTTTAATGAGGCGATACTAGGTAGTTGACCAGCTACTGACATTTCTACCTAATATAAAATTATTATAAATTATATTACATTTAATAGTTTATTGTTATCGATATTATCGATAAAAATATAAAATAACAATTATTGTACGTCTACACGAACATAAATACACTAACGTGTATAATTCCCTATATAGCTCGCTGCGGATATAGAATAGTAAGAATATTCTGAATGAAGTTGACAACTTTTAATTAATAATATACTACCTACGTAATAATAAAATAAATGGGTACCTGTGCTATTGTTCCAAGAACTGAGTGTGTCGATTCACATGTACTTCTGGCTTTTTCTTTCATTTCATTGACCTGTATTTTGGCTTCAATTTTAGAAATATCCGGAATGTGATTATGGTCCGTGTATTTTATTATTTCACCATTAGATACATGAACTCTTCCTCTACATTTTTGTTTGTATTGCACACATCGCCAAATGATTTTTTCTGGCTTATTGCATTCACGCTGGTACATGTATCCACCATCCGCCAAAATGTTGGTGCCTCTTTCACTCTTAATATATTTTAAACTCATAATTAAGTCAATTATAATTTTAAAAATGAAATTAATTAAAATAAGTTAATTCAATCAAATAAAATTAATTAATTTAGTATAACTAAAATATAAAAGAAAATGTTGTCGAAAACGTGGTACACTATCAATTGTCACACAATCTATTGTCCACTATCTATTGTCGCACTATCAATTGACCACTATCTATTGACGGTATACCCATAGATATATAATAGTATACTTTAGAAGTTTCAAGTACCCACGCATAATATTATACAATCACAACAAAATAACTAAAATAGTTATCCTAGGTATTTTATTATGTAATCTCGTCCAAATTTGAACTTAAAATGACTTTAAAAATAAACTGTGCTTGTGATTATCCTCACTCAAAAGGCCAATGTCAAATCTAATTTGGTCATACATGCAGCATAAGAAACATTGGACCTTTTAACACAAGTAACATAAGCAAATTTTAATGACATGGGTCCAAAAATCTCAATTTTTCAAGATATGACATTGGCCCTTCTTTCACCAAGCCACAGATTTATAATAATATAATAAACTAAATATAAAAAAAAAATTTGGTGTGCACACCGTTGACTATATAGGTATCAGCATAATATGATTTTCTATGTTATCTTTACAAACTTGTATTTCGAGAAATATAAAATATCTACTCCGCATTTGGCAAAACTAACCATGGTTAGGTACTACAGTGACATGACTAGGACAAATTATTGCACAGTGGGTGCACACTTCCGCCTACCCACGAAAAAAGTCCATTTGTCAAAACAAAGCTTATCTTTTTGAAAAAGATGCGATCCTCCCGGGAACAAAAAACAAATTGTCTAAATCCGGTGACGTCGACGACACCGGGTGTGGTGTGCAGATGACTGATGATTATTAGTGGAATAAATTTGTACATGGTGCCATTATTTAGGTAATAACGAATTCGTACAGTATATATGGACTCGATATTTACTACAATTTTTCGAGTTCCAGTTCAATCAAACAGCTGCAGAGTGTTTATAATAATAATCATTATTTTATTTTCACTTTTATAGATTTATTCGAAGAGATGCTTCACGTTTGTACAGTTAAAATATTTATCCCTTTTCATTATAAGTACCTACTAACATTTTTGTAACTGCAAACATAATATATTATAACAACTGTACCTACCTACTGATAAAACAAACGTGAAAATATGTTATATATTAATTGACCAACTTTACTGTCGAGTAGGTAGTGACTAAAAATATTATACCTGTTTATAAAACGATTCTGATAAATTAAATTTGCGCCTTACAGAGCGATTATATTAAAATACATATTCTTAAAAATATATAAAAATATATTCTTTCAGACACTATTGCATTATACAACTAGGTACTTATTGTAATCAAAGATTTTGGTACTCAAATGTTCACATTTTATTGTACCAGAAAGAAACTACCTTCAAGTTCACCATTTGACATTTACGTTCCTCAAGAATCAAATGTCGTCACCCTATCGTTCGGCGATATTTCAAAGGTATCTCACGAAGTCACGAACTTCCAGCGGTCGTATTGGTCAATAGTTAAATCAGTACACAACGATATGACCCAATCCGAGTGCAATCTAATTGCGTCTCAAAAATTATTTTTGGTACATACGCGAATGCCGAAAAATTTGAGTAAAAATCATTCCAGCATGACCCTCGGTGTCGTGTTGACGAATTGGCAACAATAAACTTACGATCGTTGTCGGTTTCAATAGGTATTTATTTAGTATACCTAGCTATATCTATACATTATGTACTGCATTAATAAATGCATTATGCACTATGGAGTGTATGGAAAAATAGCTGATGTTACATACTTTGGTGTTTGTGTGAATCGTATTTTTTTCTCACTACGTATGTTAGTGGTTTTTTGTAATATTTCAAATTGCTTTTATCAGTTAAACTTAAAATGAATACAAAAAAAGTTCTATAGGTAGTACAATTTAAAATTTAATTTTATAGAGAAAGCAGTTAAAAAGTAGTTGTTAATTAATATAGGTAATAGTATATCAGCAGAAGGTTTTTTCCCCGATAACAATAACTACATTAGGTACATTCAACCCAAGAAATTTAAATACTTAGCATAATTATTATTGAAAATATTTTTATTGTAATAAAATTATAGAACAACTTCATAGTCACTAATTAAGTTAAAAGTTATAGAAATAAGAAATGTCTAATCCACTTTTTATTTTTCAAACTTATTAATACTGTGCATGAGATTAATAAGAATTATATTTCTTATTCTCCTTATATACTTATTTTTCTTCATATTATAATTATCAAGCTCATTATTAAAGAGCTTTAAGCAGCTTTAAATAATTATATTGACATCACAAACTAAATAAATAAAATTATTAGATTTTTATACTTCGAGTAAGAATACCTTTTACATCTGATCCGTCCGTCCATAAAAGCCCATAAAAGCTAATAAAATATGCTTGATTCAATATAACATAATATAATATGGTATTGAAATTACAATATGTAGGTACATTGTACAGATCCTAAATAACGCAAATTCTAAATTTTTTAGTAACATAAACATACTATACATACGAATATCGTAATACCTACATTTTTATTATTTTACAGTTTCATGACATTTACCACAATGTGAATTAATATAATATCACAATTCATAATAGTTATTAATCTTGAAGTTTAAATAGAACAGTTAATAATTTGATACAAATTGTATTTCATTCTAGCGACAAACTTGATAAGCGATAATATTGAAAATTTAAAATTGCATTTGATATTTGTAGGCTTATAAGACGATGAACAAAGAGCTCGGTATGCTAGTTAAATATATTTTTCATATGTTTAGGTTTCCTAATAAATAAGCTTAGATAACTTATATAGTTATATCCCCGTTGTACCATACTTAGATTTATTGATGGACTCCGTAGTTACTAGTTAGTAGTTACTGATAAATATAGGTAGTATTATAGTTACATTTGTTGATTTGTTTAACAAGATGATAAAATAAATAGGTATTATTCATAATATTATTATCTTTTGTTTATATGATAAACATAAATACAAAATGATGGAGAACCCCCTCCTCCCCTCAAAAAAAATATGTCTGTGTTTATAGTTTGTTGTTAAAAATACGTTTGGAAACCAGGAATTTAGCACTCCCAAAGGATGGGCTTTCCTAATTTGTTTTTGTTTAAATTTTATTTGTTTGACGATATTTAGATAGTGTCCAAAAGTAGTGACAGTGTCGTCCGTTCAAATTACGTCCACAGTGAAAGGTTGAACCTCTGACCAATATTGCTCCATTTTTACTAGCAAACTGCAACGCCACTCCCCGCGTATATCTACTCTTGTAGGAGAGAATAATACTATAATAAGTCGTATAGAATAGAACCAGATGTCTAACAATACCCTTAAAAAATATGAAACAAATTGGATCCCTGTGAGTCGTCTCTTCAAAAAAAGGGAAATATAACAAAAAAAAAAAAGCAATGATAACTCACTTTATAACGTAATTTAATAAGCCCATTGAACATATTACACAATTATATTCTTTTTGAAAGAACAATGTTACGCGTCTTATTATCGATATTTTGACATGATTCAGGGTAATATTTGAACCCTCTTTCCCAAAAATATACTTCATTGTTCTCTCGGAATCTCCTACATTTCTTTTCGTAATTCCATGCCTAAAACGCTGAAAGTTCTATGTACAAATACCTATTTATACAGAGAATTGTTTGTAATTCTCAATTTTTAAAACGTATTTACAACTTAAAATATATTTTTTTTCACGTCTGCAGCACCGAAAGTTTAGTTTTCGATGACGGTTGAAGTGTTGGAAATCGAACTTCTTCCGTCCAGTGGGCGGTCAAATGAGAATCCCCATAGTGCCGGGTGGTAAAGTAAAAATCCCCAAAAATGGTGCCCGCACATATATCAAGCGTATAGGCATCCCCAGCACAACCAGACACTGAAATCTATACCACGGTCCTTAGAAAACATTACATTTTGGCAACATCTTATATATTCATATTATAACCTCCTTGCATGAAGTGTAAACGTTTTTCTTTCATGAAATTGTTTTCGTAGAACAATCTGGTTATTGCATAAAGATCCCTGCATATTGCACCTTTAACAATTTAAGGTGATTATATTTCTTATTTTATTTAAAAAAAATAATAATTACATGACTAAATAAACCGGCATGATTACCAAAAAAAACAATTTTTCCTATCACTGCGCATTTTCTCCAGACCTGGCAGAAACAGTAAAATTCCTATATAAAGTTTTTTTCCCATGACATTAGTTTTTCTTCCAAGTCTGGGGAAGTAAAAAATATGCTTGCAGTAATTTAGCGATCATGCCTGTTCATTTAGTCATGAATAATTGTTTATACTAAAATATATACCACGTGCCGCACAAGTCGCCCGTGACTGAAATAGCTCACATCCCACCCTTACCACTATATATACTATTGTAAAATCACAACTACTTTGAAAATAAAGTACATAATAATAAATAAAAAAATTTAGTTTTCTTGCAAGTGAGCCAAACATTTTTTATTTGTTGTAATACTTTTCTATTGATATTTAAAGGACTTAATATGATAACACAAGATCTTATTTCCTATCAAGCAATATTTAATAAAGGGTTTTAAGTCAATGTGAGTATAAATTACAATATACGATATCTCTAACATATATATTATTATTAGTTAACCTCGTCAGCGAAAGGCGAAAATGGTCGGTCAATGCTTTTATATAGACGCATTTTGTTTCTGCTGCAAAAACAAAATCAAAACCAAGCGTAACAAAAACTTTTAATCGAGTTAAATTACGAGTCGTGAGGAACCTTTTAGTGGGAATCGAGAAGATTAAAGAGAGATTGAAGTTTGAAGAATAATGGAGAGCAATTGGCGGGTATCGGGATGTGATAGGATAACATGACGATATGTTTGCTTGGAATAGTGTAATGTACAAAGACGAAAATCACTCACGGTAAATATGAATAAGTAATATGATATATATCATATATGAGAAGGGTGCACACTGAACATATATATACAATCAAACTACTAGTGTAAATAATCATATTGCAATAACGTCAACCACTCATTCAAAAGAAATAAGAAGTCCATTAAGCGCATAATGTATTTATGTGCGCGAGCAGCGGGGAATCAAATTGTACCTACCTATATAATTTATATTATGACTTATTGTATAGAGAGAACTTTATCTGCAGTGATTCTGCGTGGCTTTATCATTTAAATTATGTATACCTATGGAAAGATCTCATACATAGATAACTTTTAAATGCAAATAGTTTGTATATTGTTGTGCGTTATCAACATTTCATTGGACGAAAAACCACAGATCGGCCCTCTCAATATCGTTCACTCGTATATAATATACACGTCACGGCAATGGATGGAAAGAAACAAAATGGTTATTCCATCGGGCATTTAGAATAAAATACGGGAGAGACGTCACTTGCGTGTTGTACAGAGTACCTATCTACCTATATAATAATATACTGCTACCTACGTTCCAGCACATGAGTGCGTTTAAATAAGCTTTGCCAACCGTCGTGAATCCTTATTCAAATCTGAACGAGGGCACACGACATTATAGCTGCGTAGGTCTGAAAAAATACACAATCCAATATTAATACGTGTAACTGTATAAGCAACCTTAAGATTATAAACACACACAATATATTATCTAATATATAAAATTCTCGTGTCACAGTTTTCGTTGCCATACTCCTCCGAAATGGCTTGACAGATTTTGATGAAATTTTTTGTGCATATTCAGTAGGTATGAGAAACGGCTAACATCTATTTTTCATACCCCTAAGTGATAAGGGTTGTCCAGAAAAAAATAAAAGAAGTGCTCAAACAGGGATTTTGATAATTTACGGTAGAAATAATTGTTTATAAATGGTTGCTAAGGTATTGGTTATATATATAAAAAAAAAAAATAATAGATACAACATACAAAAATACATACAATCCTCAATTTTCACCCTTCTACGATCTGATATTAGTACGGTTAGGTTAGGTTAGGATTTTGTATTAATTGATTATATTAATCCCGAGATTAATATAATATACATATATAATATATATACCGCAGGTAGATTGCCTACCTGATAATATACTGCTGAAAATCAGAATTTTTATCACGCGGGGCAAAGGAAAAGTTAAGATACATTTTGAACATCATACACCGAATATTAAATAACGAATTGAACAAAGTTTGAGTCATATAGAGTTGGTATTAACGAGCAACGAAGTGCACGGGATCAGCTAGTATTGTATAGATATATAGTCATTTATGGTTGAACAAATGCCCGAGATTTCAAAATTAAACTCGCGATTCAATTTGTATAATAATATTGTTATGCAAATTACAACTATTTTCATATTGTAACTTTCAGTATTTTCGGTCTTTTCTTTCATTGTGCGACCACCTATGACCTCGATCCGTATTTCTATAATTATTTATTCATTTATTTTATTTTTATTTATTCTACAAGAAGATAATGGGCCCCACTGAACATGTTCGTGTGCAAGGGGCCCAATATACGAACCTATATATTATAATGAGCTTTCGTTTATTTCTCGGTCACATTTTCAACTCTGACCAAATCGTGCGTATGTATAGGTAACAGACATTATTAACTTTATAGTTTATACGGGTTTCCTATCAAAAACAATCTCTAGTATTTTTCCATGATGGATAACATTACATGCCATGTTACATTGCATGATGCGTATAGAGTATGGACGAGCACTACAATATGAGTCGTGAACAATGAATTAGCCGTGTTAAATATACATTACATAAATTATATATACAGAGTGATTCACTCCCCTTTTCTCCTTTGATTATGAATTTGTTCAAATTCTGATTTTTAAAATTGTTAAATATTGTTCAAATTCGGACGTGGGTGGTACAAACTTCTAAATTTGAACGAAATTTTTTTAGTTATTTAAATGTTAAAAAGATAATAGTCGTCCTTAAAAATGGTTTTATAAAAATATAAAATAGATGTAATATGTATTATACTCGGACCATTTTCACAAATAATAAATAGCTATAGATTTTTATTAATTACATAAAACTGTATACCACCGTCACCATACCCCTCCGGGATAGTCGAATTGCACCTTTTACCTAAACTAAATGGAAGTATAGAATAAATAAACGTGAGTAAAAAAAATGTAATTGTCTCACACCACTCAGAAAAAAAAATCAAATAATAATCGAACTGCACTAGGCTTCAAAAAAGAAGTTTCACCAAAAATATTCAAAAACTAAACTTAATTTAAACGTTTTGAAAATACCAGCTTCTCTACCTGCTAAAAATATATTTTTTATACTTTTTAATTTAATATGTATGAGCCATGAGGTACCTATATGGCTAAGTATGATATGTATATTATATATTATATTTTTAAGAAATTACTTTTTGTAAAAATTCCAAGGAAGTGAATTATGACATAATATTACAAATAAAACCGTAGACACGTATAAAAAAAAACCTTTAAATAACGATAATTATATTACGATAATTATATTTAGAAAGTGTCTAAACTCTAAATTTATAACATTTTTGTTAAAATTAGTCCATTACCTGCTTTTACCCAAGTGCAATTCAACCATTACCTTTTTTAAAATAAAGTGCAATTTTACCTTACCCCATCTCTCATATCTCTTAAACCTATTATCCTTCGTACACAAAGTTAAATAACTAAAAAACTACTAATATGAATTTTAACTTTCAATTCTTGGTTTAGAAATTTTGTTTTCTGGCCAATTTTTTTGGACAATAATGATTTTTGCATCTCACGAAGAACTTCAAAAATCTCGGGACTTAAATATTAAATTCTGCAGTGATACCGGTTTTGATGACTGTCGGTATTGTGTCCAATCGACATCGCCTCGCATAGCAATTCTCGTATAGTATTAGACATTTCAGTCAATTTTGGTGTTACTAAAGGCTGTCAGCTGACAAGCATACAAGTACAACAGGAGTAAATCGGATTTTCTGGTTCACGTCAGTTTATACAATTACCTGTTTTATTGAAAAATAAAAATATACAATCTATATTCTACGTACAAAAACGATGTACAATAGGAAGCATCAAATTTCCTAAGTAATAATGTTATATTTTACAGATATTAGATACCATACACATATTACAGACACTTCTACAGCAGAAGACTAGTGTTATATTATTCTATTTTAGAAATTATATAGATAAACCACAATATTATAATATAACAATTGAAAAATCGAACGACTCAGACAATCAGGATTGCCATGTCTCCAAAATTTAAAATTAATTTGATTTTTTTCCTTGCATCTCTAATACTTACCTACTTTAAAACGTATAGAAGGCACCAAATTTTAGATAAGATGAAATCGCCGTGCATTATACACGTACCTATAGATCACACAATATAGCCACTATTGTTGTATAACAATATATTAAATGTCAACAAAATCGAAAACTACGAGCTAAACGCGTTTATAACAATATACGATATTATTGATAAAAATATATTCGCATTTCACACGCCACCACCTGCAACTTGCCAACTGAATAATATATTATACCGGGCCGTATATTTTTGTGGCACACACACATATTATAATATTATATAAATATAGCCATATACCTAGGTATATATACTTAAAAAAAACATTTTGTATCCCGCAGTATATACACGACGAATTAGGCGACCGACGGGTAACGATGACTCGACGGGGATGGATGATTGATCGATCGTCCGGAGGCCGAATGCGCCGAGTCACGACGATCAAGACCTATATACAATATACCTATACATGTCTTATACAACACACACACACTATAAACTGTGTGTCTATGTGCACCAACATCATCCCAGGTATATAATATGGGACTGCGGTCGTCTGTATGATAAAATATACGGCGGACAGAGGTAGGTCGTCGTCGTCGTCGTCGTAATAGTCAGCAACGATCGCCTGCTGATCGGCGAGGGCGAGCTGCAGCAACGTATAACGACAACGAAACCGGTCGCCGCCGACGATCGATTGACGTCTCGCCCTCGAGGTGGTCGATCAAAACTTTCGTGATACGTTTGATAAAATAAAAAAAAAAATGATCAGGTTCAAATAATAATGCAAAAAGTCTCAGTACTAGAGTCCCGCGTGTACCTACATAAATAGTAAATAATATATAGTTGGTACGTGTCGGATGAGCGGTCTAGAAGTTTTCAACGAGTATTGGATTTTTCGTATACACCCGTCACATGTCGTTCGAGACTAGGTCCCAAACAAATAAACACCGACTTATAGTCAAAACGGACGTTACTTTTTGAAATCGATTACAAAAAAAAATTGTTGTTCAGTTAAAAGTTTTTTGAAAATAAAATAACTGGGTTCTGCAATTCTGGTAGTTTAAAAGTTCATAGTTTTTTTCACCATACCAATTGTGTGTATCTCAGAAGACCGATATATATTTTGTAAAGAAATTTTTCTTTTTGAAGTTCAAAAGATGCAAAACCTAAGCTAAAACGTCTTACATAATAAAAAATATTTATAATATATTAAAGTAAAGTGTCTCGTGAGTTGTACATTTTGGTAATAATTCAAGTTAGGTAGTAAAACTAGTCAACTCATCTCAAAATGATCTGGTGTCCGGTGAAGGTTTATTTCATAGAATGATCAATGAAATATGAATAACGAATAATTATTAGACTTGTATAATATTGCATATCGCAGTATCTATCAGTATAATAATATGATAGTTTAAACTTTTAAACGTTTGTAAAAACGAACAAAATGTTTATGGTGTTCTTTTCTTCTTTTTTTTCAAAAAATAATTTACAGTATGTTCCATTTATAACAATAAGTAAAAAATATGGACGATTTAATATCATGAAAAAAAAACAACAGATTTAAGAAGACTTCAATTGAGAGGGCACATAGTTATTTATTTACATATATATACCTACGTTTACAATAATATTATAAATGCAAACAAGGCAATCACTTCGACCTAATCCTCGTCCCTTACTATACACTTCCATACCAAGACACAAAAAAAGTATAAAAAAACACACTACCAATATGTGGCAAACATCCTGGGGGCTGGGATGCAATACCAATCTCAAACAAACTAATATAAATTTAAAAGAAAATAATTAAATGGTATACTCAGTCCGATGCCTCTAGAGTCTAGACATACTAAGTCAATTTGTACATTCTAGGGGCTAGGATAGTAGGATGTACACAATGTAAAAGCCCGAATAAAATTAAGAATTTCAGCAATTACTGAGTACTATCAGTAAAACCTAAGTATTTACCTAGTGATCGGGCTTTTACGGTAACATATTTACATATAGGTACATTATAATACAACGAACCATTCTCAATTAAACCCATATAGTTTTAGATTGTCCATTACATTTTTAAACGCAAGAAACATCCTCAACCAACCCTCATCGATGGAGGAAGCACCAGGAGAACACAACATACATTTGATCCGTAGCTTCTTCAAATCCTTCGATTCTTCGACACACAACTCTAATATTAAAATAAAACAATACAAGTAACAAAAAAAAAAAAACAAACATTTTAATATATGAAACTGTAAAATCTACCTATCCCACAGCCATGTAATCACCAATTATAACTAAATTATCCATTCATAATGTTAAGACAACCCCAGGCCAATGACCTAGTTGTTGAAGCTTTTATTCTAAAAAAACAAAAAAAAATATTATAAATAATATAATATTATGAACATTAACTAGATTAATAGGTCCCGACACAACCGCCTTTTCAGTCTCCTTCTGAGATTACCGAATATATTATCTAATGCTAGTCATTTGATTAAAGGATTTGTGTCGTTTTGAACATTTGAGTTTAATCGTCTGTAAACATTTCCAGCTAAATCGTGGACGGGAAAGATGGCAAAATCATTATGTAAGGACTGGTAGGAAACTTAAAAAGGTGCTTTAGTTATAGCTCGGAGAGGTTTGGATTAGAAGCGCTAAATACGATTACTGTTTAAAATTTTTGCAGAGCCTCATAAGTGGATTCCGTACGTGGTCCGTCCACATTGGTTAGGTTAGCTTATAATATATTATAGTACCTAGTTTGGTTTGGTCATGTTATGTGGCTGGAGGTGAGAAGAGAGTGGAGAAGACGAAATCGATAGTTTAAGGATAGAAGTTTATTGCGAACATGAGGAAACCAGGTAAGACGTAGGTAAATTATCATGCCTAGGTAGGGAATTTTTTTGCTCAGTTGATAAATGGTATTTTCAAATAGATAATGATAATATTGTGAGAATATATTATGTTAGTTTTGAATAAGTGATGAAAAATATAGGTAAAATTGATCAATACCAAACTGTAGTTAGAAAATTAATGCAAAGAGATCCAACAAAAATTATGTAACTTAACTGTTATCAATTCAAACATCTACCTACATTTATGTGACTTATGTTGTATACAGCTAACTACAACTTTAAAATATATTTTTTGTTATTTGTATGTTGTCTTATTTAAAATAAGAATTTATTTTTTAACTCAAGAAAATTTGTATTTTTTCGAAAAAATTAGGCTCTTATGAGGTATCACGTATGCAATTTTTTTAAATCTAAACAGCCAGCGATTTTCCGGTCTTATTAAAGACTGACTAATAGCAGTTAGGCCCTTTAAAATAAAACTAACAACAAAATAATTGTATAAGTATTATACTTATTTAGTGAAGTAGGTAAGTACTTACCTTACATTTATTGTTTTAGAGTTATACTCTTAAAAAAAAAGGTTTCAAGGTCTGAATTATTAATTTATTTTTGAAGAATATTTTTGTATTTTATTAATCTTACTTGATAATAACCAACTAAAAAAAATACAATTTATGTTTAGTCACATATTAATTTTTTGTGGCATTTCGAGGTACCTACTCAGAATATTATTTTTCCGACAAGCGATAGTATGTTATACTTGTATTTGTTTCCACTTTTTCTCTTAAGGTTAGTATTTAATTTGGTAATTGTTAAGGAATTCTTTGACTGTAGAACATTTCTGGTTAACAACGTATTTATAATTCCAAGCCATATACTAATTTGATAACATTATTTTTTTTTGTCTCCAACTTTGCAAATTATATTAGAAGTGTCTAATAATGGTCCACGATCTACTTTTTGAGTATTGCCTAAAACATAAAGTCTAAATTCAATTATTATTTATACCTCATTTCTTATCACTAGCCTGTATAGTTTTTTCTGCTATATTTTTTTTGTCCTTCAAAGCTCCTTCATTCCTTGCTTAATTTGCATTTTTATCACACAGTATCTAATTTCTAAAATATTTAAAAAAGTATAATCTTATTTTCCATATAAATTCTATTTGCAAGGAACAATTTAACCATAACCCCCCAATCACTCTGTCTCTCCCACACATTTAATTGAATTTAGTAATAATGATCCACTCATTATTTTTATAATTTATCAATGTACGAGGCACACATAAAACATATAACACAAAATGTTTTTCAGGACGCCAGGAAGTGCTCGTCCTGGACCTCGTCGTCGGTTCGTTCTGTGCAACTATACAATATTAATTGTTCTAGTCTATTAAAAACAAACAAAAAAAAAAAAAAAAATCATTATTAACGTTCGCGCCGGCGTTTTGGTATATACTGCATCGGAAAAAACGTATTCGTGACTGTTATACGCTGTCGTGGAATAGAACTCTTCTAACTTTATGGCTTTTCAAGAACGAGAAAACGAGTTTTTTCTTTTTGTATTCGGTATTTAAAATTTTGAAACCAGTTTCAAGACTCAAGTTTTCTAGGTTCGATCGTGACAATAGATATATACGCGTGGAGAACAAAGGAATCGTACCGGAGTGGATAAAATATCACATTTTGTACCACGCAGGAACGTGCGGCGTTTTCTAATTGAACGCGTAAAGGAACATCGTTTATAATATACCTACGTCCTACACCTATATATATATATTTATTCGTCATAGAATAAGATACATATCATTACAAGCAGTATAAATTATTTTTCATGTTGATTGGTCGTGTAAGTAATATTTAAACTTGAGTGCTTACATAAAACCGTTTCAAACACTCTTAAACTAGCATCATTAGAAAAGTATAATGCTTGATTAAATAAAGGAAATGTACAGGTAAGTATATAGGACGGACAAAATATTATAACAAATAGCTCATTAATTAGCATTAATAAAATATATACAATAGTAGATTTAGACATGTTTGAATGTTTCAAAGAAAAGTATGTACATTCTATTAAGATTATTATTTTAATTTTTATAAGTTTACACAACTTGTTAGGCGATTTAATTTTAATATATTATTAAGTAATATTGGCATTTTATTTCGAGTTAATAAATATATTTTAATAAATATAACGAGAAAAATAATAATCATGTATCAATAAATATACACTTCTTGTAAGTTATTTTAAAATAATATTAATTAGGTAATACGTATGGGACATGCATCTCAAATATGACATGAAAATTGTATTTTATAAAACGTATAAAATTAAATCGGTTTCGTGCAAAACTTGTATAAATAATTTTCACGAAAAGAACTTCACATTACAGAAAGAAAAATTTATTTTACTCAAGGATGCAATAATGTAATAAATTTCCTCCACATTTGTTGTATCAATTTTCTTTTATACGTGTCTTATACTCTTATTGGATATTCTGAATTTCATATTGTACTGCAGGTTAAGGAACAAGTTCTATATTAAATATTAATTTAATTTAATATTCGGAAAAGCATCTTTCATGCAGTGTGTTACACTGTTACTATGGAATTTGTAAAAAATTATGTTTCTTCTCTCGAAATGGATCAGAACATCATGTGGATACGACATAAATTATACGATGTACAATGTTATACAATATAAATATCAAAATATAAATATGCAGTGTATCTATATAATGTTTTAGTTTAATCTGAACAATGAATATTTCAGAACTCATTGTCTTATGGTGTTCTATGCGTGTATAATATTGATCTACCTACATTTTATAAATAATATCCTACCTATTGTATCTATTTTTATTATCAGGTATAAGAAATATAATTTAATTTTGAAATTCAATTTATATCGACAGAAGATATAAATTCTTAAAAATCAAACTGTGACTTCAGAGACATCCCGATTTGCAAAGTTAAAACCAAACTCTTCTGAATAATAATAAAAAAATGTATCAAGGACTTTTAAATTGGTTTGTTTTTACTCTGCGGGGATGTATTTAATTCCGCTGTTTTGACTTAATACGTATATTCTCTGTTCAAAAATATATTTATTCTCACGAGATAGCAATCATATTTTAATGCAAAAATAAAAACGAACAAAACAAAAAAGTATACGAAATCTGTACAAATTGTGTTTAAAAAAAAAATTAAAAATCTCCTTTTCTACGACCATAATCCCCGTTGACACGCGCGTGTATGTATACAACAATCGGAACACGCTGATCATTTAAATTATAATATTATAATGAAAGTGCTGTGACAAAAAAAAAAAAAACCAATCTCTCTCCTGGTCCAAGCCACAGAGAGCGACAGAGGCTGCTGCAGCATGCGTCGAGACCAGCTATTGTTTTTCGATCGTACGTCGGGTACATAATATAATACTACCATTGTTATCGAAAATTATTATTCTATTATTATCATTATTATTATTATTATTATCGTTAAAACCTTGACACCGGTTATCTTTTAATTAGCCTCCGCAGTGTTATAACCGGTTACAAGACAAAAGCCTATTATTTTCTATTATTTTACGTACGTGTTTAATAATACGCCTAATAATGATAATAATTAGGTATTATGATCTGCTGGCTACCGATCGACCGGCTTCCGGTAATATTACCGTGCACGGCGGCCAGGACGTATATGTGCCAGGGCGAGTGGCCTACGATAAAAACTTGACCCGACGATAAGTGTAAATGTGTTATATTATGAAAATAAGGGCAATTTTTAAGCATAGATATATATTTTGATCAGGACCAGCCTATTTGCAGGACCGAACTAAACTTTTACCTGAGTCGTGTGAGGGAAACGTTCTAATGATGTTTATAACTGGTGCGTACTAAGCGATATTATATTATTATCCGAAACACGTTACTATAAAATTAGATTCAATTTTCGATGTGTACCTATCACCTAATGTATTTGACTTGTTCTGATGTTTTAAGTTTTAACTACCTACTACAGTTATCTAATCTTAAGATTGTAATTAAATCGTGACTACAAATGGGTTCATTTTAATGATTTGTATATACCCGGATAATGGATATATAGATTTGTAATAATACCTCACTCAGTCACTCATAGGCCTGCTTCATGCAGCACACAATATACGAGTTTGATAGATATTTAATATTAAGTATTATCCAATATTCACTACAGCCCTAAATGGAAGGTACCTATTATGTTATAGTCGTTTCGGTCTATGCGTTTACGGAAATCACTGACCGAAATAAACTATCATACTATATAATATGAGTATATGACTCTTTGTTACTCAACGACTATGGAAATAACCATGGTAACCGTCGCCACCGCACTACTATACCTTTTCACACAAATCCTCCTCATTTGGTCCGATCAGCCAACCTTGAACCTACAGACTGTCTTTTGATCCGGACCAATAAACTCTGAGCAAGCTATCAATATATTATATTATAACCCGATCACCGATAACCAATTTACGTTTACTGATATATATATGCTATAGTAATATCGCCGGAATTCTGCCTATCCTCCCTTGCACAACCCCATGTAATGGTATTAATAGAACCTAGATATCCCGTCCACCTTTCTGATGATCGCTTTCCTAAAGATGTTATAACCGCCATGTGACATTTTAAATTTGTGTTAAATTGTTCAATTAAAAGAATAAAGATAAACAATATTATATTAACAATTTCATATGCCATATTTGAATAGCCTTATACTTATTTTTTTGCTAACAAGTTAAGGCTATTAAACAATAATAATACTTTTATTAAAGTAATTTTTTTTTGAGCTAATATAATTATTATAATACAATTGATATTTAATAAGACTATAATATTATGTTATTTGTATGAATGTAGGATTTATTATCATGTATATTATTTCTGATGACAACATCCCATTCTCTCAACGAATACTGCACCATATTCAATAATCCGCACACCAAACGAAGCGTTATTGTTTCCGCTTCTGACCTCTCCGAAAACGACTACTGCAGGGCGTAAAAAATAATCCCTTCTTCAAATGAATTTTCAGACATTCAATATTAAAACGTAATAAACAAACACCTAACGTGCTCTCTTTATGGTTTTCGGAACGTATATATAAAAAATCAATTTTCTTCACAAACCTCACGAACATATTATAATACTATAATATCATTTATCACGTTTCTGTAATAATTGGCACGAGCCAACTATAAAGTAGTAGTAGTATAATCATATTATTTTACGAACGCTGAGCAAGCATAATATTTTAACAATATGAAATATTTATGTTATTGATTTAGTTATATTATCTAAAATCAACCTTATACAATACATTCGTACAACTTATATACAGACATACCTTTAGTATGTGACACTATATGCATATTATATTTTAATATACCTACGTATATAAATAATTATTGCTTACATATCTTATTCATTTATTCATTTCTATTCGTTGGTACCGACCAAAATAATATAAGTTGTTAAAATAAAACATTATTCTGCGATGAAAATATTCCTAAACCTAAGACATATATAGTATAATAACAACAATTTATTTTCATATCTCCCTTGCAGCGGTTTTAAAAGCAAATTTTTATTCATGATTTATTTTTGAAAAAAAATATTACACCTATGAATTTATTTTACTATATATAATTTAAATTCAAAGTTTCAAACGTCTGTTTTACAAAGTTTAATTTATAAGCTACATTATTACGTATCAGTAGATTCGTGGAGCATTAACTTGAACAATTATTAGTATTTCTGACAATATTGGAATGCACAATAACGTATAAACGTATACTTGCCTACACAATATTCCATCGTGTTTTTGGTGGTTCATAAATCATAAGATATTATAATATTTTGTGTAGTAGTTGAGATGAATCATCGTTCCCGACGATATTTGAACAAAATAATATACGTTTTTTTTTTATTATTTGCCACCCTCTTAGTCTCTATAATACAATTATAATACAAAAATGTGTGCCCCATGAAAATCTAAGCAACACAGGCGAGTGCACTACGCACTCCGGCACGCGATAGGTCTCTAAATGAAAACAATTACCGAGCTGCTATCGAATTTTTCGACAGGATACCGACAGCCCGCAGAACGTATATTATATATGCGATGTACTACTGTGCTATAAAATACTGATCGAAAGTCTGATGTTTTTGTGGGATTTGAAACCAGAAACGTCAGCCAAAAGAGTTCGAAAAACGCTAAAAAAAAAAAAATACTATAAACGTACCTATATATACAATATAACTGAGAGTGGATAGCTATTTTTTTTAGTGCCTACAGAAAATAAGCTTTACTGAGATGGTTTTTCGCAAAGTGAGTAAAGTTTCCTAACCTATCGTGGATATAGCGGATCGTCGATTACAGTCAATGACATTCAAAAATAAAAACTGGAGATGTCACTCTGCTGTATAGTAGATTTCGGGTGTACCTACATCGTCATTGACACTGATCATATAATATAATAATATTATAATATTAATTCAAATTACTGGCTATACAATAAATAATAACTATATCAAATATCCAGACTGACAAACCATCTCCGCTCAGAATCATTTTTCTTATACAATGCGATATTATATCATTGAATTCAAGTTTAATATAATCTATTATACATTGACCCACTATTGTAACCTAGCTACTGTACAGCAGAGCGACATCCACTTAATTGCTTTTTTTTTATTATTATTTTTGTTTTTTTTTTCGAGAAGTGCTGGAAATAGTAGAAAATTAGGACTGTTAGGTATCTATAAATTATGTATACCGTATTCATATAGGCAATTTTTTTTTTCGAGAAATATTATATTTCATAAACTCATTTATAAGACGTATTTCTAGATATTTTAAGCCCTTAATTGTACCCAACCAGTAAGTAGTAAACAAATTTATAGGGTGGTATAACTGTATAAGCACTGTACGAGAGCGGAACCACTGTCTTATTGAGAGATGGGCATGGCTTGTGTGAGTTGTAACTGAGGTGAAAACGAAGCAATAATAATTTTATTCAACGTTCTATAATATAAGACTAACGAATAAGAAAAAAAATCCTTACAAAGGTCAAACGAGTTCGGTATTTTCGATTCAATCAAGTCATATACAACACGTTTATCATAATATCATGCTATATAATCATGCGTATATTTATTTAATATTTATAAGCCATTTGTATACATCTAGTCAGAGGCCTGGAGGTAGTCTGGAAAAGAAGATTGCCCACGTGTTTCACGCACTCTGGGGTGGTGGGCAGTGGCACCGGGGTCACGCCCCCCCCCCCCGTCAAATTTGTTTTTTTATTATGTTAATGTCATAGAATAATATATTAAAATCTAACCAGTAATTATTCCTAAAAACGTGTGTCAGAAAAGAGCGATGTTTAGATTTAAAAATATAGTAACTATATTATAGATACTATAATAATATATATTATTACAAAAACTAATTGTATTCATTTTAATATTCAAATATATAATGACAACTTGAAAATCTTAAATTATGTAATTTATTTTATTCATTCCATAAAATAACCAGGTTGTTTCGATTGTTTGAATGTATGACTACCAGGTACCTATATAGTAAATAAATACTAAATACTAAATAGCGTAAGCCTAGAATTTTTTCTGGAGTATTTGAATTCTGCGTGCTTACTATGAATGTTGAATCGATTATTTATGAATAATTTCACTATAGACATTAAACCATAATACATCAGAAATAGTTAGATTGAAAGAAAAAGTGTTTTAAGACTCTGAAATTTGAAAAATTTGTCCTTTTAATTAATTTAAAATAAAAAATGAATATAAGTTTTTTTTTTTTGGCATATTATAGTTTTGTGTGTAATAGAAAGCAAAAACTTCCGGATGACAAGTTTGTCAGGGTTCCCGAATGATCACGCCAATTTTACTTAAAGCAGTTCCTATATTTACACATTTTATTCAAACTATTTATTATTGACGATAGTATTTTATGAAATTTAAGTCAAGTTAATAGAAACCAAAAGTAACTTGTTGTGTTTAAAAGAGAAAATTAATAATTATTAATGTTTGTTTCTGCAATAGTCAATAATAATCCATAAATATAATGCACTCAACACAATGTACAAAGCACACTATGTGCATAATATTATAATAATTAATAATATAGAGTACCAAATGCTTCATAAACTGAAACATTGGCAATGGTGGTCACAACCACAAATAACATTGGTGGTCACCGACAGCTAACACAATTTAAACTGACTACTATATAAATTATAAATCCATGTGTATCGTACAAATAACAAACATTGTTCAATCATACAACGCATAAATACAGGCATAGACGCAAACTGTGGGTGGGCTAAGCCCCCAAAACTTAGCCCCACCCCCCCAAAAAAAAACCTAGGTCATATAAATTTTAATATGCTATATTGCAATGGTCTGCTTGCCTTTAATATATTTAGCCCCCCAAGTCAAAAGTTTAAATTGTGCCTATATGAATACATGGGTAATAAATTCGGTGATACATGATCGATATAAATTGGAGGAAAATATTTATGTGGTTAGCATATTAATTTCTATAAGCAAGTGCGTACAAAAGAGTCTTAAATTATAAGCTCAATTGAGTACCTATAGGCTATAGACAGTATAGTAAATACTAAATTCGTAAACCTACTCACTCATAAAATATATTAATATTATACTATTGTGTATAAATAACTAACACCGTTGCAAATTTACAACATGTACAGTATACAGTATACACGTGCGAGACCGGTTCGCACTGAAATTTTGTATATATAAATTAATATATACGAAATATGTACCTAGGTATATATATATATATAATATATTAATATTAACATGGCTGCTGCAACAACACAACAATATTATTAATTTAAATATATTCAATTTTCGCTTAGTCAAGGCTGCCGTAGGTATTATTATACACCCATTGTTCGCATCGTCAATATCGAGATTTAGCTATAGCAATATATAATTTTTAAGCTAGAGTACCTATATGATTTTTGGAGAATAATGTTAATTTATACTTTATAGTATTTAGTCATGGCGAAACGACATAATAAGACTAGACGAGTGCTGTTATCCCTATCCAATTTTATTGTAAATATACGAATCATTATATTCAGTAATATAATATTATTATTATACGATTTATGATTATTTATTTAGCTCGTACCTACATGTGTATATTTTTTATTATACACAAGGTGTCTCGTACAAGTGTCCTCGTACGATTATACCCTCCCGATTACTACAATATGCTCCTTCATATAAACCTGCAAAAACGTTCAATTTGTATAACATTATACTTACCTGATTGCTAATCGAAATTAATGACTTGACTTTTAAAATATATTAACAATTAGTTGCCTATTGGCTTTGGCTATTATACTTATCCATCACAAAAGCTATCTCAAATTTATTATTTAAGAAACTCATGAAAAGCAAACAATTTAGTTTTTTATTTTGAATTATTATGACGGTGACTCTCTAATGCGGCATTGGTAAGTTTTCCAAAATCATTTTTCATAGATAAATTTATTAGAAAAAATACTCTGGGACGTCCTATTCAATTAGACATATTTAATATCACTGTATATCGCGTGTGGGTGTGGCTCGATTATGAATTATGATAATATACATACTGGACCTAGACTGTTGTATACAAAATATTATAATATTATACTAGTTGTACACTAATGCTAAAGGTGCTTATAGTGAAAAAAAAATAAACGGTTATACTATTCAGTATGTTAAATATTATAATAAATAATAATATACTTATAGGCATCTTTCCATAAGTACGCTCGTAATAACTAAAAAGTGGTACCTACCTACAACACAGCATTAATCGGCATAATAAATACATCATAGTAATATTTATATATAACATTGTAACACAGCCGTACGATAACCAAAAATAGTAAATTATGAATGATAAATCCAATACTGCATTGAAGCTCAGCAATAAGTGCGCAACTATATAATGTGTAGGGAAAGGATTTTAATTTAAATAAATATTTTTATGTAATAATAGCATCGGAAAGTTTTCGATATATGTATACGTTTCATTTAATTTCAAGTAATCTGATGCTAATTTTATTTTAAATATTTTTAAATATTTTAGACTAATTAAATATTTTTAAATATTTTAGAATAATTAAATTTTTTTACAAATAAATACATATAAATTATGTAATATTGTAGAATTTCCGTGTATATTTTAATTATTTTACAAATAAATATACGTATTCTGTATTATTGAAGAATTTCCATTTTTATTTTAGTATTTTTCGATACGATTAGGTCTCTGTACTGTACACTTTTGACATCAAACGACAACGATTCGATATCTAAGTAGTAGGTAGTAATTTCAGTGTATGCGTTCGCTTTTCGATCAGTATTCGTATGAGCGTTATTCGATCACGTTATTTTCGTATTGTGTCCGTGTGTGTAGTTTG
Organism: Macrosiphum euphorbiae; assembly: GCA_949089665.1. Classification (NCBI taxonomy): domain Eukaryota; kingdom Metazoa; phylum Arthropoda; class Insecta; order Hemiptera; family Aphididae; genus Macrosiphum; species Macrosiphum euphorbiae. Next base: position 12,344,049 of record CARXXK010000003.1, on the reverse strand, counting down.
TATAATATAATATTGTTAACTATTTAAATATGCTCAAAGTAGCTCGCACAAAACGGTCGTTAATTTCCAACGTAAAAAAAATATTTTTAAAATCGCCAAGTCGTATACAAACATTTAAAGATATGTACCCGGATTTAACTCTACCAGACGTTACAAAGCAATGTTAAGACCGAACCGCCGCCACTTTACATTTGAAAATTTCAAGCTAAATGTTGTCTCTAACTGTTTCCCACATGAAGACTATGATGAATCAGAATAGATTTTTAATTTTTTTATATTTTTAATTAATTATTTAATAATTCTATGTTATTTTCAATTTAAATATTTAAATATTATACATTTATAAATAAATATTTATTAAGTAATAAACAAATATATATTTAAATATTTTTAATTTTATACTAAATTAAAATCCGTTCCCTAATAATGTGTTATATATATATATGTACATGTTAATATGTACGTTAATATGTTATGTACATATAATGTGTCACGCTGTCACTGGCGTATCAAGAAATCAGGCAAACCCTGAAAATGGCCAGGAAAAAAGTACGTATCTTTAATAGACCTCAATAGTAGAATTAAGGGCTGAGTGGTCGACGCAAATGATTATCAAGGTCAGTGCATATTATTTTACGTCACTGTAATTTTATTTCACGGAGGACTCGGGAGTTGATAATTTCGAAGTTGATAATATAATTCCGAATTCGGATAACGCGTGCCGTATAATCTGGATAAAAATAATAATCTATTTTCCGACGAGAAAATGCCTCACTATTTCCAATTAATAATATATTATGTACCTACATTATAATATTATACTGGTATTGTAATAATAAATGATAATAATTAATAGGTAATAATCAAAATTATATAAACGTCCGAGATGTCCATGTTTTCGAAATGAGTTACCTTAGGGTTGGCGGTATTTTCGGTATACCGATAAATACCGGTATTTAAGAAATACCGGTATCCTGTATTTTCGGTATTTCAGAATACCGGTATACCGTGATTCGGTAATTACCGTCATTACCGAAAATACCCTACTCCGGTAATTACCGAAAATACCGTACCCCGGTAATTACCGAAAATACCGTACCCCGGTATTTACCGAAAATACCGTACCCCGGTAATTACCTAAAATACTAGCATATATATTCATAATGACATAATATAATATTGTAATTTTCGTTATCTGTTATCTAACATTATACTAAGATTATAAGAATGGATAGGACACGCCTATACTGGCTTCGCAAGACTAGGTTGCAGTATTTCACCGGGCAGTTTAAGGGTTTAAGTAGGCCTGTGCTAGGGGGAAATACGATGAAAATACATAGCGCTAGCATTTGGGCTTGCTCCACTTTCCTGCATTAACCCCGCTACCAGCCCACCCGTTTGTTACCAGTCCAGTACACAGCATTACCTCACCTCGTTATTTTCGGTAATTACCGTGGTACGGTATTTTCGGTAATTACCGTGGTACGGTATTTTTGGTAATTACCGAAAATACCGTATAACCGGTAATACCGTAAATACCGGTAGTAAACAAATACCGGATACCGGTATCAAAATTTTGAATACCGCCAGCCCTAAGTTACCTCCTCGGTTTTGTAAATGTCTGCACTCGTTACAAAAGAGAAGAAAATATTTACAATGTGCATGCACTAATAAATTAATTACACTAGTCGGTCGACGAAAACATGTTTTTTCGTTTTTTAGCATAAGTAAGTATGTACCCCAAAATATAACGGCGGTGGTAAACAAATAAATAACAACATCATGACGTATGTAAGATAAGTATACTTACAATTATTATTATTATTATTATTATTATTATTTGAGCAACGGATTGAAAGGGAATGTATGGACATGCGTACCTACACACGAAAATAATTGGCCGTAAAACGATTTCAACGGCCAGAAAGCTGTAACCGTGAAGAAATGATCGAGCGGTATAAAAATTTTTGTAATCTCGTCTGAAAAAAATATAACAAACCATAATACAAGTCAAAATCGTACCTGTGTTAGTCACAAGGCTGCGGGGCAAAAACGAATAACGAGTTAATATTTTAAGTTAATTTTAAATGTTCGACCTTACAGTGGTTACGACTTACATTTATTTTTTCTATTAACTTGACGTTTATAAAAATAAAAAAGTAATATTTTATTAAAGGGTCAAATTTTTAATTTAAATCCCGAGTTTCATAAGAACATTCGAGTAATTTATGTGGACACCCCTCCCCTCCGACAAATTTGTCATCTGGAAATCGGGTTTTAATATCCACTAACCTGCAGTCCGTTGGGAAAAATCACGCGTAAACAAAACTATCATAGGTATCACCAAGTTAAAAGAGTTAAAAAAATATTCATTAGCTTTACCAGTCCAGCCTATATAGAATGCACTATACAGTTAATATGACATAATATTATGTAATATTATAATTATAGCTGATACGATTACACCTCTCTTATCGTCGGAAAATAAAATTACTAATGCATTAATCGTTGATTTAATACTATTTCCAAGATAATATTATATCAATATCGTATGCCCGTTTATATAATATTATTATCTATCATTTACATCGTAACAATAATTAGTCTTTACTATAATGTTGCTGTATATTATGAAATCCGTTTGCTGAGAAATTGGTGAACACTAGAATGGCAGAAGAGGAGAAGATAATAATAATTTGTGGGACGTGGGTAAATAATAATAGTATACAAGAAACCGAATAACATATAATATAATATAGAGTATAATAATTAAACACGAATATTATTTTCTAATAATAAAATACTCGGAATTTTTTTTTAAATTGCGTGAAATATATTATACATGTATATTCGACACGCGTAATCTAAATCACTGAAATAAATTAGCATGTCGTTATTTGGAAGATGAAGAAAAAAAAACAATGTAGTTGGTCAAATCTCTTCTGTATACGCGTCCGTCCCCGCAGTAGATCGTATACAGTCACAACCACCGTCTCCTCAGCTCCAATCGTTATAATAATAAGCACAAAATGCACAATATTATATTATTAATGTAATATTAACCATGACCGTGGCCTACTTGTCACACACGCATATTATTATTACGTACATTATATGCAGGTATAAACACGTTTATAGTGTCGCAATTGTATTATTACGGGACACGATGTCGTCGTCTCTTCTGCAGTGGCACGCATTATAATCAATTAATTATTGTTATTGAAAAATGCACAATGTAATGTTAAAAACATGATAATATATTGTACACCAAGTAGACGGTCCTGGGCTTAATTTATTTTTCGATGGGGTGGGTGGCAAAGGGCTGACGAGTTCATTACAAAATACTTTTCTATGGGATTTATTGTGTGTCGCTTGAAGGTGAGTTGTGAATTACTAATAGTTATAAAATCAATTTTAAGTATAATAAAATAAAACTTGGTAATAACTTATAAGCGTTGTTGTTAAGACTTTAGAGGGGGGGGCGAATTTCCCCTATAAAATATGATTTTACAAAGAAAAACACGTAAATGTAGGAACAGGTTATTGAATACCAAAGGGGCTTTGTAAAAAAATAAGAGTATAAATATAGCCACAATCATAACTTTGAAGGTTCTGTTAACATATTATAGGTACGAACAAGATGAGGCTTTATATACATTTGTTGATAACTAGTCTCAAGTCTCCCTAATGGCCTAATATCATAGGGGCAATTTGGGAGGGACTTGGAGGGGCTTAGCCACTTCAAAAAAATTTGCCTGTTTCATTTAAATATGTTAAGCCCCTCCAAGTTAAAAACTGAATTTCCGCCTAGGCCTAATGTATAAGTCGATAACTGTCTTATTTCCATTATATATGTTATATTATGTATACATATAATAGTGTATAGGCTTTAACTACGAGTTTTATCATTTGTACTCAACTTTAGAGTTATATTTCAAATCACTGTACGCCGAAATCGTGAATAGATCTACAGTCAGCTGCAGTCGATCGCGTTTAAGGAGAAAAATATAGGCAAATTTATATGACGGTATTTTTATGACTCGTAAGGTTTGACAAGAAAATGATCATTATTTAGTATACTATGTGTGAGTCTATTATCTAGAAAATATGTACATTATATTATTATGAATATACTATTTACATGGCACTCGAAACGATATATAAGATGATTATTTTTTTTCGTTAAGCCAAGTCGAAAAAACAAATTTTAACCAAATCAATTTTCAAAATTAAACTTCGCGTGTAACCAAAGTACTACAGGCGATCGGATCGATATCAATGAATAATATTAAGTTTGTATAACGACAGACCACAGCTGAATTAGTCCCAATAAACGACTGTATACGAAATTAAAATAAATATGTTCATTGCACCAACCAATAGAAACCGGTACCACGAGTGTGCCGGTGTGAGAAGAAACAACAAGCTTTTAGCTACGGTTCCTTCACTCCAGCACCCCAAAGTTCTGTATTTTTGTACCAACTTTTCACAAGATTAAGTAACCATTTTGTACCAAAACATTTAACCGCGATAAGTTTTTTTGTGACTTACGAGGGAGTTCAGAATTCCAAACTTAATTCCGGATTCAGTTGCTTTGAAATAATGAAATCGATGATTATTGATCGGTATATTCCTAGTCGCGTCATTTATGCCGCCCCGCATTGATATGTTGTAAAATATATAATATATATGTAAATATGTTATATTATACTGACGGACGTCGTCGCCTCGTTTGAAACATGGTCGGTGTTGCACTATTATAATTATTATTTCTATATACTTAACTCCGCGAGTTACACCAATCCAGCCATCGCATCAAGAGCGACGCGTCCGACATCATTATAATATTATAGCGGACGACGCGAAAGCCCGACTGACCGAAATCGCCGTGGCTACCCTCTGAAAATCATAATATACCATGTTACCATATACATACGGGATCATATACCACGGTCGAGTGACGTGTAGTGCGATGACGTTTCGACACAGAAATAATAGAATTCTATACTGACATAATATAATTTATAATGCGTGAGATTCGTCACTTCCGGTCCGAGTCACCCGTTGTCACGGTGCTTCAAGTTGAGACAAGCATAGCGCATCATTCACCTATTTATATACTATTATTCACAGGTTCATCGTACTAGGTCGATTCTAAAAACGAGCGTCAAGTTGGCACCCCTACTTTGTCGTATAGTTTCCAAAGCCAAACTGGTACCTACCATATTTTTTCAAATTAATTGCAACAATTTGTAACCGTTATTTATAATTTTAAGAGCTCTGCAGTGCGCGAGAACCAGACCAGCCTAACCTAACTTGACGTTGGAATATTTGGAACTGCCTGGTTTTTGTTTTTCTCCGAAAAACAAGATAATTATACGGAACTATATGTTTGTTTTTTTATTATTTAACGCTTCCAAACATAAGTTTAAATACCTTAAAACCCCGTTGTGTAGTAATTTGGTATATAGTTACTCAAGATCGAATCTGAGTGATTATGAAAGTCTGAACCCCCTCCCAAATTTCTTCAATATGTCTTATTTTTAACCAAATATCAAAAGATAAATTCAATAAAATTACAATATACATGTTGTGGACCCCCCCCCCCCCCGACAAAAAAATAGATACGGCCTTGTAATTATTGATACATAGTTAAAATTGTTAATTTTGTTAACTATAAGAAATAGATATTATTCGTAAGAATATTATTATTACAAAATATCAATATTACTATTTTATAATAATAAAATCTTTTAACTAATATTTTTAAATTGATTGTAGAATTGGGTACAGTTTATTGTTTAAAATAAAGAAACCGGGAATTTATCAAGCTCGCTTTCATTGCTTGGTTTTTTTTTTATGTCTGGAAAATTCTAGATTTAATCGTACTTAAAATTTAAATAAACAAAACGAATTTTTGTAAAATTATAAAAATATACATATATTTTTTTTTTATTATTCAGTTACTGAAAAATTTATTAATTTAAACTAAATTCCGGTCAGAATCATTTTTCAAACGCATTTCGATCTACTATCACTTTTTTTTTCAAATTTTCACATTTTACAAAACACTTATACACATTACACTCTCCACTATCCCGCGCCACAGGTGAGCGAAGCAATACGAGAGGAGGAATGGACGACCACCGGTATTTGCGATGTTCTTCCTGATTTTTTTTTTTTTTAATTTTCATTTATACACATCGAGTATTGGCATTTAGTTCCCGTGCATAATTTCTGGCTACATCGCAGCTGAATAGAGTTAAAGTAAAAATAAATTAGAACAGATTAAATGGGTAAAAAAGATAGTATATATAAAATGGATTCGCAGTCGACCATGATAATTATCGAAAACGCCCAACAAACGAGCACACATCACGAAAAGCAAAGACGATCGACCATTAGGTGTTTTTATTTTTTGTTGGTATTTTTGAATAAAAACGCGATGGCTAGTCTCTTACAGCATCGTCGTTGGCGACTTTCCAACAATTAGCGAGATCCCTTTCCGACGTTATATTATTATTATTATTAAAATGTGCTACTCGCGATTGCATCAACGTCGCGTGTGTATGGTATACGTGTACAATGTATATACATATTTGTATACACTGTACATGCAGTGTGTATATTATTATAATATCGTATAAATACGCTCAATCGCTACCCATAGTTGCATCATCCCGGCGTCATTTATCAAAAATGTCACGGTTTTTAAATGGCAAGTGCGGCGGAGCTGACGTAACCCTCTTCTACACGTGCGATAGGTTCCGACCACGCTATTACGGGGAGGATGTGAGGAATAAATAAATAAATGAAAATAAAACAAATGAATCCGGCCAGTTTTAACACCACTGCAGTGAACTCGGTATATGAAGTCTAGGAGTAGAGTAAGTCTAGAGTACTGTTGGGGGGGACTTGTGGCCGCCTTATTTTTATCAAATTGCGTATACTCATGCCCGTGTCCATTAATTACCAAGTTGAGTTTATTAAAATTTTAAGATGTGCCAATTTTGGGATTACTACTTTGTAGTTTGCACAATGTACGATATTATAACGTTAACTCAACGAGTTGTTTTTGGACACGACAAAGTATAGCTAAGATGAGTTGTTATTTTTCATTTTTTCCCATGTAATTACCTACGTAGGTATTTTATTTTTTGTGTGACTTAGTTTAGCTGATGTAATTATGTAATTTTTACAATATGTGAAACTTTTATTTATTATTTGACGGTGATTTTTAATAAAATATCTATTATAGGTTATAGTTATGGACTATGGTGGAAACATACCAACTAACATACTAACTACTACAAACTACAATTAATAATCAGTCACTGGTGTTATCAGATGCCGCCGCTGCTATCTGCACCTATCATTATTACTAATTACTATACTAACCATTTAATTAAAAAAATTAACTACTACAGGTATAAAAAAATAAAGGTATATCTACTCATAATTAATAATATTATTTCTAATCGACTTTGTATTTATTTTGATATGTTTATGCCTTATGGGCATACAAGTCACTTATTAGTTATTATTTGTATCAATCTATTACTATTTAATTCAAAGGTCTTGATGCCTCAAAGGTTCGCATTTGTTTTGAAGCAAACAGTTTCAAGGCCAATGTCACCGAGTAATAATTAACAATGAGCTCGGACTTCGTGAACCGGACGAACTCTATATACAGACTCAATAGACCAGTCGCCGAGAATACGTGACTCGATCTTATTTATTTCGAATATATTTCTAAGCATATTTTGTTCTATACATGAAATCACACAGCTGTTTTGATATTAAATCAGTGGTATACGTGCCAGCTGCCATCGACACGTAATAATATTATCGTCAAAGTCATCCGAGTTGGTATAATAAATAATAATATAATATTTTAACATTATTAATAGCCAATCCTACTAAAATATTATTCTGTTTCGCACTCTCGCCGTACGCATGAGCAGCCGAGTATGAAATGGAAAATAATACATAATATTATTATCATTGATTAAAAATACTAGTAGTAACATAATTTATTATGTTCGACAATATTATATTATATAGTGTTTCTGAATTTCTCAGTATTTTAAGAAATCGATATTTAATGAATTCAAACAAACGAACGAGTGACGAAATTTTTTTTCTGCGAACGTAGTGCGCAGTGTTCACGATGGTGGATCTAGGAATGATAAAAAAGAGGAGGACTAGACACACAATATTAATAATATGAGTCTTATAAATATAAATTAAATACTGGTAGTTTTAAAAAGTGGTACCTAAACCATATATTAAACACAAACACAATACACATAAAATATTTTAGGTATTATTGAGACTAAGGTATATATTACACCAATTTACAAAAAATTGGAAAAGTTACCTTTGAAACAGTATCTAAGCACTAAGAGTTAGGGGGGGGGGGGGCTTCCGGCTTAGCTATGTCATACACGCAAAGAGGACACCGTTGTAACAGAAATAAAGAATGCTTTTTTGTAATTTTTTTCCTCTGATTTTCTAGTTTCTAATTGAACTAAAAATAGTATTACAATAATTCATTAGTTTTTTGTTATCAGCTAAAAAAAAAAACGTATTCACTTGAGTTGAGTTGAATTTCCTTGCTTATTATTTTGTCTATTATAATATTATTGTATAGAGTTCCGCCATACCTATATAATATATTATATTTCAGGAGTTGTAACCAAAATAAGAATGACTTAGAGTATTATACGAAAACAATAATAAATTATTATTCGTTATTCGATATAAGTTGTATTATAATATTATACATAATATATTAATATGTATAATATTACATACATATATTATATGTATAGCGTATCATTGAGTACTATATGAAATGCATTTTAAAAATATACTCATTAACTACGTTGGGGTGGTTCGATTAAAAAACCACTAGCTGAAATGAAATCGAGTTAGTGAAAACGTAAAAGTATAAAACTCTATTAGGTTACAAAAGTACAAATTAACTTAATTCTGGCACATATTATATTGTATATTATAAACCTAATATAACTACGTTTATCACTTTATAACTATAAATTATTAATTATTATCATTGATTTTTGAGCGCCAGTGCTCCGCGGCGCCACCTCGATGGTCGTACAAACGTTTGTACACTGTATATTATACAAAATAAAAAAACCTCCATGTTTAAGTATATTACGACGAAATTGATGTGGTTATAATATAACTGCACAATGCAGCTCGTTTATTGGGACGACGACATTGGATCGGTAAATATTTATTGGAGGTATACCGGGGAAATCGATGTATACGTTAAACCGTGTCCATGACGATGTGTCTAGAGATGTTGCATCAGCCGTTTCCGTGTTCCACAAGACTCCGTTCACCGCGTACCTATAAATTATAATGTATTTTCTATAAGTACGTAGGTATATATTATTATAACGAGTTATATTATATGAAACAGTTTTAAGCAAAAATTATTTTATTTTATTGATCATTTTATTTGAGTATATAAGTCTGCATTCACATGTACGAGTACCTATATTATATAGATATACCTATACAGCTATTATATAGGTACCTATATATCATATTATTATAGTATCGATGTATATTGTATATTGTATAGGTGCCAGAAAAGTCGATCAAGTGTTTTATATTATTATAATATGATGATGCACCGAGACGGACGTAAGTACCTAGACGCGTTTAAAAATGAGAAATTCATTTTTTTAAGAAAAAAAATTTAAACATGAAGTGTTGGTTGAAGTAGTACCACTGGAAGCCCCTTCCATCGTGTCATCCAGTTATTGTAACCCCACGGCTCACATTAGATTTATTAATTGTGTTTAATTTTACAAGAAGGTAAATCATTCATTCATTTATTCATTGTTTTTAATTTTATAGATTGTAAATTGTATTATTTATTATTCAGTTATTTTAACAAAAAAAAAAATAATATAGGTAGTAAAAGGCACTATTTTAGAGTTTAAAATAATAATATTATAATATTATGGATTTAATGAAATACTGACTTTCGGCTTTTTTAAATATACCTACCCAAAGCCCTATTTCTTACATTTTCAGATTTTCTGTACTATTTAAGGGGGTGTCATGAGTCATGACGTGGCGATACCAACTTCTGTTTTTCAAATGAGAACCCCCCTTTTTTTACTGAAAATTATTAAGTGAATAATTTTGATGTACCTAATTCAACATTTGAATGGATAGTTTCTTAGTTCTTAAAATGGTTGTACTAAGGCTAATAGTAATTAAAAATGGTTTTACAAATATATAAAATATAGACGTAATATCGGAACTAGTATCTTCTTATAATACTAGAGCCATTTGTACAAATTATTAATGATGATAGATTAAAAATAATGACTAAATTTTTCAAATCACCATAGCCTCCATATCTTATAAACTCATTAGTCATTACCATGGACCTTCATCCTTAGAACACAAAGTTAACAACTGTATATGTACAAATTTTGATTCTGATACTCCAAATTTAGAAAAATTATCCACTTAATAATTTACAGTTAAAAAAGGGAGTTCTTATTTGAAAAACAGAAGTTATTGTATTTCCACAGGGCACTCCTTAAGTAATACAAATATGTTTAAGAATTTAAAAATATGGTCTATAAGTATTATGTATATTTAAAAATTCCGAAAATCAGATTTTATATAACTGTTACAGTGAAGAAGAAAAGGGGGTGGACATGCTTGGAGAAACACCCTGTATACACGCCCAGCAACTTGGTTCAAATTCCAAATAAAAAACAAATAAATTGTGCAAAGACTGAAAAAGAATCGATAACAAATATAATTTGAAAGATGGTTTCTTTGCTTGTTATTGATAATTGTAATGTATAGTATGTTATTGTCATGCTTACTTTGAAAATAATTGTGAATATATCCAGATTTTATTTACTAAAACACCACTTCATAGTCCATATTATAATATATTATACTATTATATATTTTGTTTGAAATCAAATTCGTTATCACGACTCTCCGCAATAATAATAATGACAATAATATGACATAAATATTATTATTAAAAATCCAACTTTCGATAAAGTCGCCTAGATAACGTCAATCACATATTGGATAGATAACCGTTTGAACAATAATATATACATAAATATATTATAATATACTCATTAATCATTATACTCATACAGTGTATACCTGTATTTGGCTGTATTGAAAAGCGAAAGCGTATATATTTTGTTAGTATAAAGTTGATGTGATTTAACACGGATTTACGTCATATTTTGTTTTGTACAAGAATTTCAATCATACAGCAAAAAATAAAATAATATAATTAATTGATTAATAACAGTGTATTTATTATGCATACACAGGTACACGAATATTTTATGCACGTTGAGAAAATGTGAGCAAACCGTACGCGTAATTTACATCATATTATTAAATTAATGGTATTATCATAATATTATGAGCGAAATTATTAGCTAAGCCGATTTTACGGTTTTCGACCTCTAAAAACTGCACCATAAGGCGTGGGCAATGTTTTCGTGCAGTGACGAAAATATTGTATGGCGAAAAGTTTTTTTCACGACGTAATAATATTATAATATTATTATTATATCAATACGAGGTCGATCGGTTATAATATATTATAACCTAGTGCCGACGGTATATGCGATTTGAGTATTATAATATACCAGTATTATTAGATATTCAAACGCTATACCGGTTTGTAGACAGTGTGCAGTGTTGTATGTCTATGCCGAAAGCTCGATATATTATTAGTCTGATGTTTTCCTTTTTGTTAAATAAAAAAAATAAAAAATGTACTTAATTAAAAATATTAACCATATAATTAATAGATTTTAAGTTCATAATATATATTATAGGTAATATATAACTAAGTACCTACACTTAATGATATAAATATATTATTATTACATTAGAATTATCAATCACCTTGTTATTCAAGTATTCGACAAACGCTAACTAATTTATGTATATATATTATATAATAATAATAAAATACTCATATCGAATAGCCTATAATAAATTGTTGTTGTATTATATGATGCTGAAGTTATATTATATAGGTAGGTACCGTATACAATTTCGGAAAATTTTAAAGACATTGATGCAAACACCAATATTTGTATGAATATCAACAGTAGAGCATTTAGGGGAGGGCAAAAGGGTGGCAAATTGGCAAATGCTCCAAGCGACAAAGTTTTTGTGGTGGCAAAATATTATAGATTTTGCTTATGATGACGTGTCATGATTTTTTTAATTTTTAATTTTTTAACCTTTCTTGGTGGGTAGGTATTATTATTATGTAATTAAAATACATATAAGTACCTACAAATTTTGTATTTTAAATAAAATATTGTGGGCATAAAATTAGAAATTATATGATACCTAAGTAATACGTATATTATATTGTATATATTATACAATAAGAGATATTATTTTCGTTCGATGTTCATATACCTAATAAATAATAATAATTAATAACTTTGATCCTGGTAGGTTATATTATTATTTATTTATTTAACATTATAAAAATATAATTATATTAGGTAAAATTATAAACTCAAGGAAATGATAACAATTTACAATAATAATATTATGTTTAACCTAGTTAACCGGGTCGATTATTTGTACGTTGCCTACCAAGCATTCTCTCATTAAATTTTTATTTGTGAACATTTTTCTTATGTTGTTTAAGTACTTCGTCCTTATCAATTTGTTTTTATACCAGAATGTGATGATACTAATACATAATCATAAATTAATACTGAATAATATTGAACTGATATTTTGTTACACTTATAACTTATAAGCATTTACAGTGTAAACATGATTAAAAATTATGATTTCTATTTGGAAATTATAAAGTTCCCAAAACAAAAAAAGTTTTAAAGAATGGAACGTTATACAAGTCCAGTATACTCTGTCCAGCGAGAGAACGCGCCGATTCTGCGCATCCCGCCGAGTCACCTTGCTATTTAAACCGGTTCCGCTATGCAGTGGCGGCGCCAGAACTTTAATACCAGGTGGGCCAGGCTGGGGCCCAAATTTTTTAGGGAGGGCCAAATTGTTGACTTGATATATATATATATAAACAATAGTTGCAATTGCGCAGAGGGGTAAGGGGGAGGGTCAACTTCCAATTTTTTTACACTTCATCGTGTAAACTTACTAAAACAATGATTTGTAAACATGTATTGTATTAATAGTATTTATTTCCTAACAAAATATATATTCATGTAAACACTTTTTAATTTGTATATTACTCCCTAACCCATAATTACACTCAATACCAACGAATATTTAATAATAATTTATTATTTTCGTATTCAGCCTCTGGAAAATACACGTTATTTATGAGGCTTGAAAGCATATATAGAGCATAGTTGTCAAGTGTCAACCCATTCAAAATGTTGTTCACGCCATCTATTATGACTTAATATTTTCATATTTTAATAAATCATGATTTATTCATGAGATATTTTTTAGTATTCTAATATGATTAAATTTAATTTTTGGGGTGGGCCACAGGGGGGGGCCTGGGACTTTTTAAGGTGGACCCTGGCCCACCCCTGGCGCCGCCACTGCCGCTATGGCAGGGTGTTGAGTGGAGGAACTAGTTTTGATCGGTGCGCAGCGCATTCTCTCGCTGTACATGAAATTAAATAAGTATAAACTATAAATAGAGATAAATAAAAAAAAAACATTATATATTATGAAAGGTATATCGTATTATGTATTAATGTTTCGGCTAATCACAAGAATTAATCGTTTCTAGCAATGATGATAAATATAATATGTAATATTAGTTATTAGATCCCTGAGGTTGAGATAAGCCCGATGACTCGCCAGCGTCGGCTAATAATAAAAAACATTTTTTTTTTTCATTTTTTTTTTTATCCGAACGTGTGCAAACTAGTCTGGAAAAAGTACATATTATTATATAAACTATGATAGTCGGTTACTTAATTCATTCAGACGTTGTTGGAACGTGCAAATAAACGTTTATATAATTTTAAGTGATATTTACGAGACTAAACAAAATATTTAGGCTTTTTTTTGAATGGTTTAAAATAATATCATACAAGACATATTTTTTTTTACTTCAACAACAAGGTCATTGGCCAGTTGTTTTGTATAATAAAAGTTGTTCGTATATATTCTGATTTTTACCATTTTTTAAATTAATATGCATCAAAATAATTATAATTATATCTGTATATATTTTTTAATGTGGCGAATATTATGCGAACATTTACCTAAGTAAAGGGTATACCTATCTGTTTATAAATAAATAAAAAATATTTATATAGCAAAATCATATAATATAATATATACCTATTTGGCTATTTATGAATATTATAATATTATAATAATTATCATTCAAATCGTATATATTTTTATTATTATTAATTATTATTTTTGACAGCTGTTGTACCCAACAGTACGGTTAGGTATAGCTTTGGTTATTTTTTTTTCCTAGATTCCCTCCAGCAAGCGCGTCATTTCAATTATCAGTTTCTTAATATTTGATGGTATTAACATTTTGAAACCATTTAAAAACCTTTACCAGTTGTCCAAACCACAATATTATAAGTATAGTTATAGTATATATCGGATACATATTAAACATGTAGGTAGTTGGAATACGATGATATTTAAAACATAAGCAACTATAAACATAGGCGTGCGCAGCCTCCGGTTTCAGGGGCAGCAAGAGATTAATTCGGCCCATTTTTCAAATTCACCATTAAAACCTGCCCATAGTTTTACTTTTTTTACTATTGGATATAAAAATTAAAATTGTATTGGTTATTTGTTTTTTTGGATAAAAGGTTGTACAGTAAGGTACTAAGCCACTAAAGGTGTACTTTTCTACAAGCATATATATAAAATATTTATCTATAGTTTATCAAAACAAAAAATATCCTTTGTGGAAATATAATTTTACCGAGGCCCATTATTTAATATTTGCCGGCCCCGGTGGCACCAAAGTAAGTCCAGGGGCAGCATATGCTGCCTCTGCTGCCCCCGTGCGCACGCCTATGACTATAAAACTATAAGAGTGCACATTTTACAGTTCCTTTCTTTTTCTAATTGATATTTTTCTAAAAATTGTCAGTTATTGTGATTTCCTATATATTCAAATATTCAATTGTATTTATCTATCGATTAGGATTATTAGTTTGTGTTCCGTGGTTGTAACTATTGTACAAACGACTCAACATTGCGCCATTTTATATGAACTACCTTTTTATTATCATTTGTTCTATATAATATAATAGATTAGCTACTATTATCGGTTTTCACTTGGTAATAGGTCGACATCAATTATTGTAAGGCATCAGCAAAAATGTATTTGAAAAGTAAAAAATTTACAAAATACGAACTAAATCTATGTACATATTATATCATATTTAGTTTATCTAAATTATATTATGTACCTATATATTATTATGTAATCGAACGTGTCACGACTGGCTGATAAATGTAGAGCCTATAGAGTATAGAGACTTGAAATTTTCATTGTACCTTCGTACCCCCCATGTATGGGTGCACTAATTTGAGGCCCCAAATCAGTATATAGTGAGCACTATAAGAAATCCCACCTGACTGACGCTGATTTCCCTGTGAGCTGAAATACACTAAAACTATGATACGCATATAATATTTTATATTTGTTAATTTTTTCAGTGATGCAGTTGGGTAAGCTTATACTGCTTATACAGCTAGTGAGTAGTATTTTAATATTTAAAACACACAATAATTTTATTCTTTGCAGTCCTGAGAAAAGAAGGTGTGAATTCAGTAGAGTCGTTCAAAATATCAGGTATACTCTGGTACCCCGTGGCCCGTTGTAAGTACCACCAACACCCCCGCTATTGTTGGGTCACGAAGGCCTGCACTTCCCTCTTAATATAGATTTTATACTTAATATACGGTCTTTTATAAAACATAAATGCTTTACGTGGACGTATTAATTTACACGACACCTATATGTGTATTTAGTAATATTGTAATAATTGTAATATAGATTACGAAACGCCATCAGTTAGTCTTAAGTATTGTAAGTGTCAACAATGTATGTTTAATAAAAAGTAATGAATTACAAATTATTATTGTACATTCACACAACCTACATCATAATATAATATACTTAAATACAAAGACATTTTATTATCTTTGTTCGCATTATTATTTTAAAAAAATAATACCAATTTTGACATATTTAAATATTTTATATTACACAGGTGTATAATGTATTGGTTGTGATCCTCATAATATAGTTACCTGGTATAGTGGTATGTACCTATATTATAATAGTTACAAATTACAATTGATCATTTTCGATGATATTATAATGTTTTATCTTTATATAGATATCGCTTGGTTTATTAGGTATCTCGTGACTCATTATTACCATATGATCTACTATCATTATTATATACCTATATATAAATATATATATTATCTTAACAGTTAACGCTGTAATACAGTTTTATTTGTGTACTTGTAATCGACGAGCTATCGTAGTCTTATACTATATTATAGTACATTATTATAATTTATAATACCTATATTATATACTATATAGTAGCTAATGAAAATTAAAAACGATTTAACATATTTTATACCCTATCACATTAATCATATTACATATTTTTACACACTAATCTTCTTTCAAGAAAGATAGTTTTTATACAATCGTCTTTGTTTATAAGATTTTTGTTTAGGTAGACTGACTAAAATATAAGTCTAAATTTGCGTGTATTAGGCATTTTTTGAATATAAGAGTTAGACTGGTATGCTTGGTGTATCTTTGGTAGTTCTAATTCTATATCGACTATCGAGTGTTTAACCATCACGAGGTAAAAAAAGGTAATAATAATAATAGTAATAAAAATAAAAATCATTCGTCATCGAATCATTGCTGAAGCCTGAAATGACGTCTCTACAAAATACACCTTAGGATTCAATGACGTAGGTAGAACCATTTTCGTCAGTGGCTAAAGAAACAGTAAATGTACCTATATTTTAGTATAATAGTAATAAATTGAACAGACTGACGCGTTGTTACCAACAAAAAACCGTTTCTCGATGTAGAAACATACTAAAAATATAAAAGTGCAGTTTACATTTCATCCAGTACACCGCTCAAAAAACCAAACCCCCAATCACCGGTGACGGGAGCACATAAAATAAAAAATAATCTTTTTTAAGCTTCTCGCTGTAAACCTTACAATGTGTGTTTCGGCCTGTAACTACGAAGGTGGAGTTCCCCGGCTAAGAGACCTGCTATTATATTTATTAATATATATTTTGTTACAAATCGCCTAGATAACCTTGAAACGAATCCTTTTTCTGTTCACCGTGGTGACAACGATGACCGTTGGCCGCGTCTCGTCGTAATCGATCGCCACAGTTGGACACCTATTTCGCGGGTATATTACATAACCGTGGTACACGTTAGGTAGGTACACGATACTCAGGTAGCTGAAACACGTATAGAAGTATTGTAGGTAGTAGGTACCTACAAGATATTAGAATATGATAGTATAATATCACAATGCGCGTGTGATCACAGTTAAGGTCCGCACACACTGCAGCGGTGGCGGTGAATTGCTGTAGGACACATTTCACCGCTCACCAGACAATAGAATTTAACGCCACCGCCACCGCTGCAGTGTGTGGGGGACCTTTAAGCGTGTGAATAATCCGTGTACAGAATATTATTTTATTAGGTATGCATTATATAGGGCCGTATGGGATGGTGTTGAGGTCGACATAAGAGGGTCGTCGGTAATATTATAGGTGTGACCGGTACGAGTCAGCTAGTATACCAAATAAAAAAAAAAAATTGTAAAATAAATTTATCACATCCCTTATACACACACCAATTTTAGTTATGAGGTAGTAGCCAAAGAAAGACCTTCGCGGCTTCCCACCGTGTGAATTCAGTTTTAAATAAAGGTAATTATCGAGAGATTGATAATGTTCGAATCTAATTATGCACCTGGCCATTTAGACTAATACCAAAATTTTTATTTGTACCCTGTTGCTGAAAAATTATTTTAAATTATTCAGATGATAGTTTATATTAAGACTGAACAAAACGTCATATAGATCGTCTATTTCATTAGCACCTTCTGAATATTCATAATAAGGTATGAAAAAAAAATTAAAACGGTCCCATAAACTCCAATAGCTTTCGAGAAAATGAGTGTTTACAACACTAAAAGAATCACCTTGGTGTTATACGAAATGGAATAGGTAGTTTTTTTTTTGTTTTGTCTAGTTGATTCTGTAACCAGTATTACTGTTTTCGCTTAGTCTTCATTTTATATATAAAAAAAAAAAAAAAACTATGTGACAGGTTACCACCGTCCGTATTCTGTTCGAGTTTCGAAAAAAACATGTTTACTATAAACGATAAAATAAAAAAAATAACAAACCGACTATTTGTTTATTATATACACATTACACATATAACTAACATGAATACACACAGGTAATAATGACTCGCGGTGATGAGATACCTGAGAGGTGTATAGGATATCATGTGTGTGTGTGTGTGTGTGTGTGTGTAGTTGTCGTGTGCTGTGGAACAACTGACGCAACATTGTTCAGACACCTACTCATATTATTGTGCGCCTATTTTGATACACGTGCAGTGTAAGAACAGTATTTTAATAATATATTCAAAGACGAAAAACGGTAAGAATTTTTTTTTTTTTAAACTCGTCCTGGTGGATCGTAGTAGATGTATGAAATTGTCGAAACGTTTCTCGTGTTCTGCCTTACCTCGAAACACGCCACGATAATAATATATATATAATATTATGCGATACACATGATAAACGCCTATACTAAAATACATCATGCCCAGAATGTCGTCCGTTCAGCGTCTTTTTGTTTTTTTTTTTTAGTGCGTAAATACGTCCGAAAAAAAAATTCACTTTACGAAAACATCCCGTTTGCGTCACGAGTTCGTTTGTTTGTTTGTTTGTTTGCGAGAGTTTTCCAGAATTATCTCGGTACGTCAACTCGAATAACATAATAATATTATATATTATTATTATTATATCAATGAGAATGATATTATTTTTATCGTCTTCGGATTATAGTGTTATATTACATCGTTTTACTATAGCAAGC